>VDFB02000002.1:167282-647354 GCA_007258455.2 Sequoia sempervirens
TTGCTATGTTATGTTTTTTGACTAAAACAACACCAATTTGTGTACATCCCTTTGTTGAACCCCTTAATCTCAACCATTTTCAAAATAAATTAGTAGTTTAAAAATTAGACTCAGAGCACTTCAATCCTTCTTTTTGTTCCATCTAAAATTTTTGAGTGTAACTATCCTCAATTTCATGTCCAAGGTCAGCATTTCCTGATTTCAGAAAAAAAGTGACCACTTAAGCCCCCTTTTTGGGAACCATCTTGTGTGTGTGTGTGTTTGTGTATGTGTGTGTGTATATGTATATGTTTATATATGTATATATGTATATGGATGTGTATATGTATATATGGCACTTATAATTGTAAAGACATTGCATCTCGCTACATGCACAAGATATGCCTACATCTTATTTATTTGATCTATTCTATTGTAGGTGCATTACATATTATTTGTTATAAATTATAGAATAGTTTATGTTTCCTAATTTAGTTATTGTCTAACAATAACACATGTTCATCACACTAAACTTCACATTTACCTTTGATTTTTGCATAACATACTCAAGAAAAAAAAATAGTGATAAGAAGAATACTATAATGGACATAATGATAATGATCATATCATCATAGAAGCAGCCTACAACCAATGATTGCCAATATGGGTTGTTTATATTTGTTAAATTCTTCACACTTCCATTTGATAGAAATGTTGTTCTTCATTTATAGCATTGACTATGGTTGTTCTCGATTATCATCAAATATTGTTTTTCAAAGCACAGTTTTCTTGCCTACATATTATTCTATATGGTCACGATAGCAATTGTGCATTCCTCTTCAACTGGTATGTTCTCTCCCTAATTATTTTGAGCATCACCCTCTCTAATTCCTTCTATTCATTTATAGATCCCTACCATTTGGTCTTCTTTGCCTATTGGCTCATCATTGCATGTCACTACACACAACTGCTAGTAATATTATGTATATAATTAGTATTAGTAAAACCTTAGATATGGAACTAATTTCCTATATATGTACATACAAAATATAATTATGCAAAAAGAAAAACTTAAAAAAAACATAGTTTAAAAATTAGAATCAATTTCATCCATTCAAATGATGTTCTATATAATTATTGACTACCACTTTGCTATTGATATCCATTCCACATATATATTAGAATGCATGTCCCATACAATATTTTTAATAAGAAATTCAAGCCACTTTAGACAATTTGACACATAAGATAACTCATTTAGACATAAGATATTTTATATATATTAACTAGCAATCGCACCTTCATGTGCAATGGGTACACTGAAGATTTGTGGAGTTTAATAATTTAATGTTTGGTATTTTATTTGAAAGATAGAAATTGTAAAATGTGAATTGTCAAATTATTTAAATAATCGAAGTTACGCATCTATATGATATTGTCATTTCATTTTAATTAAAAAAATTATATTTGGAATTCCAAGCAAAATAATATTTGGAATTACAAGTCAATTTCAATTATTACAAGTGTAAACTGCCAAATGAACATAAAATTCATTTCACAATTCAAAATTTATTGTATAATGCATAAGCTTTGTAGAGAAGAATGTATTAAGTTTAAAATATGAAGATGACCTGATCTCTACTATTCACTTTGTGAAAATAGTTCTAGCAACCATTGCATTTACAACTTCAGCAACTTAGCTACTATACATTCAATACTAAAGAATATTGTTAGGTGTCACAAAAATAGCCTAAAGAAAAAGGAAAACAAAATAAACAAAAAATTTAAACTGCTAAATGAACATAAAATTCATTTCACAGTTAATAATTTTCCATGTGAAGAAATAAATAAGGATCTAACACTAGGTACTACAATAGTATTACATATTGAAATAGCCACAGATAAAACTAAAGAGCCAATGCCTTCATTTACCAAATAACAAAAGAAGAACATAACTATATTAAAATGAAATAAAATTCAACAAAAGTGATCTTGTTGTGTACAAAATCCCATAAAAAATTTCACTAAAATCATGGCAAGTGAGTTACCTTGAGAATCTACAAAAAATGTGTTGTGCTATGAAATATGTCAATGAGAAAAATGGGCATGGTACACATTTATCTTCTAATATAAATTCTAATCAAGATATTTATTTCTCAATTCCTTTTGGAGTTTCAAGTAAATCAACATTTGCAAATGAAAATACACAAACAAATTGTACAAAGTTGTGTGTATTTCATATCATATCTAGAGTAGGGAAAAAGAGTCCTCCTTCTCACCACATAAATGGGGATGATATTCATGTTGACAGTATACAAAGAAAATGATAAGTAAACTATGATGCCAAAGAAACACAAAGGTCTCTTAACTATAAAATTAACCTAAAGAAATCATCCAATGTTATATGCAGTATTAATTGCATGAAGATGTAGCTTGCATTAAAAGATTTGCTACATCAAAAAGTAGTTCCATTCCATCCAAAATTGGATCCTTGCCAAAACCTAGAGATGTCTTCAGTTTCTTTAGAAATAAAGGCATTAAAATTTATAGTTAATGTTGGAAACATGGTAGAATCTCAAATTAAAAAGTGAAATTATTTTAGGAAGCTCCCAAAGAAATTGTGCAAACAAAGAAATTGTAAGTTCTTGTTTTAATTTCTATCAAACCAAAGCATGCAGTGGCAGGATGCTAGAAAAGCTTGCTAAGTTTGAATTTGCAATTACATTTGTTTAAAAATCACCTAGGTCTCTTCGTATGAGTGATTATTTTTGTGAGTTGCTAGTCTTTGTTCTATTAATGACATTGAAAAAGTATAAGAATATTGTTTGTAATTGAGCTCTTTAGCTTTCATTATTGGCTGGGTTTAGACTGAAATTGTGTTAACAACAATAAGTTGCTTTGAATAACAGTCATATCCATGCTTGTATCTTATAGAGAAGGCTCCAAGAATAACTTTGGTAGAACTTAGATTAAATCCAATTTTTTTCTATTGGTGAATGAAGCACTTTGGAAGTGTTATACATACAAAATTTAATGTTGAAGTCATTGCATTCTTGAAATAAGCCTCTACAATTTTTTTTGAAAATCATAAATTGGCCTAAGTAATTTTATTGACTAGTGGCCAATGGCCCTATTTCTGCCATAAAATATATGTAGGCTATTGATCAATCATTATTTGGCTATAATCTAAGTGTTAAGTGCAGCTTCATTCTCTCAATTGAGATCACATAAACCTAACTAAGTAATTTTTTCCATTATAAATTGAAATTTAGCAAACTATAGCTATGTTCCTTAAGACTAGTTGAATTTAGTACCAACTTAATTTAATATATTTTGGTTATTTTTTATTTTTAATATCATAATGTAGTCATAAAAAGAAAATAATAATCAAAGTAGATGGATTTCTAGAAGTTAACACCCAAACCATGCAAAACATAAGCACTACATACTCCATATGGAGTGTTCATACCAAGTTGGGGAATAAACAGTATTGTCTTCTGCTTCAACTACTAAACAACAAAAAATGTTGAATGATGAGTTAAATTTGATAGTTGAATGACCATGTTTGTGATTTTCTAAGAAATAAAATCAAAAGTATTTTCAAATTTAGAAAATTATATTCCACATGAGGCAAAAATTCAGAAAGGCAATAAAATTTGATTAAGGATTATAGACATGATATATGCTAATTTATATAGTGCATACATATTACTTAAGTTTTTGCATTTATAGAGTGCTCTAGATACACAAAATAATGTACAATCAACCTATAGCATGCAATGGCAAGATGGTAGAAAAGCTTGCTATGTTTGAATTTGCAATTACATTTGTTTAAAAGTCACCTAGGTCTCTTCATACTAGTGATTATATTTCAAGCCAATATGAGTCATTAGTCACATATTATGCAATAGCCAACATCATTATAGCTTTTGTCGAACAATTTGTGTGTTTCTACATTAAGGAACTACATTGAAGTAGGTTTCATATTGTCTTTGGATTTTTTATGATCACTCCTTGTTTATCACTACATTTCAATAAAATAAAATTGTTTAACTTGGAGTCCATAGATGCTTATACTTTTAGCGGCTCTGTAGCTAGGGAAGCTATGCCACATTTTTTTGAGGGGGATTATTAGCAGGGAAAGCTATACCATGTGTAGGAAATTTGGTGTTTTTAGTCCTTATAAGAAAAGGGATTTCATATTTTCTTATTTTTGGGTTTAGTGCCTTGTTTTAAGCCAAGGTTGAGTGTTTAGTTGTACATTTCATTAGTTTTTATCTAGGGAATTTTGGTAGTATTTCCATTGAGCAACAATTGGCAGAGTTAGGCTCTTCCGTAGATGAGCAATCTAATGTTATACGTTCTTTATAATTCCCTTGTGGGGTTTGATCATTTGTTGTATGAAATTTTGTATCTCTCTTTTTAATGGCTTAATGGGTTTTAATGATTAGACCCACTGAACATGTTTCTTCCTTTCTTTTCACAGTTGATGGTAGGCTTGATTTTTAGGACCTTTGGCCTTAAAATCTTCAAAGTGTTGAGTGGCACCTACAGCTGTCAATTAAGAAAAAGTCATGTGAAGTTGTTTAATAGCAATTTCCATGAACGGTAACCTAGATCAATGAAGCCAAAGTAGCAGAATAACTATTTCTTGTGCTAAGTAGGAATTTTTTTTGAAGGAAATTGTAGTTGGCCAGTGAATCTAAAATATGCCACCCAAGGAAATATCAATAAAACATCCAGTTTAGCATGCAGTGGCAGGATGCAATACAAAAGCTTGCTAAGTTTGTGGTTTTTTCTCCCTGTTTTCTTGGAAAAGGCAAGGTAAAGGGGTATTCCCTCCTCTCTCTCTTTGGCTTCTTCATTTGTGGTGGGCTTTGCAAAGTTTTGAGCAAACATAGTTAGTAGTTGTAAAGCCAAGTTCCCAAACTTTGCATGCATTCTCCCTACGACACCACTTTGGAATGCAATACTTTGATTGTACAATATTCACAAAATGGATTGTTGAAAAGTTTTTAAAAACTTTCAAGCTAATGTAACTCACAAGTGTAAAACCAATTTTTGCAGCCCTTATCAACATCTTAGCAGCCTAGGTCAAAATGGGAGCTTTTTGAGCAATGAATTTGTTAAGCAACATAATCTTCAGCGCAAGTATCTTCGATCCGCACAATCCAGCTTCTGGTGAGGTGAAAGATACCATCTGGAAATTAATGGAGCTCATCGCAAAGCCCAATGTGGCCGACTTCTATCCGTTTCTCCGGTTCCTCGACCCCCAGGGCATGTCCCGTGAGATGGCCAGGCATTTCAAGGTTCTGTATGACTTGTCTGATACGTTCATACAGAAAAGGCTTGCCAACACCAGCAAAAGCGCTGAGCGAAACGACTCCGGAAAGGATTTTCTGGATGTTCTGCTGGATTCAAGAAGTGAAGGTTTCACTCTCGTTGATATTCGAGCCTTGATGTCTCATAATATTTTTTTAAATCATATTTTTATTTTTTATTGTATTATAAGATTCTCATTTTTTAATTCATGTTTACAAAAGAAAAATAAAGTACATCTAGATGTATCAATTGTTGAAATAGTTATTGCATACCAAACAAAAACATACATTTTAAATTTTAAATTAAGCAAAAATTAAAACAATAAATATTTATTATATAAATTTAAATATAATTTATTCAGAAAATTTACAATCTTTGAATTTAATATTTTTAAGTTGGCTTTAGATTGTTTCAATTGTATTTCACTATTTGCAAAAAATCATAATATATTATACCACCATTGAATTCATCTTGTTTTAACAATATGTTTGCAATTAAGAAATAATGCCCGCCTTTTTAAAAAATTTATTATACCAAAAGGGTGATCCCATAATAGTGGTTTACAATTTTTGGCCAAACTGGACACTGAAATTATTATTTTTAACTAAATCTTCACATTCGGGCACCTATAGCGGCTAAAATGTGAGGAATTTGAAGATGGTGCAAACTAGAGTTTCATCAATTTTTGTCTGTAGATTCTAAAAATATTTTTTTCAAAATTTTTGGAATCAAATTGCACTTCTTTTTCCATCTCCCACGAAAATAGATTTTTTTCAGAAAACAACATTTTTAAAAAGTGACGCACACCGTATAACACATAACTTTTTTCCATGAAGGATAAAATTCTAATTCTTTCAAATTTAGATTTGTAACTCTGATATCTGGTGCTTCCACTTGGTTAGATAGTTTTTTATTGAATATTTTTTCCTTAATCAAGTTTCAAAGTCAAACGAATTACAATTCGCATTACGCGACGTGATAACGCGAACTTTTTTGTATATGTCAAAATTTAAATTTATTTATTTTGTTGGATCAAGGACTTCAATATCACTCATAGTGTTTTGATAATATCATTTTTCCACATGATTCCCTATGTTTAATAAAACTTAAAAAAATACATAACAAAACCAAAACATATTAAAATTATATTCATTGGATAGCTTGTTCGAGGAATACCATAATCATTTGAAATAAATTTTAAATGAATTCATTTGATCCCCCAAAATCTAAATCAAAAGTGATTTTTTATCAGCATTTTGATAGGTGTAAAGGAGATGCATTTATAGGTATGGTTTAAAACTAGCGAGGTTCTATCGAAGGGGGTTTGATCTAAGGTGATTTGATCAAACCCTCTTCAATTGGAATCCTTAAAATAGAACTTTTTAAGGCTTAAATCATTATATTTTCTAAAAATATGTGATTTCAGCTAAAATTCATTCCTCTCAGGAATTGTAAACCACTATTATGACAGCACCCAAAATGAATCATTATTCTATCTTGATTGTAAAGGTAATTGTCACAAAGACCTGAATGGTGTTGTTGGTTTAATAGGTTTATGGTTCAATAAACTCAACTTACTATTAAATATTAATTTCTTTTGTAGTAGAGATTCATGGGAATTACAAATGCATTTTCTCTCTGTTTCATTGATCTTAGGAATTATGTTTGGGAGAGCAAGGTCAAAACCCTATTTTTTTTAAGCATCATACTATCATGTAACCTTGTGTGGCTTGCTCAAAACATTTACATACTTAGTTAGAGTGTGTTTAAAAAATTTAAAACATTCCTAATTTATTGATTGGGACACATTTTATGATAATATTTATATCTAATTCATGTATTTCTAGAAATATGATAAACATTTTCAAATCATATAAGTTGGGGTAAAAGTTATAATTTAAACCAAAAATTTCCCATAAAAAAAATAAATACGCTAAGATATTGGAGGTTGTTACTACCCGATGGTGAAAATAGGCTTCTTTATTGGTAATAATGCTTCTACGACTACTTGCAAGTGGATACATTAGAAAAAAATTACGTCAAAAAATTTAATACTCCACATGTGCTTGAAAATATTTTATTTGTAACAAATTAGAAGAATGCAAATCAAATACCATACAATCTTTACCTATCAAGGGACATTTCCCCTACATAGGCCTTTTGGTGGTGATATGTGGGATTAAATTCACATTTGGCTTAATTTCTTAGTGTACATAATCTTATTAAAATGATTGTGCATTATAAATTAGTGCATATTATTGTTGATTAAACCAATTCCAACAAGTATTTTGAGATAAAGGAGTTAGCCACATCCTCTATGTGAGTATTATAGGTGAAATTGTTAATGCATTTATCTAGTGTTTAGATTTGATATTACCCATGTAGTGGGAGTTTTGGGATGTCTATGTGTTTATGAGGGGAGCATCTCACTTATATTGGTTACACTTTAATATCTAGTATTAAGATGTTCCAAAGGTGTTTGATCAAATTTTTCTATGTGTTATTATCTTGTAGTTTTCTT
The DNA here is from genome assembly GCA_007258455.2 of Sequoia sempervirens. Lineage (NCBI taxonomy): Eukaryota > Viridiplantae > Streptophyta > Pinopsida > Cupressales > Cupressaceae > Sequoia > Sequoia sempervirens. Next base: position 175,105 of record VDFB02000002.1, read on the forward strand.
TGTGTAGGATGGTGTATATATAAACTTGATTATAGATTTTGGGTTTATATGTTGATGGCATAAAGTTTTTGGTATGTTCGTTGGTATACATTGGTTTGAGATATGAATAGATTGGATTGTTGTGCCCTCAACAAACACGCCCCGTTTAGAATGGGGACCCTCTTTTCTTTCACCTTATTGTGTCATTTTGTCACCACCTCATTTTGTGTGCCTCCATTCTAGTGTCCTAGATGGTCAGCGTACCTCCAAAATCTCATTTTGAGTTGACCATGTTTCATCCCCTCCATCTTGGTTAGGTCCTAGATCCTTGCAGACTCTCCTTGACAATTTCCTTGTACGAGCAGCCTTGGGGCTTGGTGGGCCATCCTCATCAGGTTTCCCTAGCCGGGCTTCCTCTAGGCATTCATCGTTTTGAACAGCATAAGGCTTTCGCCTTCCCGAGCCCCAGAACTTGGGTCCTCATTCGCCACCCTATTTAACTTACGATGAAATTGCACTGCCCTTGACCATCCCAAGCCCTAGAACCCAAGTCCTCATTCGTTGCCCTGTTTAACTTACAATGAAATTGCACTGCCCTTGACCATCCCGGGCCCGCACCTCCAGACTTTCATCCCTGGAACTTCGTTCCATCTTCGCTATTTCTGATGGCTAACCTGTAGTGTCTCTTCACCTTCCAGGCCCCGGGTTCCCCTTCGCTGATGATTTCTAAATGAAATTTGAGGCGTCTACAGGGTCATGTCTTACTGGTCCCCAGGCCCTGAACCTCCCATCGCCATCTAGGATTTGAACCCACCAACCATCCTTTCATCCGTACAGGCATTAAATGAGGGCATTAAATGCATATTGGGGTATAAATATATGGCCTGACCTGTCATTTTCATTTTTCAGGTTTGCTAGAGAAGTTTAGGTGCTTTCTAAGGAGTTCAGTGCATCTGTCGCCTACCACCCTAACGTCTGTGATCATCATTTGGTCGTCCTTAGTGGATTTCGCATCTTCCCTCATCAGAATTTTGAGGTAGGTTTGTCATCCTCCTTCTCGTGAGGTTTTTTATATTTTTGCACTTGAAACAATGAACAAACATGGGTTAAAATGCTTCAACATGATAAAACATGACACCCCCTAAAAAACCCATATGGCCAAAGTCTAAAAAAACCTCCAAGGCATCTCCTAAGATCAATCTAGAACTAGATGTTGTCACTGTCATTCGTTGCACAGGGAATTGACACGCTCTAGGCCCACATCGGCTCATCGCCATCAAAACCTTGAACAAACAACAATTTGACCCAATAGCGGGACCACCTCCTAGGCCCGCGATCTCGGGCCTCCTTCAACCGATCGTCAAAGAGCTTAACAAACTTAACAAACCTAACACTTCAAATTCAGCCTCTGCCTAAGCTTCCTAGGCCTGCTCCTACAAAACTTGATCCTTGTGACGCTGCATTGCTTCTATCATTTTAGACGGCGGGGAGAACCCATCCACCCGACCACTGGGGTCCACTTTGCCTTTTTTTATTCTAACACTAACTCATTGGACTACAAAATATGATGAAATTTTTTGACGAAAGATGGATAATTAGATGTATTGTTGGGTACTAGTGATATCTAATGTGTAATTTTCAAAAAAAATTTAATTTTATCCTCGACGTTCGTCAAAATTTTGACTAACCTATTTTTTAGTTGAAATTTTGATGAACATGTGAAGTCAAAATTTATTTTGACATAAATAAGAAGTGAGCTCAATTATTTACTACGACATCATTTTTTGATACTTACAAATTTGCTCTCCTTGTGAATTTGCTATACTTATGATAGTTTGTGGAGAACTAAGGATGATTTTCTTGGGAAAAATCAGAAAAAATTCAAGAAGCTATCACCAGGTTGAGGGTAGTCATTGTCCTTTCCAATAATTCATTTTTCAAGTCATATTTGTACTTCTAGGTTTGAAAATAATATTTTAAAGCAACATCTCATTAGATTTCATTTTTAAACTTGTGCATTTTCAGAATTGCATTTTCAGATTTTGTTGTGCAAGTTCAATATTATGATTTTAGGAGTCTAATGGTTGGAAATCATAGTAAAATCAGAATTTAATAAGTTTTGGAATTAGCATTTTAATTTTTTTTTTTGGGTCATTAACTTCATACTATCTTCTCTTTTCCAGGGGTGGTTGCATGCCGAATTTTTTTGGTGTAAAATATCAGAATTATTATATTTTGTTACCTATCTATGAATAAAAATTATTGCAGTGTGAGTTTGATATTTTTTAAAGATCTAAATATCCAAGCTTTGTAAAAAAAATCATGTCAGACAATATTAGTCCAAAAAAAATGAAGAGACACTTGATAGATTGTGAGCTAGATTGAAAAGAAAGGGTGATCAATGGGAAATGTTATTTTCCTTGCAATAATTGCAAGGGCTTAAAGATGAGATGACTTTTAATCACAACAGTTGAGAAACATTGTAGGCAACATGGTCGCATTGAAGGGGGTTATGATTATCGTCCATTGGTAAGTTGTACATTATATGTGTTTATGTTGATTGAATTTGTAAATGTTTATATCATTTTAATAGTTTATATATATATAAAATCACTTGATGATGATCATATTTTATTTGTGTCTATCATTATTATAAAGGTGGGGTGCCCTAGGGCACATGATATGGATTATCATAGCTTAGAGAATGTGGTTTTGCAAGTGGATGAACATGGAGCTGTGAATATCAAAGATGAAGTTAATGATCCTATGGAAGAAGATGATCATCTGCCAGAAAACATAGTTGAAGATAATAGTACAAATACATTGATCCATGACACATTTAGTGGCAGAGATGATCATGATGATCAAGATGACTTTGATGATGTTCATCATTTACCTGTACTTGAGAAGGCATACGAGCCTCTTTATGAAGGCTCCCAAAAAACTCTTCTCTTTGCTCTATTTTTGTTGTTGAACTTGAAGGTTATGAATGGTTTATCAAGCATAGAAATCTCACGGATGTTAAGGTATGTCATATATGTCATATTTTTTCATCTATATTTAATTGTTGTTAGTTCATCAGTAGTAAATAAAGGATGAAATATGTAACATTAATATTCTTTATATTCACAAACTATCTTCTGTTATAGATTGAATAGTGAATTTTTGTTACCACCATCAAATATTTTACCTCGCTCATATCGAGATTTATCTAGCATTATGAAAGATATCGAAATGGAGTATCAAGCAATAGATGCATTTCCCAATGATCATATTATATATCATAAACAACATGAATTTGCAACAAAATGCCCGAAATGTCATATCAGTAGATATTGAATAGATCAACTAACAAAAAAGGTGCCTTGCAAGCTTCTTCATTATATTCCCATTATTCCATGTATGCAATGATTATTTAGGTGTGAAAGCTTAGCACAATGTATGTATTACCATACATGAAAGAGAAGAGGAGATGACATTCTTCGAATTCCTGTAGATGGTTCTACAATTAGGGACATGGAGGAAAAATGGCCACACTTTAAAAAAGAACCTTGTAATCTTAGGCTTTCATTGGCATCAGACGGTGTTAATCCATCTGGAGAGTTGAGATCTATTTACTCGGTGTGGCCTATTTTTGTTATCAACAATAACATTCCTCCATGGATGTCAATAAAGTGGGAGCACATAATGTTGTCAATGATTGTTCTAGGTATTTGTTTACATCAATTTTCTTTAACATAGTAGCATCTCATTTTTCTTATTTGTTGCATAATGACTTATATTTTTTCATTCAATAGTCATGTACATTAATTTATATATATTGCAATAAAATGGTTATAATAATTATGTAATGTTTATGTTCATTCAACCAGGTAAGTAGCAAGTTAAAGATATGAAAGTATATATCGAGCCTCTTATCGACGATTTACTAAAGTTATGGAATTTCGTCACTATGTATGACGTCTCTAGACCAATAGGACAAAGACAATTTCAATTCCATGCAATGCTTGTATGGACAATTCATGATGCCCCAGGGCTAACACTTTTTTGTGGTATGTTATAATGTTTGAGTGCACTTTAACAATATTTAATTTTTTGAAGTAGATATCATGCATGTTTTTTAAATAATCTATTCATTATATATAATTATAAAAATTGACATATTTAATCCAATTATATATGATCTTGTAGGTCTTCAAATAAAGGGAAAATTTGCATGTCCAATTTGTGGTCCAAAGATGAAATCTCATCGTTCAACAAGTTTAGGAAAGCAAGTGTTTGATGAGTATAGACACTTCCTCCACATAAATCACAAGTATCAAACTATTGAAAAATATTTTTTCAATGGGAAAGAAGAGACTACATCAAAACCATGAAGAATGACACCTCACCTATGGAAGTTGGAATATAATAGAATTAATCGTTAAGGTTATACATCATATCAAATTGTTTATCTATCATATATGATATGTTTTGAATTTATATTTTTATATTGTGTTGTGTTTACTCATGCTATAATTGACAATGATTATCGTTGTTAATTTGTTTAACTTATATGCTTTAGGAAGGTCATCAAGGCATTAATGGTCGGCTTCCATAGGGACTAAAAATTTATCCCATAAAATTTAGTAGGTTTCCCTACTATGACAGCTACAAATTGTGTATTTGCTTGATACAATGCATATTGGAAAGAATATAATAGAAACAATATGGAAAATATTGGATGGAAGGCATGACAAAGAAAAAATTGTCAAAATTTGTAGTGACATTCAAGAAGCCAATCATGTAATGAAAAATATCATTCAATTAAATAACGATGGACACCAAATTAATATAAGTGTCCTTCCTTGGTTATTAATGGAGCAACAAAGTAATGCTATAAAAGAAGTCATACGAAAAATTCAATTTCCCATAAGATTTGCTACGAACATAAACAATATAATAACAAAGAAAGGTGAATTTGGGTTAGGGATGAAAACACATGATTGGAATACCTTCACTAAGGTAATTATTCTAGTATATTATATACACTTGTATAATGCATGTACTTTTCAGTGTATTATGTTTACTACTTTTGGAAAAATAATGAAAAACTCATTTTATAATTATTGTCGTACGTTCTACCTCTATCTCTCCTAGACAACTTTGACAACAATGTCAAGCAAGTTATATATGATCTTGGAAAATACATGAGGTAAGTAGCTATATTTGTTCAATTCATTGTATAGATCTTATAATTTTCATTTGTTTTACTTGTTATGTAATATAATGTATATTTTTGTTAAATCTCGTTACTATATTTTCACCTTGAATCACTTGTAGATGGTTGTTATCTAAAGAAATCTATTAAGAAGATATAAATTATTGGAAGTGAAAAATTCCTCGTCTAATGTGTGAAATGAAAAAGTGTCTACCTTTGACATTTTTCAATGCACAAGAACACTACCTCATACACCAGTTTGAGGAGATTGAATTGTGTGGACTTATACACACAAGATAAATGTGGATGGTTGAGAGGCACTTGAAATTTTTGAAGGCTTTGGTTAGACAAAGAGCACATCCTGAGGGTTCTATGGTGGAGGCATATATGGTATACTAGACCATGGTGTACATTAGTGAATATCTTCCTAAGTTTGCAGCAAAGATCCATGTAGATCATATTTAGGATCCTGAATCCATTAACAAATTCAAAGGGGAGTACCTGATGGGGAAAGGCAGATTGAGGAAAGTGAGCTTAGTAATTATAAGATGGTCATGGAGATTAATTTGAATACATTTTACATATGGTTTTTATGTATATTGTACTTATCTAATTATTAATCTTCAATATGCATCAATTATAAATTAAGGTCGTATACCATGATATTTAACTAATTATACGTCATTTGTGAATTTCAATTTTTTTTTTATATAGTTGGGTGAGAGTGGGATGCACTTCATTTTTATGTTGCAAACAATCTTTATTGGATGATGGTATGGATTGAACGATGTCAAAAATTTAGTCATTCATTAACATGGGAAGGTGTGGCTTCATTGGTTAAAGAAGCTCATCGTAATGGAGATTCCAATGTTATAGAAAGGGAAATTGACTTAGCATATGGTTTAAGAGATAAACAGGCCTGTATAAATATATTAATCAACCATATTATTTAATTATTTTCAATTATATTGATGCAAATATATGTTGAGATTGTTTTCTTTGCATACATTTGGCCAAGAATAAATATGTTTATCAACTGACGATATTGGAATAATTTTTACATGTTTGACATATTGTAGGTGAAACACCACAAGGCTATGTGGTGAAATGATCATAAATTTTGAATCAAAAAGTTGGATGACACAAAGAAAACTTGTGATTATGGTATAACTATAGTCTTTCAGGTGACTAATGTTTCATCTAGAAGTGACATACATCCTGAAGTCTCAAAAAATCAATACTATGGGATTTTGGATGATATACTTGAGTGTGACTTTAAGTTCTTCAGATTATTTTTGTTTGACATCCTATGGCACAGGATACGATTGAATGAAATTGATCCCAAGAGAACTGCTATTGAACATGATAATGGATTTACCATGGTTAATACAAGGTCAATCAAGCGAGCTACAAATGAGCCCTATGTTCTTCCAAGCCAATGTGAGTAGGTATTTTACTCAAAGGTTCTAGGTAAACCGGGTTGGTCATTTGTTGTTAGACATGATCCAAGAGGAAGTCTAGAAAAGTAAAATGTGTTGGAAGAAGAAGATACCGAAGATGTAGAAGATGATCTAGATGATGATCAGGATCAATAGTTAGTTGATGATGTTCCTGATGAAGATGTCAAAGAGGAGGAACTAGATCATGATGATGTAGGAGTTAATGTTCATGAAGATGATATCTGTGTGAATGATGAAATTATCAAAACTGATATCAATGATGACGATGATGATATGACCAATCCTTACAATGTTGAATTTGGATCGGATGATACAGACAATGAGTTGGATGAAAAAGAAGATCAATGACATTGAAATGTATGAGTTATGCGATTATATTATCTATTTGATATTAATTTTTTGATAGAATTATATTTGACTTATGTGGTTATGTAATTAATTCATGATATTTTTAATTGTGTATGCCATTACATAATTAATTTAATGATGTACTTTTCAATATTTGAAAGGTCAAAAAATTAAAATATTTCAATAGTGATGTTAACAACCTTGAAATTAGTGTGTTTTATGTTTCATGTGATCATAAAAGATTAAAAAGTGAGTTGTAGAGGTGGTTGTTCAGTGGTTGAGGTGTAAAGTCCTTTAAAAGGAATAAAGTGATCATTGTAATGGTTGAGGATTTAAAATACAAGCTCTTAACATTCAAAAATATGTGTTTTTCTTCAAAATTTATGTATTTTTCCTATTAGGGGGCACTATACAGTCACATGCAGCCATATTTTGATGTGAAATAAATTACATGTCATGAAGATATGTGTTAGCTTTGATTTGAATCTAATTTGAGGGCTTAAGGAATTGATTTGAGTTAGAAAGCTTCATTTATTTGCATACAGCCCGATTACCCTGTTTTTGAGGGTTTTGTAGTCCAAACATGATATAAAGGGGCTCTTACACTTTTTGTGATTACTGTAGCTTGTGTAAGAGGTCCCATGAATATTTTGTAATTGTAGGATGCATGAATAGGCCGTAGGATGCATAAATATGTATGTATGTATGTATGTATTTGTATTTTTAAATGTAAATGTAAATGCAATTATTGGATGCTCTCCTAGAACAATAAATGCAACATATTAAAGAAATCTTTATTTATGTATATAAATGTGTATTTCTAAATGCAAGTGTAAATGCAAAGAGTATATGGTTTTGTAGTGTTATAGTGTGTACAATAACTTGTAGGAAAAGAAAGCATGGTAGAATGATTGAATCCAAATTAAAAAGGAGTTGGTGTGAACTTGGATTTTCTATGTTTAAGTGTCAAATAATGCCTTGAGCATATTTGGATTAATTAAAAAAATTGCTTTGGTAGACTATAAAATTTCTAAACCAAGGAAAAAATGTAACAAATCTAAGTCAATCATCTTAAAATGCCTCACCAAGTATACTTCCAAATCATGAATCTATTTGGTGTAAGATCCCATAGTTATTCAGTTATCAACATAGAGTATAAAACTAAAGAATTTCCTATCTAATATTTGAGTGTAGACTATAGGGTCATCAGGAATCCGTATAAAAATAGAATTAATGAGAAATATTTTGATCTTTTCATACAAATCTCAAGGATCCTATTTCAATCTGCACAATGAATTTTCAATGTTCACATAGAGTTGGAGTTATCACTATTTATAAAATCTAGAGTTTAAAACATGTAAAATTCTTCCTATAAGTCTCCATACAAGAAGGCACTTTTGACATCCATTTATGAACTTCAAATATCTATGTTGCAACCAAGGAGAGTACAAGCCTAATGGAATTCATCTTAGCTATTAGAGAAAAAAGTGCCAGATATGTGCTAGCTTTGATTTGAATCTAATTTGAGGGCTTAAGGCATTGATTTGAGTTAGAAAGCTTCATTTCTTTGCATACAACCTCGTTACCCTGTGTTTGAGGGTTTTGTAGTCCAAAAATGATATAAAGGGGCTCTTACACTTTTTGTGATTACTGTAACTTATGTAAGAGGTCCCATGGATACTGTTGTAATTGTTGGATACATGAATAGGGCATAGGATGCATAAATATGTATGTATGTATGTATTTGTATTTTTAAATGTAAATGTAAATGCAATTACTAGATCCTCTCCTAGAACAATAAATGCAACATATAATTAAAAAAATCTATATTTATGTATTTAAATGTTTATTTCTAAATGCAAGTGTAAATGCAAAGAGCATATGGCTTTGTTGTGTTATAGATACAACATATAGGTATGTGTAGGATCATTATGGAAAAAAGAGGCCTGTAAGTGACAAAAAAAATAGAAAAATCAGAGTTAGGCAACTTTACGTAAAAATTTGAATAAGTTATCTATATTATTTCAAAAAAATATAAGAATAGAGTCTGTGGAAAATTCAATGTAGTTTCTAAACTACTAGGTTTGTTTAAAAAAAATAAAAATCTATTTGGTGAAAATTTGACATTTCAATGCAGTAGTACTTAAATTTAAGGGAAAAAATAAGTAGGCATCTATCTGACCACCCTAACCACAATAAAATAATAATATTTTTTTATAATATTTTAGATGTAAGTAGAGGACTCATGTCTCGATGTGATGCATATTTTTTTATAATTTTTTTCCAAATAAACAATTAATTATGAATTTTTATTACATCTTTTAAAAAATTATAAAAACTTGTATGTCTAACCACCTTAACTTGTTCAAAACTTCATGAAATTCTTTTTTTTTTTTAATCCTATAGTATACAAAGCATAGAATGTGACACATGTTTTGGATTAAATAAATGTGATATTGTTTGAAAGCTATAGATGTTTTTCAACCAGTCTTTCAATCAGGACTTTAGTCATAATTTGAATAGAAAATGAATAATAATTAATTATTAAATTCAAAGTAAAGAATAATTTACATTGGTGGAAAGCTGAGAATCACCTTTAAAAACCCTTTTTGTTTCATCAATTTTGGGTTAAAAAAAGTCATGAGCCACATACCCATCATATTGCCACTTTTTGGCCCATCATGATCCTGCACATACCCATATCCATAAATTAATGTAATTGAAATTCTAAAGTCTTCAACACATGTAATATGAAATCGATCAAACTATTAAACTACATGAGAAATAAATGAAAATAGTAGATGCATATATGTATGTGTATTTGTAAATGTAAGTGTAAAATAAATAAGAATAATGAAAATTATAAAAGAATACAAGGGGAGACCAATTCCTTATTGGGTATATGGAGTCTAATGAATATCTGCAAATGTGGATTTCAATAATGGAAATAATTCAAACTGTCAAGCATAGAAATTGTTTACAACTTGTGTAAACATGAAAGTGAATAATTGACAAACTCTTCTTGAGATAGAATAGAAATTCTAGTTATGTGATTCTTCTTATTAGTCCAACTAACACTTCCCAATTGTTGTGATTGATTAAAATATTTTAATCCCTACTTGAGAGAACCGAATAACCAGATCACACATTTATAGCAAATGTACAATGATAAACTAAGTATAAACTTGTTATATCAATTTAAAAAATAGAGAAGCATCAGAATGGAGACAATAAAATAACTACATAAATTTAACAAACAGTTGATACCAAAATCTTAATCCATAACTTAGATATTTTCATTTACTCCATCAAAATACATGCATCTAAGTCTTTGTATATTAAAGAATTTTTCTAGAAAGCTATCTACTGAATATATCCTAATGCCTATATATGTTGCATTACTATGGAACAGATATAAATACATCAAAACGTTGAAGGGAAACATCCCTTCACAAATGTTCTATTTTACATAACTAATTAAAACAATATATTAGGCTTTATTTAGCCATAGATGAACTTTTGATAAATGATCTAGATAATCCTGTCATTCATGAGTATCAACATCTCCTAATGTGTTTATGGCCGATATCTCCACCTTTATCATCCTTTCGTTGTGCTTGTAGCTCTCGTCCAATGTTGAATCCTTCCCTGTAGCATTTTCTAGAATTCCTTGCAGCATCAATTCACATTCTTCGATCCACTTGGCTTTCTCTTTCAACTTTTCTCCATCTTCAAATAGTGTAGGTAGTCCCATATTTGTAACATCAACCATCCCCTTTGCATCTTCTCGCAAGTTCCTCATAATAGTCGCTGTGTCTCTTTATAATTTGGTTACCCATACCAATGGCCACACAGTCAGGAACATCTCTTTCATTTAATTCTCAGAACTTTTCTTCAATCCTTCCATCAATTCTCTTTTGTTCCTGCCCTATAACATGGTTCTTTGAATATGCTCCCCATAGCTTATTCAACCAAATCGTTAAGTTGGCCTGCCTTTTTTTTATTATTGTGGCGAGTGTATCATATTTACCTTTTGAATATGTAGTTGACTCCTCCCAATGATATTTTACCTCATGTGAGCTTTCACCATGTGTTATTAATTTAGTAGGTCCCTACATTGTGACTCCTAGCATGTCCTTCAAATGATCATTTTCTTGCATGATCCTTTCATTATTCATTTTGTACATTTCCTTTTCTTTTATCAACATTTGTATTTGATCTTTATTCAATTTTTCCACATTAATCCCAATGTCTATAGTCGCCATAAGATCTACCTCTCCAACCTTCAAAGTCATGACATGTCCAAATGCTTTCTTAGTATCAATCACCACTAACTTTCTATGAGGTGGATACAAGGCCCATATCATGAGTGATCCTTCATCCGGGTTATATTTAAATCCAACATATATTTCTGTAACCCCCTTTGGACTAAGCTTGTTTTTGGCACTATTATCCTTTAAGAAGCTATCAAACACTAATGCAGAATTCAAATGAAGCCCTGGAAAGATCATAACTCTAACATCCTCTAACACTTTCCTTCCTTTGTCAAGGGTCATATTAGCCATTTCTCTATCCACAGTTAATTTCAAATTATTTAGTAGTTGCTCCTCATTACTTGGTGTAATATTATCAATTGTATCCCTTATCTCCTTGCCCTTTTTCTTATACAAGAAAGATCCGCATTCTGAAGAATTCACAAATTTATTGTCTACTACAAATGACCTATGTGCCATCTTTCTGGTGTCTGTATCTTGGCTCTGTTCAACACTTAGTTCTTTAGGAGGGTAGTTGTACTCTCAAGTTTTTAATCTAGAAATCCTACTGGGTAGGTCTCATGGCATATCTTCTCCAGTTTACTCATCTCCAAAAAAAGGGAACCCTGTATCTGAAAACCCTTGGTTGTATTCCTCCACCACTCTCTCTGCTTCCTCTGCCTCCAAATTTCTAATATTGTCATCAAAATGATAAGGCACATGATCATATCATCCAAAATTTATCCTTTGTTTGGCAGAATTTATATATCCCTTTGGATCAAAACCTTCTCTTGGTGGACCCTTATTCATATATTGCATTAATTTTTCAAGGATCAAATCATATCCTTCCTTTGTAAGCACAATAAAATCACCAAAGCATAGAGTACTAGGCATAAATTCCTATTTTTCGAATGAACCAAAATTCTTGAAACTAGAAAAATCCATTTGTCTTATAATTTCCAAATATACAATCCTATTCGGGATTGTTTTAGGAAAAATGAATGGAGAATCCTCAAAACTAAACACCCTTACCATAGTAGCATCTTCCAAGCAATACTAGCCCCCCCAATTATGATCAATTGGTCCATTAAAGTCCTTAGGTATGAGGAAGTGTTTTATTTCATTAGACAATGAGTGCGCACAAGGATGACTGTAGAATTCATATAGTGGCTTTACAAAATATTCTTCAAAATATAGGAAACTAGAATTAGAAGACCTACTATCCCAAATGGCAGTCCACAATTGAATGGGTAACAATTTGTCCTTTTTATCAAACTGTGAAACCTTCAAATTTTGTGGCCAAATCCCTAACTCTTGTCCAAAGTACAATACTAGATGCATTAAAAGAGAATAATGCCTAAGGTGCAGAACATGGGATTTATTCTTGATTGCTACCAATGCTAAGTCGAGCTCCTTGGAAATAAATGAAGCGTAGTCGAATAACCTAGAATTATGACATTGAATGTCAGTTGTAATTACCATGGGAACAATGGACATATACTCAAGAACTTCCATACCCAACACCTTTCCTACTGAGAAATAGGTATATCTCATATAGGGCTCGAATAAGTCCACATGGAATTGAGGCCCATCACCATTGTCAAGTGGGAAAGTTTTACCATATTATTTTATTCTATGTAAGGGAAACCTCCAACCCTTGTAAGGGGTTCCCATTCTCCAAAACTCCTTTTCCAACTCTTCATTCACAATTTTCTGATTACACCACCCTTCCAACTTAAAAACCTCACATATTGAAGCCTCTGATATGCATACAAATGGTTTCCTTGATGGTCTGCATATGGCCTTAAGTTTTGAATCATAGTGGGTGGCCAACAATTTTACCAACTCTATATTGACAAACACATTAGGGCAAACCATTTTTCCCAATTTTAGAAGCCACAGATTACAAACTAGCTCAAAACAATCTCTTCATTGAAAGTGGAATCTAAAAAATTCATAGCCTCTTATTGGGGTCCAAATATCTCCTGTGTGATTGCACTTCTCATCCAATTTATCCACTTCCATTCTCAGTTGCATGAAGTGCCTACCTCTAGACCTAGAGCAAGTCAATTCGTCAATTAAATCTTAATTCAACTTTCATTCAGCACCCTCCAGCTCAATTCCAGACTCAACTTTCTACCTCTTACTCTTAGGGTGATTGCTCTCACTTTGTTTCCTAACTTTCAACTTGCACAAGCTGGTGCCTTCCATATTACTCACTTAAAATTGCAGAAATGAAAAAGTTAAAATGTAGAGGACTTACTGGTTTTGATTGAGGTCTTTCAACTAAAACAATTCTCTAGCCCTTTGTTTTTCTCCTCATTTCCTTCGTTACCAATTCTCAATAATGTTCATTTTGCAATGATTTCCTTTCAATTTATGAAATTACCTGTACTCCATGGTGCCATTAATGTTTACACTCCAGGGACAAATGCAATAGATTTTTTAATTCCTTACTATCACATAAAATGAACTGGTTGGCAAGACACCTTCAAACTTTGGCCGATCTATACATTAGACCCCAACCAACATTCACTAAATACTCTGTTGATCGGGGTAACACTCTACACATCTAACCGATGTTAACATTTGTCCCGTATAAATCACCAAGAGTCACCCCGATAATCATTTTGGTTCATTTATTTCTTCATCGGCCAGAATTTTAGTATCACTAACACATTCAATGGTTCCTCTAATGTTATAAGTCTCACCGATAACTTTTCTTTTGGTCTTGAATATGTCGCCATGTAACTCCTGCTGATATCCTCCTATCGGTGTAACTTAGCCGATCAGGTGAATATTTAGGATTTACACTGATGGCACATGTCTTGCTAATATATTCCCAGTGCTCCTGTCGGTGAAAGAAATGATGGTCTCACAAATGAAAATTAAGTGGTGAGACTCTTGGCGATGACCACCAAAGCCAACCCATCAGTGAGAGAATCATCGACACATGATAGAAAACTCACTCCAATAGTTCATGTCTTGCGGATGACTTTCGTCAGCAAGACAAATCCAATGTCACACTAATATGACCTCTTCATGAGTTTTAAATAGACCTACACCATGTCATCACGGAGACTCTTGGTGATGACAAGCGAAGCAAACCCATTGGTGAGAGATCAATCATCCACACAGGATAGAAAAATCACTCTGATAGTTCATGTCTTGTCGATGACTTCCATTGGCAAGACATATCCAATGTCACATCGATTTGACCTCTGTGGGAGTTTTAAATAGACGTACACCATTTCATCGTAGAGACTCTTGGCGATGACTACCAAAGCCAACCCATCAGTGAGAGATCAATCATCGACACGGGATAGAAAAAAAACTCTGATAGTCCTTGTCTTTCCAATGTCTTCCATTGGCAAGACAGATCCAATGTCATACCGATGACTTATTTTGCCAATAGATTCCCTTCATTGATGAGACCATAAGCCAATCTCCCTGATATGTCTTCTTTAGTAATCCTAGCTTTGAACATGAGTGTAGGTGATCTTTGAATTTACCCACTATCACATCAAATGTTCTATCGAAAAGACAATTCAAAATTTGGGTGATCATTTTATTCAGGCTTGACTAACGTTCATTAAAAATTCTTTTGGCCGGAGAGACATTATGCCAATATCACATAATCTATCTATCAGATTCATATAAATATCGCCAAGAGTCACCTCGATGACTATCTTGATCTATTTGTGTCTTCATTGGCAAGACATGGTGTGTCGCTAAGACATTCAGTAATTTACCCAATGTTATAATTCTCCCTGATGACTATTCCTTTGATCTCATGTCGCCAAGACTCCTTTTGATACAACTCCTTATGCTTTGATCGGTGAGACAAGAGGTTTCTTTTCGATGGAACTTCATCGGTGAGACCTATATGCTCATTATGACCTTTTCATTTCACCTTGATGGAACTTGTCTTGCCAATGAAAATATTTATCAGTGATACCATGGACAGTGTCATCCCAATGTGTATCTTCTTATGTAATACGATCGGTGTGACATTTCTGTTCTTTCGTCGATATGCTAAAAATGAGAATATAATGATTTATGAATCGGACAGACCTACACAAATTCTTGCTGATATGGGTTATTTGAATACTAGATTTTGGAGGTTTTTCATGATATCAAATGGTTAAGAATTATGTGATCATATGTGACTATGATGGATTATAATCAAGATAAGGTTTTCTTTATGGAATCAACAAGTGCAAAATCACTATAAAATTTGCAAAATCACTTGTACTTGCCCTTGAAGTATGTTTAATAACTCCAAAATGGGTGTCTAAAACCATCAAGGGTTTCTTTGGTGTTTTGGGAAAGTTTTGATTTATTGGGAAAAAACTAGGTTTGCACTGGTACAAGGATTCAAGGAGTCAAAGTGTGAAATCTGACTTCTGTTCTTTCTCAGGCTTTGAGAGTTGTTTGGATTTTTTAAATTGGTCATTCTAAACTTTTTGGAAGCCTCTTAAAGGCAAGTTGATAGGTTAGTTGAGTTGAACTACTAGGTCTAAATTAGGTATTTTTTATTGCTAAGGTGGATCACTCCTTTGTATGAAAGCCGTACACTTATGATTGGGTCAAGTGTTCTTTTCTTTAGAAAATTCCTATTTCCTTTTTGATAGGTTATGATTTGATTAGATGGGTTATGAAGCACTTATTTCAAAAAAATATATTTATGAAAGAAGTATATTGGCATGAAATTTTAAATATGATTTGCATTCCAATGTAAAAACTACAAAGAATGGAAACAATTCTTTCAACACATAAACTATTATGTAGTAGTCAATTAAAATGAATGATCTTACTCTATATTAATTAGGATACACAAATTAGAAGAAAATGATCTAAAGTGACTTATTTATCCTAGAGGAACTAAGTATATAATATGCAAAGAAAATAAACAAACCTACAACTACCCCTATTTTGAAGGAGTTTAGTTTTCTCCCCTTCCTGATCTCACTAATATTGTCTAATTATTTTAAAGAGATGAAAGGTCATAACACAACTTTATTCAACCTAGTAAATAGCTTGGTTAATGAAACTTGACAAAAGAAACAAAACAATTGCTACATTTGGCATTTCATGTTGAATGAAGAGTGGTGACAATAATTTAATTATAGTTTAATAAAACACTATTTTTATAAGGCTTGAACATAGAAAGATAATTGTTACTTATAGTTTAATAAAACACTATTATAGTTTTACCAACATATACTATTGTATGATTGCATGGCTTCTTAGTTAATATATGGGGAGATAGAGATAGATGGGGAGAGAAAGAGAGAGATATAGAGATATATGGGAAGAGAAAGAGAGATGGAGATATATGGGAAGAGAAAGGAAGAGAGGTGGAGATAGAGAGTCTATGGATAGGTGGGATAGGGAGGGAGAGATGGTGAAAGATAGAGAGGGGGAGATAGAGAGGGGGGGGAGAGAAAGGGATATAGATAAGTAGAAGAGGAGAGATAGAGAAGAGAGGGAGAGAGGGAGAGATAGGTTGAAGAGGAAAAGAGAGAACAGAGGGAGATAGATAGGTAGAAGAGGGAGAAAGAAGAGGGGAGGAGAATGTAGAAAGAGAGAGAGAGAAGAAGGGAGAGGAGAGATAGCTCAATATATAGAGGAGAGGGAGAGACATAGAAAGGGGGTGATAGAGAGAGATAGAGGGATGGTGAAAGAGATAGAGAGATCGTGAGAGATAGAGAAAGATATGGATAGAAAGAGATAGAGAGAGGAGTGAGAGGGAGATCAAAAGAAATAGAGATAGAGATATAGAGTAAGAGAGATGGAGTGAATGAGAGAGAAAGGGGGGAGAGGAAGAGATAGCTCAAAAGATAGAGGGGGGAAGAGGGAGTGACATAGATAGTGGGAGATATAGAGAGATAGAGAGCGACAGGGAGAGATATATCAATCACCCTCCCTATATATCTATATATTCATCCTTATCTATTTATCTCTCTACCTCTCTCTATCTCCTTATCTCCCTTTCTATTTGTATGTTTGTCATTATATCCCTCTCTCTCTATATTTTCTTCCCTATATTTATCTTTGTCTCCTTAAGTGTGCAATGGGTACATTGAAGAGGTCTTAAAGGAGAATTATCATATCTTTAATCAAATGGCATGCTACCTTGAGAATAACTCCCCAAGGACACATGCCATCCTTGGATTGATGACATGAAACAACCAATCAAAATTTAGTTTCTATCTCTCATATTAATATTATATTACTATTATATTATATATATTATATTAATTATATTTTGTATTATATAAAAATATACTTATTATTAATTATTAATTTGAATAATTTTATACATATTTAATAATTTTGTTAAATAATATAATATATAATTATAATAAGTTGAATAATTATATTATTTATTATGTAAAATATAGCTAATATACACTTAACTATATTGTAGAATATTAAAACCTAGCTGAATGGCACCATAATTTTAAATTTAATTAACATACTCTAAAACATAATGAAACTAGGTTGTAGCTCATCAAATTGGAGAAGTGAAAGGTCAATACTAGCACCGAGGAAGAGTTTGGAGTAGTGAAAACAAGGTCAATGCCAGTGCCAAGGAAGAGTTTGGAGTTAAAACAAGGTCAATACCAGCACTGACAAAGAGTTTGAAGGAGTGAAAACAAGGTCAATATCAATGCCGAGGAAGAGCTTGGAGGAGTGAAAACAAGGTCAATACTAGCACTGAGGAGGAGGTTGAGGGCACTTAGGGAAAATCAACGAACAAGGGACAATGAGTACTGTAAGTTTGGCACCCCCATTCTCTTTAACCTACAATTTTCATGCCTAGTTTCCAAAGATATTCTCATACATTGGCACCCCCATTCTCGTAAAATGGTATAAGATAATATAGAAAAAATAAAATATCTTAGTCTTTCACATTTTTATCGACCAACCTTAGGTCTTGGAAAAACTCCCATAATCTACCCACATCTTGGTTGAGGTCTAGAATTTCATCATGCATAGCCTTCATCGCATGAGTCTAAAGCAATTGTAGACTTAGCCCAAGTATATGATAGGCTAAGAAAGCTCTAATGAATGGAAATAGAGGCATACAATTCTTCTTTAATACCTCCACCACAAACATATGCAAGGAAAGGTCTCCTCCTTTCTTGGTAGTGATAACCTCCTCCACACACAACGCTTAAAAATTATGAATAGAGGAATATAGTCTTTGAAGAACTCAAAGTTGATTCTCTCATACCTAATGAAATTAGTCATTTTATCCTTACTAACATTTATAGTGATTACTAGAGGCACATAAACCAATTCTTAATAATAGAATAATTTGATCATACTTTTCCAATGATGGAATTATGAGAAAATCTTAGGTTAAATGATTAATTCCTAGCTAAGTTCTTTAAATCATGTCCAACCATATAAGAGAAGACTGCTGCTATGAGTGCTTGGATACCATGGAGAAATGCTCTTTGGGATCTTACATCAATCAAGGTATTGTTAAATTTTAACACCTAAAAGTGAGAATGAAGAATCTTTCCTATGATGGTGGCCATCCCATTATAGCTCTTAGAGTTGTTAGAAATAAATTTTTTTCGAAGTAGAGATATTTTAACTTATCAAATCCTACCATCAGACATAATCAAAATTTTGTTTCAAATGACTATGACCACTAACTTTCACTATTTGGAGATATTGAAACCTTGTCGTAGAGAACTAGAACATTGCTGCAACCACTCATCCTACCTTAAAACATACCAAAAGTATCCTAGAAATTAGACATAGGAAGATTTAAGATGACTTAAAAAAACCATAAACACTAAACCCTAAACCCTAAACTTAAGATGAATTAACTAGGCATAGTACACACTCCCTCCCCATTAACCACTTAGACATATAGAAATTAAATGTAAATTTGCTATTGTTTTTAGTCATGTAGGTGTCCAATAAACCACTTGGTGGTGTTTCCCTTCAAGTTTATTTACTTGAATGAAAAGCAAAAGTCCTTTGATTACAATTAGAGAATACATTTAAGGCCTTGGTTGTGTAACTGGTGGACCATAGTCACATTTAACACTTGTTACAAAGTTTGAGAGTTAAAATGCTAAGTAGACTTGATTTGTGATGGACATATTTGGATGGTAGTAACAATAAATTGCAATATATCAAGACTTGATTACCTTATAACCTGTGAAATTCTAGTGATGAAATGATAGATTAATCAGAATGTCACCTTGGGATCACATCACCATGAAAGAACTTCATCCAACATCCTTATGAGTGCAGATACCACCAAATAGGTATTTTTCATATCTGTCTTCCTCGAGTCAGGGAAATTCAAGAAGAGAAGAGGAAAGTGAGACATGTAGTAGGTCTAAAAGAGGGAGATCAACTAGAGGTCAAAAGATTAGAAGAAAATTTTGTAAACACATGGAATTTTTTTTGCTAAATGGGGGTCATGTTCTTATGATGATGAGAGAATAGGCGATGTCAAGGTGTCCTTGAGGTACAAACATCTACAGAAATAATGGGTACCTAAGGAACTTCCTCCAATAAAAACTAATTTTTTTGTCAATGAGAGGATATATCACATAACACCATCGTCATTACACGATTTTGGCCTATTTTGCATGGATGGCATAAAGGTCTGTTATGACAAAGTTACTGAATTGATGGAGTATGTCAGAACCTATTATAGTTACAAAGATTGGATATAGCTAGTTTGATATACAGGAAGTATGCGTAGGTATGCACTGCTAGCAAATTATATACAACTAAAAGATAAGCATCAAAATAAAGGAGTGGATATGTACATTGACAAAAGGAAAAAAGCATAAGGGAATATTGCAGGGTTTATAAATAGTACATGACTTGGGTCAACAAATAAGCAACCCAATTGTATATTCAAGGCATGCGAGGGAAACCGTGTATTCATATGTGTGATAAAATCAATAACTGCAAGGGAAGAGTTGCTAATCAATTACAATTTGAATCGCTTAGTTATAAACATAGTTATTAAAGGGGTGGTACGTACTATGTACCATATTACCCAACCTCCAATTAATGACTCCAATATACCATTTTATTCTTATGTTTTTTTCGTAAGTCTAATGGTTTCATTTCGGTAATGTTTTTTTTATATTTAATTTTTGTCACAACAGAGCATTGATCATAAGGGGAAGTCTTTAGCCTAGAAAATAGATCGTGATGCATCTTCAATCACTTCTACCCAATAGGTTTACCTCATTGTAATTGTACAAATTAGATACGAGCAAAATGTTTTATTATTATTTTATTTTCATGAGTTTATTGGATTAATTTCGATAATGTTTTTAATATTCTTGTTGCAGTCGATTGATCAGGGAAAGGCAGTAGCAATAGACAAGAGCATCCATAGGGAGGTGCGATCAATATTATGTGATGATGGCATTGCTTATTCAACAAACCCTCTCGATATGATAAGGAAGACCCATAAAAAATGCAATGAAGAAATCCTTAAGTTGTTATTCATAGTGCCTCAAATAGATGAGAGAAGAGAGTGGATTAAAATATTGATTGAGAGAGCACAAAACTTGCAAGTAAGTTGTCATGAGGTCTTTAATTATAATATAAGTTCATTCATGATTTTATATTTTGTACTATTTTATGTCATGAACTAAAATATGTGTTGTTTTTGCAAGATTTTTTGCATCCTCATGATGCTCCTAGCCATGATCAAGGTTCTGCAAGTGCTACCCAAGGAGTAGGGTTTAGTACAAGTTTCCAACTTGATCTTCCTACACATACATCACATCATCTGACATTATCCATGCCTATATTGTCGTCTAAAATTTTGGCAACACATACCATGCAGGCATTTGTTGCTGCACCCTTTGGTAGCGAACACATTCCAGAACATGTGTAAGGACATGTACCTGGGGATGTAGAGGTCACTAGTACTAGTGATGTTTTAGCAAAATTTCCTAGATCTTCTCGTATTACTAGTATGAGAACATTGCCAGTCACATTTGTGGTGACCGAGGATTTTGTTCCCATAAAGATAGAGGTCCTAGGTACTTTAAAATGTTTTAATTATTATTATATATAATCCAATTGAGATTTACTTATTGATAACTCTTTTTAGACTATTGATCCCATGATCATTTTGCAGGAAATGATGTTTTTTATAAACATTTAAGTCATAGTACATTGGAGCTCTTCTTTCCCACCATACGTACACGGTGGAATGCCCAAAATCAAAATTTAAAAGATGAGCTCATTAAACAATTAGTTGTGTTAGTCAGTGATAAAACATTCAACCGAAACAAGATCCTTAAGAAATTTGGTACCTATCTAAAGTATGTGAGGGACCAATATAGGTCACATTTAGAGAAGAACAAAAAGTACTATTGTCCCCCCATGATTTTGAAGAGGGAGTGGAAGGACCTAGTGTCAGATGGAAATGAGAAGGCTAAAAATAAAAAAAAGAAAGACACCACCGGGCTAAGGAAGGTATGTGATGCTATCAAAAATATAATTATAGACTAATTACTCTTTCTTTTTACATAATCTAATATATTTCAAACTTTTCATAGGTTGCCCAAGACATCAAAGGCAACAAAGGAAAGACTAGAAAAACATGGACAGCACAAACTTGGCTCTGGTGGTTATATGAAATTAGCCACACAAATTGTAAGTATCAATAAATGAAATATTGCATCCAAATAATAAATTGAAAAAAAAATTGGTTTTATCACACCATAGAAGCAAAATTCATGATCTTATGCAAAAATGGAGGGCTCTGAATTCAACAGAGTTCCCACAGAAGAGGACCTAAATATTTCCTTCCAGCAAGGCTATGGAGCCGTGGTTGAATGCCTAAGAGTCTTGATTGGAAAAAACAATCTTCCACTACATCCAACACGCTGGTAAATAAACTCAATAAAGTTTATTTAAAATTTAATACTTGTGCAATCTATTCAATACTAATTTCCACCATAAAATAATTACATGCCTATTTGTTTGAAACATACAAGCAATGATAATACTTCACATGACAATGGAATGCAGCCTGGTGAGGGTGGAGTACAACCTATAGATGAAGGTCATGGTGTGCATCCTGATACTAGATGTGTTCATGTGCTATAAAAAACGTAGTATGGATTAATACAATTAAACATCTTTAATCGAAATTTGTGTATTAATTAATGTAACCTTTTGTGTTTCAAATTTAGAGCATGTATAGCGTGATCAACATGTTGAGCATGATCAGGCTAGAGAAGATCAGGAACATGATGTGGCCCCATCAGGTAAAGAGGACCACTCTAATGTTCTTTTAAATATATTTAATTGCAATTGGTGTATTAATGAATGTAACCTTTTGTGTTTCAACTTTAGAGCATGTAGAGCATGATCAACGTGTTGAGCATGATTAGGCTAGAGAATATTAGGAACATGATGTGGACCCATCAGGTAAAGAGGACCACTCTAATGTTCTTTTAAACATATTTAATTTCAATTGGTGTATTAATTAATGTAACCTTTCGTGTTTCAACTGCAAATCAACATTTAGAGCGTGTTCAACATGTTGAGCATGAGTCTATAAGATAAGTTCAAGAACATGATGTGGACCCATCAAGTAAAGAGAACCAAGCTCTAATGTTCTTTTAATTAATGAAATACTTGTAACAATAATAATAAAACATGTGTATCAATTTAATATTTCTTTGTTATTGCAGCAGAACCCCCCTTGTAGCGGGATCCATGTCTTGAGCACATGACTAGGCGTACATTAAGATCACGAGAAGAGGGTAGAAAAACTAAAGGGGGGACATATGATTTAGAAAATGATACTCCGGTTCAGATTTTTTTAGCTTTAAAAAAGAAACAAAAAAAAGTGATTGTAATCATATCATGACAACCATATTTTTGATAATATGTAAAAATTGAAAGAATGAATGTTATAATTTAATGAATGAATGTAAATATGTTAATGAATGAATGTTATATGTTAATGAATGAATGTTATATGTTATTAATGGATGAATGAATGATTAATGTTATATGATTGGGTGTGGGGAATTGAGAGTGATGTGAGGGGGGCAAGGGGCCAAATGAGCTTCTACTGTCACATGGTTGGCCCTATTAAGTAGAGAATATTAAACTATTCTCAAAAAAAAGAGAAGATCAATAAGGTAATGCACTTTTCTATATAAGAAATGCATCATTTGAAGCATCAAACCAATATCCAAAGATGAAAGAAAGTGCTAAATTTTCACTATGGTGGCAGAAAAATGATTCTTTATACCTTGAATACATGCTCTACATCATAATTTGAAGTTGTTTCCATTCCAATGTTCTGAGTTTATTGTTTTTGTATGGCTTTGTATGAATACCACATTGTGTTGTTTGTGGATTTGGTTTCAAAGCTCTATTTCTTCTATTTTTAGTGGTGACATAACTCTAAAATTTGACTTTTGTGCATAACAATTTAGTGGAAAAATTGAGAGCTCTTAAGGGTTTAGAGGCTCGATTGAGATAGATACACGAATATTTGGATCTTGTTGTTGATGGGAGGCTTCCACTTAACCATTAAATTTTTTACCATCTACAGATAATCAAAAATTTCTCTACTTACATTCATTCTTGATCATAAATGTTCTAAATGATATTAATGCTTCAAACACAAGATTCGTTTCATTGTTATAATAATCAAAATGTTATCATTTTCTATACATTCAAGCATTCTCTTGCCCCCTACCCTTTTCTCTCTCCCCCCTCCTTTTCATAATTTTCTTTGTCATAAAAGATTCACATTTCTATCTCATTTACACAAATTTATCTAAATCTCTAGGAGTGAATAAAGATATGCAAAAGATTATGGATTATGTCTAAAAAAATTTACATCTTATAGCTAATTAAATCCTTAATATTTGAATAGTTTAGAGATCGAATAATGCTTGTATATGCATGTGTAGCAATAAGGGAGCATTGATATTTTTCAGCATTGCATTCAGGAAATTGTTTTCTCTTATGCCTACCCTCGGCTAGACATGGAGGTATATAATATTGGTTTCTGGGTTTTTTCTGTAAGTAGTTAATTTCACAGAGGAAGACAAAAATCTTAATATCCTGTTAGGTGTGAAAGTATATGAATCACTTGTTAAAGGCACCATTTTGTATTCATCCAAAAATTGGTTTCTTCTTTTTCTTTTAATGTTTCTTGCATGCATTTATTTTAGGCTCTAGAGATGTAGCTCGGCTCTTTCCTTTGCACTTTTCATCTATTTTGATGATTACAGTAGTTTTTCCTCATAATTTTTTATGTAGATCTATTTGTAACCTTATTTTCTACCAATAAATTTGCAAACCGATCACATATTAAGGACCATTTCACTAACTTGTAGTCATCCATTAATTCATATGTTGCAAGTTGTGTCTGTCTACCAATAAATCCTGATGATTGTGAGAACTTTAATCCTACAAGTGTACCCACTCTTTCTCAAGTAAAAGTCTTACCTTATTTTATATTACTTTAAATGGTTAATTGAAGGTACTTCTTTAGATCTGAGATAGTTGAACCTTAGATTAAAATATGGTATTAGATGGGTAGTATAATGTTAAAACTGAGGTCCATTGAACACAAGCTCTATTCTCTTGACACTGCTCAACATTTTCCCTACACATTTTCTCTTCAATCAAGATGTTTCTTAACTCCTTCCCTTGTTATCCGTTGGTTTTTCTCAAGTGTAATGCTTTTTCTATGCATCTTGCAGTTTGTATGTATGATCAATCATCTCTTATGAAGCATGGATAACCTTTCTGGGTTTTTTCTGTAAGTAGTTAATTTCACAGAGGAAGACTAAAATATTCTTAATGTCTTGTCAGGTGTGAAAGTATATGAATCACTTGCTGAAGGCACCATTTTGTATTCATCCAAAAACTGGTTTCTTTTTTTTTTATGTTTCTTGCATGCATTGTTTTTAGGCTCTAGAGATGTAGCTCGACTCTTTCCTTTGCTCTTTTCATCTATTTTGATGATTACAGTAGTTTTTCCTCATAATTTTTTATGTAGATATGTTTGTAACCTTATTTTCTACCAATCAATTTGCAAACTAGTCACATATTAAGGACCATTTCACTAACTTGTAGTCATCCATTACTTCATATGTTGCAGGTTGTGTCTGTGTGCCAATAAATCCTGATGATTGTGAGAAATTTAATCCTACAAGTGTCCCCACTCTTTGTCAAGTAAAAGTCTTACCTTATTTTATAGTACTTTAAATGCTTAATTGAAGGTGCTTCTTTAGATCTGAGATAGTTGAACCCTGGATTAAAATATGCTATTAGATGGGTAGTATAATGATAAAACTGAGGTCCATTGAACACAAGCTCTATTCTCTTGACACTCAACATTTTCCCTACACATTTTCTCTTCAATCGAGATATTTCTTAACACCTTCCCTTGTTAGCCCTTGGTTGTTCTCAAGTGTAATTCTTTTTCTATGCATCTTGCAGTTTGTATGTATGATCAATCATCTCTTATGAAGCATGGATAACCTTACATGGAATTGTTGTTATGATTAGACAATTGTCATTGTAAGAATAATCATTTAATTTGTATGGAAGTCTATCTTTTTCATATTATTTGACTTGGTATTGTAAACTTTTCTTTGCAGGATTCTCTAGGGGGGGATAACAGAACTGTGATGATAGGTAGCTAGAGTTGTACAACACCATAAATCATTTGGAATTATCAATATATTGCTTATAGAATACTCTATGCAAGTAGAATGGAAAGCACAATGACAATTGGTCTCGAATTAAAATTTGAATATAAGTACATTACACAAGAAGATGGTATCTATTCTATGATTTAAAGAACCCCAAAATAAGAAAATTAATAGGTTCCATCTATTTACTTGCTCTTAGATACTTTTTTAATCGGTGAGACCCTTACAGTGTCTTTTTGATAACCACTAGTGTTCAAAACTTTTGAAGAGGTCAGATTCATGTGACATTCGATATGTCTCGCCAATGAAATTCATCAACAAGAAATGGACTATCAGAGTGAGTTTTCTATCCTATGTCGATGATTGATCTATCACCCATGGGTTGGCTATAGTGGTCATTGCCAAGAGTCTCTACGATGACATGGTGTAGGTCTATTTAAAACTCCTGAAGAGGTCAGATCGGTGTGACATTGGATTTGTCTTGTTGATGGAAGTCATCGACAAGACATGGACTATCAGAGTGAGTTTTCTATCCTGTACCTATGATTGATCTCTCACCGATGGGTTGGATTTGGTGGTCATCGCTAAGAGTCTCTATGATGATAGGTCTATTTAAAACTCCTACAGAGGTCAGATCAGTGTGACATTGGATCTGTCTTGCTGACATAAGTCATCAACAAGACATGCACTATCAGAGTGAGTTTTTTATCCTGCTCTGATGATTTATCTCTCACTGATGGGTTGGCTTCAGTGATCATCACCAAGAGTCTCTATGATGACATGGTGTAGGTCTATTTAAAATTCCGATAAAGGTTAGATCGGTGTGACATTGGATCTATCTTGTCAATGAAATTCATTAACAAGACATGGAATATTAGAGTGAGTTTTCTATCCTGTGTTGATGATTGATCTCTCGCTGATGGGTTGGCTTCAGTGGTCATCGATAAGAGTCTATTTTTAAAAAAATTAATTCTTTCATCACAATTTTGACGAAGGAAATTGATGAATCATCAAAAAGGTCTGATGAGGTTGCTATAGCTATGACAAAAGCTTCATCATAACTAATTTCCCATTTTGTCAAAATGGTGAAAAAAATTTAGTGTTATTTCGATGCTTTGGAAGAGCCATTGTAATTGTGTTTTGGTTATAATTCATCAATGGATACATAGAGTTTTCGTCAATATTCTGATGAACAACAAAGACATTTTATGATGTCGATGACTGATGAATCTGGGCCGCTATTTTGACATTTAATTCTTCTTCTGAATTTTGAGAAAAAAATTGAGATGAAAATTATTTCAATAGTTCGTTGGTTGTCTGACAAAGGTGTGTCACAAGACTGACGAAAGTTTTTCAGAAAATTGAGTCAAATTCAGTAGTGTGAATTAAACACACACTAAATTTTCTGTCATGTCCCCAGTCCTCACTCCTCGGATCTCCGTCCACAGAGTTCCTTCGCATCTTCGTTGTTTCAAACGGTAGTTGGACGACGTTGTCCTGTCTCTTGGGTCCCAACCCTCTAGTTGCTACGATGACCTAGTAGAAGGCAAGCTCTAGTGTCCTTGCTCTCACCAAGCTCTATCCATCAAGATTTTATCCCATCTCATCCAATTCAAAAGGAAGAACACGTCCGTCTTTTTGACCTTTGTTACCCACCCTCTGAATCACCAAGAGAAACTTGAGATAAACCTAGTGGGGAGACTCAATGCCAGGTCCGACCTACCAGGTCTCTCCTGCTAGACTTCTGCACAGTGACCGCCACTCTATATAGTGAAACCTCGATAGCTTCCTGTGCCTTGAAACCCAAATGCCTTTAATTTTAAAGTTACGTTGGCCATCCTTTGACCTCTCGAGTCCAAGACCCTAGAATTCTAACCCTGAAATTTGGTTCCTCCCTAGCCATTCTAAAAATAAAGCCTTGATGACTTTCCAGTTTCACATCTCAGGTGCCTCAAAAGTGATCTAAATGACCTTCAAATTGAAAACCAATCTTGACCAATGTGCTCAAATTTAACCCTCTCTTGCATGAGCCTTTGAAACCACCAAAATTTAAAATCAAACAGGTTTCCCTACACTATTCACCCTTTAAAACAACGTTCCTTCTAGGGAAGTGTGGCCCCCTAGGCCTAGGTTGTCCAAAATCCCTCCAAAAAATGACTAATGACATCTCAAAGTAAAGATTTTATTTCATTAATCATATATTGTCTAATTGGATTTTATCCATGGGATTTTGACTAATGTTAATGCTCTCATAATTGGTTGTACTCATTATGCCCTATTTGCAAGATATATGGAATTGGGTGCAGGACCCTCGAGGACCATTGCAGAGTAGGACAAAGGAAAGAGAGTGAGCAAGACACCTCATGGAAAGGAGGAAAAAGACCAAATGAAGTACCAGTTCCAAGGTGAGCCTTTGCATTCAAAAATCATCATAGATTGGAAAGAAAGTAAAGACAACAATATCGGCCACGTCGATATTGATGAGTTCAAGCAAAGGGTTAGAATCCACCCCAAGACTGATAATGCCAGAGTGATTAGACAAAGTGGAATTGCAAAATTTGGAGGCTTTCCCCCATCTCTTATAGCCCTTGAATTGGTCATGGCTTGTCAGCAGGCCTACCAGCCACATACACGAACCATTGTTGATAGGGACGAAAACATTCTTCCTGACATGTCGGGTGAGGAAATTACTAAAAAATTTCACATTCCCACATTTGGGGAGATGGAGATTCCCACCATTGAGGAAGGAAAATCAACATGGGAGGAGGACCCGATGGGTTGCAAGAAGCTAATAAATCAGTACTAGCTCAAAGAGAAAAGGGGCAATGCTGCAAAGGTTCCTTAAGAACTCTTCTGCAATGACTTCTATGAGGACAGCCATGACTTGGTCACCATGTTGAGTGGGGTGGTGGGTCTCCCCATTGCTTCCTACTTGAAGGAATTGATGGTGTATTTCATAGAGCAGATCCTCCGTAGGGATGAAGATGTCACAACAAAAGCTTCATTCTACTAGGGAGGCATAATAAGTGACTGCTTCCATGAGTAGTTCATGAATGTCAAGAAAGCCTCCAAGTTCTATATGACGTCCTATCTCGTGTAATCACTAGATGAGCAGAGGAAATAAAATGGATTATTTGTGGAACCCGATGAGGATCCAAGGTGAAGATTGAATGTCAATGACAGATATTCCCAGCTCCAGTTCTTTAATCATGAACCATTGCTTTAATCGTGAACTCATCCATTAACCCATTCTTCATCGGCCACATCATCAGGTTGCTTGGAGGTGATTTTGAGATAAGGGCCTCTCACAGTGGTCAGGCTTTCTTAAAGCAATATGCCTTCTTATTCATACAATACACCAAATTCACATATATTTGTACCCAAGGTTTCACAAAAAGGCCGAATAAGCTTCCTGATACCCTAATGACTGAATCATATTGTTAGAGCTCCCTTGGTAGTTGCAACATGTGCATTCAGTCCTTGGTAGTAGAAATTTGGTAAGGATCCCTTATCACTTATCCTTTGGCCAAGGAATGTACAAATTACAATCTTCCCAGTGCGCTGGGAATTCTGAGAAGGAATTGGTAGAGTATGATTTCTTCCAACACACTGCTCACCCATGGGTGGACCCACATAGGCATGTGAGGAAGGCACTAGGACTAGAGTATACACATTTGCATCATGTTGAAGATTTCTGGGTAGATTTCTAGGAAGACAAGGAAGTGTGCACAAGGCATTACATGAAGACGACTGTGTACTTCATGAGCAATTTACAACTATTTCCCATACTAGATCAGGTCGAACAGGATGAGAGCACCATCATGGATCCCAAATATAATGCAGTCTCTAACTTTTAGCTTCCAACAATAGATTGGGATGAGTAGGAGGTTGATGACCTTGATATTATAACCAAGCCAATTGTGGCTCATACTGAAGAATGGGTTAATGGATGAGTAGCATGATTAAAGCAACAGGGGGTTGTCCTAACATATGAGGGGCTCAAGAGTGAGCCCAGTGCTATAGAATATGTTGCTACTACCACTTCAATAGGAGGGACATCCAAATCTCTTCCACTCATAAGGTCAAAAAAGAGGAAAGGGATTGAGGCAGAACATTCACCAACTCCCAAGGTTTATTCAAGAAAGGATTCAAGAGGCTCACCCTCTAAGAGGCCCAAATAGATGGGAAGTGTCACAGAGCAGCCAACAATTCAAGAGGGTCCCCTTCAAGAGGGTGAGTAAGGGAAAATAGATTAGCCAAAACCTCCTCCAGCCCTCCCTGTCTTTGCCACCCTTCCATTTGTTTCCCTAGCCATGGTTGCCACATCCCCACCTGTAGTGGAAATCTCAGTCCATCTCACCTCCTCTCCCCCAGCAGGGCCCATAATAGTGGTTGAATCTTCCTACGCCACAACTACTCCACTTTCCTCTACTGCCATGTCACCTAATGCACCACTTCCACTGGAAACAACAACAATAGCAATTCCCACACTCGCATTTTAGGAGGCTTTCTCATGGCACATGGAGAATCTCCCCTCTGAGATTTCCCAAATCTTTTTGGATTCCACCATCCAAAGTTGCCTTAGTGCAGGTCCTCACCAACGCTATGCCTTCACAAACTCCAACAAGTCCACCAACAATGGATGCAACAATGTTAATTTTTGAAGAATGGGAGAAGTGGGAGAAAGAAGCCTTGAAGGTAGTGGAAGAGGAAGCCAGTGAGTACCACAAACACCCAGAATATGAGCACCCAAAAATTGACAGGGTGGCCTGTGAAGAAGAAGACATAAGGTCTTCTGAAAATGGAGATGAAGAGGAGGGTACATGTGGTAAATTATTGTACAAACATTCGATGATGATTTTGAGGAGAAAATGGCCTGACAATTGAAGGACGATGAGGAAGAGGCAGAAAGGTCACCTCCCAGAGGAGAAGAACAAGAAGGTGGAAGGGTAGCAAAAGATGTGGAACTCCCTATAGGGGAGCAGCAGGAGGATGTGCCACCTCCTTATGGAGAAGAAAGAAATGTGTACTAGAGGAAGACAACCCTAAGGAGCATGTGCACAAGGACAAACAAGCTGAAGAAAGGAAAGAGAAAGAAATTGAGGTAGAAGAAAGTCCCTGGGGGCAATTTCCTACTAAGCCTCCCATCAAATGCATCATGTTCGTCCAAGACTCCGATGAGGAAGAAGGAGACAACACTAAAATGGAAGAAAGGGCTCCCATAGGTGAACAAATAGAGATCTACACAAAGAAAGGTGAAGGTGATCGTAAATTTTCCAAGGGAAACTCTGCTATACCC
Organism: Sequoia sempervirens; assembly: GCA_007258455.2. Lineage (NCBI taxonomy): Eukaryota > Viridiplantae > Streptophyta > Pinopsida > Cupressales > Cupressaceae > Sequoia > Sequoia sempervirens. The sequence continues at coordinate 206,352 of VDFB02000002.1, forward strand.
GAATGGCTAGAGAGGCAACTTTAAAAGAAGACTCCTACCCCAAAGGATCCAAGAGCAAGACTAGAGGCTATCTTAGCCCAAGCACAGATCACAACCAGGAAGGAGAAGAAGTCCAAAATTAGATCCAAGGTAACGATGGATGCTTTTGGGTCCTGAACTATGCAAATAGCAACGCTGGTGGTAGGCCAAGAAGGAGTAAGCTATAATATCTCCACCATTGACTTGGGAACTGCTACTAGAGATAAAAAGGTAGAGCACCTTGAGGAGTCTGTGGCTATGGTGGTGCATCTAATACAATAGGATAAAGTCTCAAAAGACAAGCTTAAAGCACAAGTAGCTAACTTGACAACTTACATCCAACAATGATCTTCAGCTGAAGAAATGCCCACCACATCCATGACTCCACCCCAACTGTTGTCCAAGGAAGAAATTATCAAGCTAGAAAAAAGAAAGAACTTGGACAAAAGTACAAAAAGCTAGTTTTGAAAGGTTCTATATGTCAGAAATATGGGTATCAATCGGGTTGTTCGAACAACCAATGAGTTCCTGGATTTACAATATTCTCTGGAAGGCACAAAGAAAATTTGCACCAACTTCCCTATGATGTATAGGTCCACCTATCCAAAGATTGAGGCTATCATCCGACTACCAAAAGCCACATGGGAAAATAAGCTCGCACTCAAAGTGGACGATCATTGGCTAGTGGATGTATGGAAATGGAACTTTGATAATAGGAAAGAAAGGTTTGAGCAGGTAATTGACAAAGTGGATCCAAATGTTGAATGGGTCAAAGAAATTAGGATGGATTGTGCCAGATATTTGAGGCTGATGATGGGATATGACATGCCCACGGTGTAAATTGATCCAGAGAAAATATAGCCCCATTTATAAAAAATAATGGAGGACGGGATGTTAGATGAGATAACCACATATTTCATGAGTTTTTCCACCCACGCCTTCACCTAGTTAGAACTATTTAGAGACCATGCCACCAAGTATGATGAAGACTAGAAAAGGCTTGAAGACAACTCCAAGGAATGGAGTTATCAAGTGTATTGTTCCAAGATCATGGAGGTCGACAAACCCCAACTAGTAATTTTAAAGTTCATGGAGTATGCAGCTTTGAAGGACTAGGAGGGCAACTCTATTGTTAGTGAAGAGCTTCTGAAGGAATAACTATAGCAGAAAGAACAGTTAGCAAAAGACAAAATGCTACAGTATTGTCACTAGAGGACAAAATAGGGATGTGGATAGGATTGTATTTTAAATTGTAATATATTGTGGTGTAGGTAGAACCCTAGTTTGTAGTGAATCTTGGCCACACAATGAGATTAAATATTGGCCATTTGTTCTACTTTTTGGGCACTATAAAGAGGGGGTCTCCTCTTATTTTCAAGAGAGAGTTGAGTTGTTGTAAAGACATGCTGCAAAAACATCTAATGAAAACACATTGACTTGGTACATTTTTTGAGTTCTTCACATGTTTTATGATTCAATCTCCATCGTTAGATGCTCTATTTAGATTTACATTGTTGTTCTAGTTAGCTTTAAACTACTTCAATATATTTTAGTAATATTGTTCTGTGATTACAGAAATTTATGTTGTGTTGATGCCTTTCAGTCCATACATTTTTACATTTGCTGTTGGTAAATGGTCTTGTAAAGTTAGTCTAGGCTGAAACTTGAAGCTAATTTAAAATTTATCATTTTTCATGCATGTATGTGGTGATGAATGATAAAATATCTACAAAACTTTGAAGATAGCATAGATTCCATGATACTATAGGTTTCTTGGTTAAATGGGATCCTTTTTGAAGGAAGCTATCCATAGCATAACCTCCATGATCACTATTCATAGTTAGTTGCAGACCTAGGAACCTTCTCTCTTCCCTACTCTTTTTCCCTTTTTTTTTAGAAATATCCTGTGCTAAGGTTCATTGCACATTGTAAAACCAAAAATTGAAGAAAACATTAAAGTTTTAGATTGTTGTCCAAACTTACATCAAAGTGCACCTTAACTCCTATCTTAGAAACTTTAGATTTGGAGATTCACTTTACATCCAACTATGTAAGTATGCCCTATGATTACCAGTAATATCACATCAAACATCAACTGAGGAGTTCCATGCAAGTCATGACCCAACACTCGAGAGACCTTGGGGAGATTTTCAACTTGTTGCTATTGGAGATTTCGTTTCAAGAGAGGTAGTGCACATACACACTACTTGTGTTGAGAAAGTGTAGAAAACACCCATCAACAGAACTAACGCTGGAAGAAGGGCCTTGTGAGAGTGGATCGAATTGGATCATTCTCCCTAGAAATATTTCAAAGATTTCTACGGTAAACACCAAACAAGGGAGAATTTCAAGAGTTATAGCCCCCCACAAGGGAAAAATGAACTAAGGGAGGAGACGCTACTTCTTCCTCTTCCTCTACCCCACCCACTTCCCTCCCACCTCCACCTCCACTCATCTCTTCTACAACCCAACCATACCAAAATTCCTTTTCACCCCTCATTTTTAGTAGCCAAGGAGTTTCCTTTCTCCCAACCCTTCAAGCTCAAGGCGCAATCCAAACAGCCGCAATCTAGGTGTAGTCCTCAACTATTGTCTTGTTGTAGGTGCAGCTCTAGATTGTTGTCCATCAACAATAGATACCACCTCTACCTCCCATCATGGCTTCTTTGGTGCAAAATCCCTCGCTATTGCACTTCAACACTTACCACGACATGCCCAAGAATCCAGAGGGCTTCTATTCAAAATTCACTCCTCGTGACCAGCAAACAATGATAGAAGAACACATCAAGATATTTGAAACAACAATCATGAATATGCAAGTCGGTCATGAAGATGATGCATTCCACCTTTTTCCTTACTCATTGGGAAAGGAGGCTCTTTATGCATACATCAATCTACCAAGGGGGTCCATTACCTTGTGGGACCTCATGAAGAACACTTTCCTACATAAATATAAGATTTCAATCAGCCCCTCAGAGCTATACCGACAATTTATGTTAGTCTAGAGGGAAGTTAATGAACCTATTGGATCCTTTAGTGATCATTTCTATCATGCCTGAGGCTTTAGAATCCATATATACACAATGGTGTTGCATCCCTTCCCATCTACTATGCCACATTAGATAATCTCACGTCAGCATTGGTAAAAAAGATGTGTCCACCACTCACTATGTTAGTAACTGCTTATGTGGAGGTGGTTGTTCCCAGTGTGGATTTGGGGTAGAAAATCTCTAGTCTGCTACCTTAATTGGGATAGGTAGCTCACTTGATGCAAGTTCAAGGGCTTAATCAAGAATTCGCTCACTAGACCCCTCTGATGAACTAGGTGCCTTAGCTACTCATCGTTTCTCACCCTGGATTGCCAATGAATTATGCACCTCTCGTGCTTTCTTATTTGGAACCTTAGTAATAGAAAAGCTATCCTTAGGCTTCCCAACAACAACAAGCTTACTCTCAATAGCCATAAGCACCTTTGTACTTGTTGGGACTAGAATTCCCCCCTTCACATCAAAATCAGTCAGCGGCCCCGCCTATCTTTCTTTGAAACCTAGTGTCATAGTTGAACAATGCTAAGAAGGACAAATTGGAAGAATTGACTAAGATGATAAGGAAATTTTCTATGGAAATGACACACTTAAAGAACTAGAATAATCAATTTCATGCATCCCAATGTAGTCTCTAGGCTAATCTTAATTGGGAAAGTTGAGACAACAAGGATGGTAGGGAAAACTGGGAAGCAAGAACCTCTTCTAGGAAGAACTATGATAGAGGAAAGAATTGAAATCAAAAATTCAAGAGGAGACCTTCTCAGAGGTAGAATTGCACATGGAATACAAGGCCTAATAATGGAGGTGTCCCTACTCCCCTTGATCAACCTACCAGCAATGAAAACACAACCAATGGAGTGTACCTCGCTTAGGAAGCCCTATCCGAATGGTGCCAAATTCACAAAACCAGCTGATACTCTGAGCTGGATTGTCGTGAGTTCTAGATAGCTGCTAAAATCTTCCAAGTGGAGGTCCAAAATTTTGTTGATAGTGATGGTTGTAGGGACATAATTCAATTTGATCCTTATGACTTTTCCTATCTTGTGGTAAACCAAGCACCATTTCCACGAAGTGACCGCAATGAGCCTGAGGTCAAACCCACCTTAGTTAAGAGTGAAGAAGTGAAAAAGGTAAGTAACGAACAAACCTTGGCTCAACTTTTCAATTCAATAGATAATTGTTCACTAGATGAGGAAGAACTACACATAGATGAAGTCCACATGTTCCCCCAAAGAAGAACTCGCTACTTCCTCAGGAATAGGCAGGTGGGTGGACCCTTTACGACTTCTAATCCATCAAATAATTTTACTACCTTGCCTAAACCTAATGTCAACAATAACCCTGGGCTTCCCCATATACCCACTCAATATCTCAATAAGGACAGGCCCCAAAATTAGTGAAAAAATAGCCTCAAGGACAATCACAAAACTAGTCAAGTCAAACAAAAGTCCAACCTTCTAACTCCTCCCTTCAAGTGTTTGACTCTGAGATTGATAAAATGGTAAATATGTGACAGAAGAGTTCAAGAAAGTAAAAATCAGCCTATCTTCCTTTGAACTACTCAAAGTCCCTATTATAAGGAATCCCTTCTTCAAGATACTCAATGGGACCCCATTCTCTAGCACAATACTAGAGATGTCAGCTAAAAGAGTCACCTTTGAAGAACCTAGGCAGGAACCTGTGGTTCAAGACAACATAAGGAAAAGGAAGGATGTTCCCTCAAATCAATATGTAGGTAAGCAACCAGAAAAGGAACTCGATCAGGAAAACAAGCATATTGCTAAGGATCGGCCATCTGAGTAGACCAAGGATAGAACTGGTGATAGGAACATGATGCAAGTATCTCATATAGATACGTCTAAGGGTCTCTTGCAGGGAAAATTTGAAACCCCACCTTTCCTTACCACCATTTGGATATTCAAGAAAAAATTGGACAACTACCTACTTGATTTAGGAGTGTCTACCAATGTTATGCCTCTAGTAGTATGCAAGGATCTTGGGATCACTCCCACACCCTCATAAAGGAAGGTGACTCAATTGGAAAAAAACATAAATCAACATCATGGAAGAAATGAATAGGGTCCTGATGCAAACTGTTGCAGATATAAGGATACAAGTCATTGATATTCAAGTGGCTGACATTCCTGATGCATATGGGATCATCTTATGGAGAGACTTCACTAGAATGCTGAATGAATATGCTGCTACAAACCATTCTCACATGTGGTTGCCATGGAAAGGGCTGCCAAATCAAGTCCATATAGACTGTGAGCCCCATATGAAGTACATGACCACAAAGTACAATAACTTAAACGAGGTGTTGTTTGTTGAGACAAAATTGGAAAATTACTATCCCTTTGCCTACCAGGATGAATTTGGACCCCAAGAAGAGTGTGTTGCTGAAGTAATTGCAACCCTCCAACTGACTTCACTCAAATTCCTTAGAGTACGGAGGTGTTGGTAGAATCAGATGATAAACCTAATGAAGATGACAACTTGGGACTACTCAATGGTTTCCAAGAATTCATGAAAAAATGCACAAAGGATCAACTCAGTTTGGGTGCCCGAATGGATTTCCAAGATCTCTTGCTACCAAATTGGTGTAGAATTCACAATGTTTCCCACTCCGAGCTTGATTGCTACTTATGCCAAATGGTAGTTGAGAATGTCAAAAAATTAGTGGTCCCTTAGAAGAAAACACCAAATGAGGTGCTAGCAAAACCACCTACTATTCAACACGTTGAGCTGAAATATTTCTCAAAGGTCATAGAGGCAACCACCCAGCCTAAAGGAAACGAGAGCCTAGTTGGGCCTGGATTCAAAGAGTTTCCTAAGTTTTGGATGCTTCAATTTGATGGATCTAAATCAAAACAAGGAGCTGGTGTTGGGTTCGAACTCATCATCCCAATAGGTAAGACCTTTCTTGTTGCCTATAAGTTGCAGTTTTGTTGCACCAATAATCTAGTAGAATACAAGGCATTAGTCCATGGTCTTCTTATGGCTTTAAAGAAAAATGTCAAGATGCTGCAAGTGTTCGGGGATTCTGAACTCGTAGTCAAGAAAGTTAGAAGATTATATTCCTGCCATGATAGAAGACTTGAAAACTATAGGCATAGGGTCTAGGACCACTTATAAGGTTTAGATGCATTCAATATACAATTGATCCCTCTTGCTCAGAACCATACAACTGATTCCTTGGCTCAGGCAGACATCACTTTGCAACCCCTCTCCTTGTCCAAACTTACGAAATTCATAGTTGAGTTGACATCCACACCGTTTGTCCCCGATAATGTCACTCATTTTCAAGTCTTAAATGACGATAAACATATCCTTTAATTCATTATGAGTTTTGATGTCTTCACCACCCAAATAATTGATGAAGTTGATCTGGATGAGGCCAAATTGGATATAGAAGGAGTTATCAACCTCAAAACCAACACAATTCCCAAAGGCATAGTTTAGCTTGAATGAATATTTGATTTGGACAAGATCTGAGACCAAGATCGAGAAACAAAGAAGGAAGCCATAAGCAACTAGTGTGATGCTCACAACCTTGGGACAACTGAGGAAATCATAAATGTTTTTGTTGGTAAAGTGTGAATTCCTGAGGAAAAGAAGGGAATCATCGATGCTTTGTGGAGGTATCATGACGTGGTGGCATGGAGCTACAAGGATCTAAAGACTTATGACACCTCCATCATCACGCACACCATCCCTCTTAAGATAGAAGGTAGGCCCTTCCACCAATGACAACATCCTATTAATGCCTTGCTAGAGCCCATCATTTACAAAGAGGTACAAAAGTTACTTTCAACAAGAATTATTTTTCCAGTCTTCCACAATTTCAATAGAGCTTTGGAGAAGGACAACTATCTAGTGTCTTCATTGGATGAGGTGTCGCAGATCGTCAACGACTCCCAAATGATGTCTTTCCTTGATGGATACTCTGGATATAACCAAGTTATGGTGCAATACAAAAATTGCCATAAGACAACATTCACCACTAAGTCAGGGACCTTTTCTTATAGGATAATTCCTTTTGGGCTCATTAATGTTGGTGCCACTTTTCAAGGTGCCATGGATATTGCCTTCAAAGATCTGATTGGGAAGTGCATAATTATCTACATGGATGATTTAACTGTGTTCTCTAAGAGGTGAAGTGATCATGTCTCTAATTTGTGCAAGGTGTTTCAGAGGTGTAGGGAGTTTGAAGTTTCCCTTAACCCAAAGAAGTGCATTTTTGGCTTGATTGAGGGTAGATTGCTTGGACATGTTATTTCAGAGCAGGGAATCTCCATAAACCCTGAACGCATCTATTTTTTACTAAAGATCCCGCCGCTAGGTAGTAAGAAAGAATTAAAATCCTTCTTTGGAAAGATCAACTTCATTAAGAAATTCTTCACGAGTTTTGTTGAGATTGTTAAACCACTCAATGCCATGTTAAAACAAGATGCCAAAGTTGAATGGACTCCCGAAGCCAAACAAGCTTTTGAAGAAATCAAATAGGTCATTGCTGAGGTGCCTATGCTAGTTAGTGCAAACTATCTAAAGCCGTTCTACATCTATTCATTCACTTCAGAGCATTCCTATACGAGCATTCAGACTCAAAAAGATGATGAAGGAAATGACCACCCGATCGCTTTCATGAGTGATCCTTTGAAAAATATTGAATTATGCTACCACAATGTAGAAAAGCAAGCATATTACCTTGTTATGGGTGAATAAATTTAGGTATTATATCTTGTGCAATAAAGTGTTCGCCATTGTCACCGATCTAGCAGTGAAAACACTCCTTATACAAAATGAATTGGGTGAACGAAGAGCTAAATGGGTCACATTGCTCTAGGAGTATGATATGGAAATCCAACTGATGAAGTTGGTAAGAGGACAAGTGCTTACCTGAAAAATTACTGAAACACTAGTAGAAGCAAGACCTGAACTCACTGTGCAACAATACCAGCTTGAGGATGTTTCTCCGGGTAAATGGTAAGAGGATGTCGTTTATTATTTCCTAAACCACAAGTGTCCACCCCACTTACAAGGAGTCCAAAAAAGTGCTCTCAGACTAAAAAGCAGTAGTTACATGTTGCAAGGGTCCATTTTATACAAGAAAAATAATGAAGGAATCTACTTGAGATGCCTTGACAAGGAAGAAGCAAATTGAGCCTTGAAAGAGTTTCATGAAAAATTTGGCACTGGTCATGGATTCGTACCTTCCACTAGACATCAGATATTAATAGCGGGGTATTATTGGCCAACTATATTCAAGGATGTTTATTTTCATGTTCGTTCATGTCAAACATGTCAGACCACTGCCACCAAGGAGAAGAATGTTTTTGTCCCACTACAACCCATGTTGGAGGTGAGGCCATTTGCACAATGGGGTCTTGATTTCATTGGTTCGGTAAGCCCCCCATCATTTGTGAGACACAGGTACATTCTTACCGCTACTGATTACTACACTAGATGGACATAAGCAATTGTATGTAACCAATGCACAATTGAGGTAGTTACAAATTTTATGGAAAATTTTATTTTAAATCGCTTTGGTTGTCCCTATGCATTGGTGTGTGATAATGGACCTACTTTTGCTTCTTTAAAATTTGCTAGTTGGGCCTTCAACTATAGGATTTCCCTTAAATTTTTCATCTAATTACTACCCTCAAGGAAATGGCCTTGCTGAATCCACAAAAAAAACCTAATCACAGTGATCAGAAAATTGCTCGATAGGAATCCCAAGGACTGACATACCTAGCTCTGATTCACCCTTTGGGTAGACCACACTCACCACAAGGCTACCCTTGGGGATTCCCCATTCCATATTGTTTATGGCCTAGAGTCCATATTTCCTATCCACTTGAAGATTCCCACACTCCAATTTATCGACTTTTACGAAGGGAGGGACCGTAGAGAAGCTCAACTGGCTAAGCTCTTACATTTAGAAGAGGTGTGAAACCATGCAATAGAAATTTTTTCCAAACATTAGGGTATGGTTAACAGATGGTTTGACCACTGAGACAAGATCAAGGCTTTTAGAATTGTATATTTAGTCCTATATTGGGACAAGGCCCATGAAAAGAAAGGGGGACACAACAAATTTGACAAGCTTTGTCTTGGCCCCTTTCAAATAGTTGAAATTTTGGGAGACAATTCTTTCCACTTGAAGACCTTAACTGGTGAAGATGTCTCATTGCCAGTCAATGGGCAACACCTCAAGAATTACTTCCAAGCCTAAGCTTTGTCGAGCTCTTCCTTGTAAATATATGTACATAAGTTAGAGTAGGTTTCCTTTTGGTTCGCCTGTGTTTTGTTGTTTCTTTGTTTTGCTTGTTCCCTGATTTTTTTGTTTCGAAGAGGGTTCTCTTAGTCCCATTGTAGTGGCCACGCTTGTTCAATGAATAGTTCGCTTTGTTGTCCATCCTTGGTGTTCTTAGGCTAAACATTCATTCTCGACTATTGGTCCTTGGAGGCTACCCAAGTGTGGTTTCCTCATTTGAACTTTTCTTTAGAACTCGACCTTTGGTTGGATCTTCTTACACACATCTCAGATCTTGCACAAAACACATACTAATTATTTCTAAAGGACTATACAATGGCTGCTATGATATCCTAGTAAGTGAAAAACTTAAGTTTTCTCCAGTGAACACTATGGTTCCCAAACCCATTATAGGTTTTGGTGCTTATGTGGTCTAGCAAAAGATAAGTGAGAAAAGAACATTGAGAGAAATATCAAAACAAAGAAGAACAAGAAAATTCTAAAATCGAATGACCGTATGGGTGTGCGATAACTCTACCGAGGCTATGGATGCCTAATAGGTAGTAGAGCAATATCCGTGGGATCATAGTGACAACTCAACTAGGGCTATGGACACCTGACTAGAAATGGGGCAATGTCCAACTTACTTTTGGTGTTGAGCTCTTTATGTCGCTTGCTTAGTTGGATTAGAAACTATTTGTCATAGTTATCATGGAAGGGAATCAATTCACCATACAAACTTCTGAGATGTCCTATAGACTAACCCAACTCAGAATCCTATCCTCCCAGTTCACTCTTGGAAGTCTTCCCCTGGTATGCAAAACTAGAGATTCTAGGTCCAGAATGAATGCTTATCCTCAGAACACTTGGGAGTGTTTCCTAGCAAAGTCACCATTTATTGTTCCCTCAACCCACACCCATTCGAAATGGGGACCCTCTTTTTTTTTTCCTTGCCTGGTCATTTTGTCATTGCCTCATTTTGCGTACCCCCGTTTTGGTGTCCTAGATGGTCACCGTACCTTCAAAATCTTATATTGAGTTGACCATGTTTCATCCCCTCCATCTTGGTTAGGTCCTAGATCCTTCTGGACTTTTCTTGGAAATTTCCTTTTGCCAGTGGCCTTAGGGCCTAGTGGGCCTACCTCACCAAGTTTCCCTAGTCGGGCTTCCTCCAAGCGTTCACCGTTCTGAATGGCGGAAGGATTTTTCCTTCCCAAGCCCTAGAACTCGGGTCCTTGTTCACCTCCTTATTTAACTTCTGATGAAATTGCACTTCCCTTGACCATCTTGGGTCAGCCCCTCTAGACCTCCATCCCTGGAACTCCATTCCATCTTTGCCATTTCTGACGGCCAACCTACAGCCTCTCTCCACTTTCCAGGCCCCAGGTTCCCCTTCACTGATGATTTGTAAATAAACTTTGAGGCGGCTGTAGGGACACGTCTTTCTGGTCCTCGGGCCCTGGACCTCCCGCCGTCATTTGCAATTTTAACCTACCAACCATCCTGTCATCCATACATGCATTAAATAAGGATATTAATTACATATTCGGTTATAAATATATGAGCCGACCTGTCATTTTCATTTTTTAGGTTTTCTAGAGGAGTTTAGAGTGCTTTCTAAGGAGTTCAATACATTTGTCACCTGCCACCCTCACATATGTGATCATCATTTGGCTGTCCTTAGTGGATTTTGCATCTTCCCTCATCGGACTTCTGAGCTAGGTTTGTCATCTACCTTGCCGTGAATTTTTTTGTAATTTTGCACTTGAAACAATGAACAAACATGGGTTAAAATGCTTCAACTTGATAAAACATGACACCCCCTAAAAAACCCAAATGCCGAAAGTCTAGAAAAACCTCCAAGGCATCTCCTAAGATCAATTTGGAAATAGACCTCACTGTTGTCATTCGTTGCATAGGGCATTCACACCATTTGGGCCCATGTCGCCTTTTCGTCGTCAAAACCTTGAACAAATAACAATATGACCTAACAGCGGGACCACCTCCCAGGCCTGCAACCCCGGGCCTCCATCAGTCAATTGTCGAAGAGCTTAACAAACTTAACAAACTTAACACTTCAAATTCAGCCTCTATCTAAGCTTCTCAGGTTTGCTCCTATGGAACTCGATCCCTGGGATGTCGCATCGCTTTTGTCTTTTCACACGGCGAGGAGAACCCATCCACCCGACCACTGAGGTCTACTCTTCCTTTTGTCATTCTGAATTAAATGCAAACTAACTTTTCCATCATGTCCCTAGTCCCCGCTCCTCGGATCTCCATCTATGGAGTTCCTTTGCGTCTTCGTTGTTTCAAACTACCGTCAGGTGACGTCATCCCATCTCCTGCCGAGCCTCGACCCTCCAGTTGCTGCGATGACCTAGTAAAAGGCGAACTTTGGCGTCCCTGCTCTCATCGGGCTCCTCCCATTGGGATTTTGTTCTATCTCATTTGATTCAAAAGGAAGAACACATTCATCTTTCTGACATCCGGTACCCGCCCTTTGAATTTCTGAGAGAAACTTGAGATAAACCTAGTGGCAAGATTTAATGCCGGGTTTGGCCACCGGGCCACTCCCGCCGCTCTACAGAGCAAAACCCCGAAGGATTTTAATGCCTTGAGACCCGAATTCTTTTATGTTTAAAGTTACATTGGCCGTCATTTGACCTCCCAAGTCTTGGACCCCATAATTTCATTCCTCCCTGGCCGTTCTAAATAGTAAAGCCTTGATGGCTTTTTGGTCTCATATCTCTAGGGGCATCAAAAGTGATCTAAATGACCTTCAAATTGAAAACCAATCTTGACGCACATGCTCAAATTTAACCCTCTCCTGCATAAGCCTTTGAATCCACCAAATTTTGAAGTTAGGAGAAATCAAATGGGTTGCCCTACACTGTTCACCCTTGAAAACAATGTTCCTACCAGGGAAGTCTGCCCTGTGGGCCTGGGTTGTCAAAAATCCATCCAAAAGATGACTAATGACATCTGGAAGTAAAGATTTGATTTCATTAATCATATGTTGTCTAATTGGATTTCATCCACGAGATTTTGACTAATGTTAATGCTCTCATAATTGGTTGTACTCAATATGCCTTGTTTACAAGATATATGGAATCGGGTGTAGGACCCTCGGGGGCCACAGCAAAGAAGGACAAGGGAAGAGAGTAGACAAGACTCATTGTGGAAAGGAGGATGAAGAAAAAATGAAGTACCAATTCCAGGGTGAGCCTTTGCATTCAAAAGCCATCACAGACTAGAAAGAAATTATAAACACCAATATCGGCCATGTTGATATTGATGAGTTCAAGCAAAGGGTTAGAATCCACCCCAAGACCAATAATGCCAGATTCATCAAAAAAATTGGAATTACAAAAGATGGAGGCTTGCCCCCATCCCTCATAGCCCCTAAATTGGTCATGGATTGTCGGCAGGCCTACCAGCCATAGACACAAACCATTGTTGATAGGGATGAAAACATTCTTGCCGACATGTTGGGTGAGGCAATTACTAAAACTTTTCACATCCCCACCTTTGAGGAGATGGAGATGCCCACCATGGAGGAAGGAAAAACAACATGGGATGAGGACCCGATGGGCTGCAAGAAGCTAATAAATTAGTACCGACTCAAAGAGAAAAGGGGCAACACTGCAAAGGTTCCTTAAGAACTCTTCTGCAATAAATTATATGAGGACTACCATGACTTGGTCACCATGTTGAGCAGGGTGATGGGTCTCCCTGATGCTTCCTACTTTGAAGAATGGATGGTGTATTTCATAGAGCAGATCCTTTGGGGGGATGAAGACACCACAACAAAAGCTTCATTCTACTAGGGAGGCATAATAAGCGACTGCTTCCATGAGTAGTTTATGAATATGAAGAAAACCTCCAAGTTCTATATGATGTCCTATCTTGTGTACTCACTAGCTGAGTAGAGGTAATACAGTGGATTTTTTGTGGCATCTGATGAGGAGCCAGGGTGAAGATTCAAGGTCTATGACAGATATCCCTAGCTCTAGTTCAAGAACTTCAAGAAAGAGTATTGTAGGGTAAATGACGCCACATCATCAGGTTACTTGGAGGGGATTTTGAGAGAAGGGTCTCTTATAGTGGTCAAGTGCTCTTAAAGAAATATGCATTCTTATTCATACAATACCCTAAATTCACATATATTCATGCCCAGGGTTTCATAGAAAGGCTAAATAAGCTGCCCCAGTACCCTAATGATCATATCATATTGTTAGAGCTCTCCCAAAAGTTGCAACATGTGCATTCAGTTATCAGTAGTAGACATTTGGAAAGGATCCCTTATCCCTTAGTCGTGGGCCAAGGAATGTACAAATTACAAACTTCCTAGTGCACTGGGAATTTTGAGAAGGAATTGGCAGAGTACCATTTCCACCTATACACTGCTCGTCCATAGGTGGACCCACATGGGCATGTGAGGAAGGCACTAGGACCAGGGTATGCCCATTTGCATCATGTTGAAGATTTCTGGGTAGATTTCTAGGATGACAAGGAAGTGTGCATAGGGCATTACATGCAAACAACTACGTACTTTGTGAGGAGGGTTCAACTATTTCCCATACCAGATTAGGTCAAACAGGATGAGAGCACCATCATGGATCCCAGATGTAACATAGTCACTAACTTTCTGCTACCAACAATAGATTGGGATGAGCAGGAGGTTGATGACCTCGATATTCTAACCAAGCCAATTATGGCTTGTACCGAAGAATGGTTTAATGGACGATTAGCTCGATTAAAGCAATAGGGGGTTGTCCTAGCATATGTGGGGCTCAAGAATGAGCCTAGTTCTATAAGAGATGTCACTACTACCACTTCAATAGGAGGGACATCCAAATCTCCTCTGCTCACAAGGTCAAAGAAGAGGAAAGGGATTGAGGCAAAAGAGTCACCAGATCCCAAGGTTTATTCAAGAAAAGATTCAGAAGGATCACCCTCTAAGAGGCCCAAATAGATGGGAAGCACCACAGAGCAGCCAACAATTCAAGAGTGTACCCTTTCGGAGGGTGAGGAAGGGAAAACATATCAGCTAAAACCTCCTCCAGCCCTCCTTGTCTTCGCCACCCTTCCATTTGTTTCCCTGGCCATAGTAGCCACATCCCTACCTGTGGTGGACATCTCAGTCCATCTCACCTCCTCTCCCCCAACCAGGCCCATAATAGTGGTTGACTCTTCCTCTGCCACAACTACTCCACTTTCCTCTGCTAGTGCCATGTCACCTACTACATCACTTCCACTGGCAGCATCAACAATACCAATGCTCACGCTCACATTTTTGGAGGCTTTCTCATGGCACATGCAGAATGTCCCCTTCGAGATTTCCCATATCTTTTTGGATCCCACAATCCAAGTTGCCTTAATGTAGGTCCTTGCTAACATTATGCCTTCACAATTTCCAATGGGACTACTAGTAATGGAGGCCACAATGTTGATTTATGAAGAATGGGAGAAGCAGGAGAAAGAAGCTTTGAAGGCAGTGGAGGAGGAAGTCGATGAGTACTACGAACACCCAGAATATGAGCACCAAAAAATCGATAAGGTGTTTTGTGAAGAACAAGAAATAGGGTCTTCTGAAAGTGGAGACAAAGAGGAGGGTACAGGTGGTAGAACTATTGTACAAACCTTTGATGATGATTTTAAGGGGGAAATGGCCCGACAATTGAAGGACGATGAGGAAGAGGTAGAAAGGTCACCTCCCAGAGGAGAATAACAAGAAGGTGCTAGGGCAGAAAAATATGTGGAACTCCCTATAGGGGAGCAATAAGAGGATGTGCCACCTCCTTATGGAGAAGAAAAAAATGTAGAGGAAGACAAGCCTGAGGAGCATGTGCACAAGGACAAACAAGCTGAAGAAAGGAAAAAGAAAGAAATTGAGATAGAAGAAAGTACCTAGGGGCGATTGCCTACTAATCCTCCCATCAAATGCTTCATGTTCATCCAAGACTCTGATGAGGAAGAAGGAGACAACACAAAAATGAAAGAAAGGGACCCCATAGGTGAACAATCAAAGATCCAAACAAAGAAAGGCGAAGGTGATCGTGAATCGCCCAAGGGAAAATATGCTATACCTGAATGGTTAGAGAGACAACTTGAAAAGAAGACTCTTGCCCCAAAGGATCCAAGAGCAAGACTAGAGGCTATCCTAGCCCAAGTGCATATCACAACCAGGAAGGAGAAGAAGCCCAAAATCAGATCCAAGGTAACGATGGATGCTTCTAGGTCCTGAACTATGCAAGTAGCAATGTTGGCGGTAGGTGAAGGAGTAAGCTATAATATCTCTACCATTTATTTGGCAATTTCTACAAGAGAGAAAAAGGTAGAGCACCTCAAGGAGTCTGTGGCTATGGTGGTGCATCTACTACAATAGGATATAGTCTCAAAAGATGAGCTTAAAGCATAGGTAGTTGACTTCACAGTTTACATCCAACAATGGTCTTCAGGTAAAGAAATGCCTACCACATCCATGGCTCCACCCCAACTATTTTCCAAGGAATAAATTGACACACTAGAAAAAATAAAGAACCTGGACAAAACTATGGAAAGCTGGTTACAATAGGTTTTATACGTTAGAAATATAGGTATCAGTCGGCCTGTTCAAACAACCATCAAGTTCCTAGATTTACAACAATCTCTGGAAGGCACAAAGAAACTTTGCATCAACTTCCCTGTGACATATAGGTCCACCTATTCAAAGATCAAGGTTATCCTCTGACTACCAAAAGCCATATGGGAAAACAAGTTTGCACTCAAAGGGGACGATCATTGGCTAGTGGATGTATGGAAATGAGACTTTGATAATAAGAAAGAAAGGTTGGAGTAGGTAATTGACAAAGTGGATCCAGATGTTGAATGGGTCAAATAAATTAGGGAAAATTGTGCCCAATATTTGAGGTTGATGATGGGATATGACATGCCCACGGTGCAAATTGATCCAGAGAAAATAAAGCCCCATTTCAAAAAAAATATGGAGGACAGGATGTCATATGAGATAACCATAGATTTCATGAGTTTTTCCGCCTGTGCCTTTTCCCATTCAAAATTGTTTAGAGTACACGCTGCCAATTATGATGAAGACTGGAAAAGGCTTGAGGACAACTCCAAGGAATGGACTTATCAAGTGTTACGGTTCGAGATCATGGAGGTTGACAAACTCCCACCTATAATTTTGAAGTTCATGGAGTATGTAGCTTTGAAGGAGTAGGAGGGCCACCCTATTGTTAGTGAAGATCTTCTGAAGGAATATCTATAGTAGAAAGAGCAATCAACAAAAGACAAAATGCTACAATGCTATCACTAGAGGAAAAAATAGGGATATGGACAAGATTGTATTTTAAATTGTAATATATTGGGGGGTAGGTAGAACCCTAGTTTGTAGTGAATCTTGGCCACACAATGAGATTAAATTTTTGCCATTTTTTCTACTTTTTGGGCACTATAAATAGGGGGTCTCCTCTTATTTTCAAAAGAGAGTTGAGTTGTTATAAATACATGCTGCAAAAATCTCTAATGAAAATACATTGACTTGGTGCATTTTCCAAGTTCTTTACATGTTTCCTGATTCAATCTCCATCGTTAGATGCTTTATTTAGATTTACATTGTTGTTCTAGTTAGCTTTAATCTTCTTGAATAGATTTTAGTAATATTTTTCCATGATTATAGAAATTCATGTTGTGTTGATGCCTTCTAGTCCATACTTTTTTCCATTTGCTACTGGTAAACGGTCTTGTAAAGTTAGTCTTGGCTAAAACTTGAAGCTGCTTTAAACTTTATCTTTTTCCATGCATCTATGTGGTGGATGAATGATAAAATATCTGCAGACCTTTGAAGATAGCACAGATTCCATGATACTGTATGTTTCTTGGTTACATGGGATCCTATTTGAAGGAAGTTGTCATTGTTCACAATTAGTTACATGGGATCTTGGATAGCAGAACTTCCATGATCATTGTTCACAGTTAGTTGCAAATCCAGGAACCTTCTCTCTTCCCTACTCTTTTTCCCTTGTTTTTTTGAAAGAGCCTATGCTAAGGTTCATTGCACATTGTAAAGCCAAAATTTGAAGAAATCATCAAAGTTTTAGATTGTTGTTTGAATCTATAGCAAAGTGCACCTTAACTCCTATGTTAGAAACTTTAAATTTGGATATTCACTTTGCATCTAGCTACATAATTCTGCCCTGTGATTACTAGTAAAATGACATCAAACATGGGTATGTGCAGGATCATGATGGGCCAAAAAGTGGCGATATGATGGGTATTTGTAGGGTATGTGGCTGACGACTTTTTACCCAAAATTGATGAAATGAAAAGGGTTTTAAAGGAGATTCTCAACTTCCACCAATATAAATTATCCTTTACTTTGAATTTAATAAATAATAATTATTCATTTTGTATTTGAATTATGACTAAAGTCCCGATTGATAGGCTGATTGAAAACATCTATAGCTTTCAAATAGTATCACATTTTGGAATCCAAAACATGCATCACATTCTATGTTTCACATACTATAGGATTAATAAAAGAAAAATGAATTTCATGAAGTTTTGACCAAGTTAAGGTGGTCGACATATGAGATTTTATATTTTTTAAAAGTTGTAATAAAATATTCATAATTAATTATTTACTTGGAAAAATTATAAAAAATATGCATCACATCCGGACATGAGTTTGCTACTTATGTCTAAAATCTTATCAAAAAATATTATCATTTTATTGTGGTTAGGGTGGTCAGAAAGACACTTATTTTTTCCCTAAAATTTAAGTACTACTGCATTGAAACTTCAAATGTTCATGAAATAGATTTATTTTTAAAAAAATAAAAAATAGTAGTTTAGAAACTACATTCAATTTGCTGCAGATTCTATTCTTACATATTTTTGAAATAATATAGATAGCTTATTCAAATTTTTACGTCAAGTTTCCTAACTCTTATTTTTCTAAATTTTTTGCCACTCAAGGGCTTGTTTTTTCCATGATCCTGCACATACCCACATCAACTAAGGAGTTCCATGCAAGTCATGACCTGCACCCGAGAGACCTTGGGGAGATTTTTAGCAACTTGTTCTTGGTTATTTCCTTTCAAGAGAGGTAGTGCACATACTCACTGTCTGTGTTGAGAGAAAGTGTACAAAACACCCATCAACATGGATGATCTAGAAAATTTTTATGGTTTTTATTCCAATTGGTATGAGTGAGGTGGTCACCCAAAAAATTTTGTTACCATTTTAATTTGATGCTTTTTTTCACATATAGATTGATGGAGGATTTAGTGATAGTTGGTATGTTTCACTTTAGGACAGTCGTTGTCCTATCATGGTTTGGTATTATGGAGGATTAAAGGAGTTTTTGGATAAGACGATGGTTACCTTGTTATTATAGGTATCTTTTTGGAGCATGAGAGCATGTTTAAGAATTAGATGGTACATGGTTGGCCGATGGATTTTTTCCTTTGATAGTTACTTCTATGGTTTTTATTTGTAATGTATAATGTCATGTGGGAGAAAGTTAGGATTTAGGTGTCATCTACCTTGTAAATCCTATGTTATTTTACATGTTTCCAACATCCTTGGAAGGTGTCTCTAGACACTTAGGGTGCTACTAAAATTTAATTTGTATAGTTAATTCCACCTATTATTTGCAATACATCCATAAGGATAAGGGGTCCATTGCTAGTGGTAAATGTAACTTATGGAGAAAATTAATTAATTAATTTCCACCTCTAAGTGAAGCAATTGAAAAATAATGGAGGATGAATATAGATTTACCTTGGCAATGGGAATTCATGAAGTGTCATTTTTGGGTGCCTTGTCAGCACCTCTTTCGTTTTCTCTTATTTTGTAAACCACTAGTGGTTTCACCTTTCATGAAACTCTATAAATTAGATCCCTAGGATATTATAATAAACACAATATATTTTACTAAGAAGGAATATTTGTAGGAACAAGATAAAGAGTTGGATGCATTAAGATTGTTCATAGGTACATAGGTGCTACTAGATTGGAGGTAAAGAGGAGAATGAAACTATGATTATATTTTAATCTTTATTTCAAAGTTAATGCATTCTTGGCCTCTCTTCTTGGTGGATTGTTTTTCTCACAAGGGTTTCTCCAGGTAAATCATATGTTATGTGTTGTAATAATGGTGCTCAATAATTTTTCTATTTGTTGATTTAAATCTATAAAATAATTCATAGTAATCCAAGATTATGAACACTTAATTTCATATTTGTATATAATTTGTAGATTTCTATATTATAGTATTTTAAGCCTTGTATCTCACCAAATCAATATCATAATTTTATTTTAAGAATAATTAGATTAGAGATTGTAATTTTCAACATGCTATTGGTGTGTATTCCATAGATATTGAAGTGTATGTCCCATACAATATATTTAATAGGAAACTCAAGTCACTTTAGGCTATTTGATAATATAAAGGGTCATTCATGTACACATAAGACATATTTTTGTATATTAAATTCTACATCAACCAATGCGAATTATGTTATGAAAATTATTACACCATTAAATTCAGTAAATTTAATAGACTTTAAATTTAATATATTTTTATTATGGGTTCTCTAAACTAGTTACTAGCCTTGGTCCCTAATAATTGACATTTTAAAATTAATGTTTTATAAAAAAGGAATGATGTGAGAGGTGTGGTTAATGTCCATCACATATCAACAAATTAATTTGACTTGATGCTAGAGATAGGAGACCAAACATTCAAAAATCCTCTTTCCTCATTTAGTTAGTTGGAGAAGAGAGAAGCTTTGTTGGTACATTCCCACTCTTTATTTGTTCATTTTGGAGTTAGGTTTTCCCATTGTTAACCCCTCCATTTGTCAATAGGCTGGGTTTTTATTGGCGATGCAAAGTTTTACTTGGTTTGAGCATGTTTAGTTGAGTTGTTTGATTAGAATCCTGACTCATTTGATCAATGTGCATGTTTCCTCATCTATTGGTCAAAAGAGAAAGGATTAATATTCCTTCCACTACCTCCTTAGACATGTTCATTAAACATGAAAATAATTTGAAGAATTAGCTAGTGGTGGACAAGCCATTAGTGCAAATAACTCAATTATTTTTCTATGCCTAGTAAACACAAAAAACATAAGACATGCAAGGTCAAATGTATCACTACGTCAATTCATAGTTGGCAAAGAAGTGTTCCATGGATATTTATCACATTTATTCTTCTTGTTTATGTCTCCCTTTGATTAATGGTCATATTTTTTGTTCATGTGGTTGTGAACTAAATTTTAAATGTCATAAAAATATTTGATATAAATGCATAATAAGAGCATATAAAATTACTTTAGGGTTTATGGCTTGTGACGAAGTGGTGGTTTAGGTATATGGAAGAAGGGGCAAGGGGCTAGATAAAAAGTAAGAGAATTATGTAGGAGCAAGTGGAGAAACATAGAGTTTAGTCTATTAGGAAAATAATGGAAATGAAAGGAGGGTGGGGATGTGAGGGGAAAAATGGAATGCATAGGTATAAGGGATACATTGGCAATTAAAAGTAGTAAAAATAAAGACAAAATAATAGAGAATAAAAGACATAAGTAGGTAGAAAGTGGTAATAACTCTAAGAGAATACACACATGATATTTGAATTTTACTATATATAAATTTTGATAATTCAAAGCATGTGATGCCAACTACCTCTTAAAATGACTTGGGTCATGTCTCACCTTTAAATACCAATATTCTAGATGCATGAAAATTGTCATACTATCAAACAAAAAAAAATGAATACTCACATATCACATTAGTTAACATTGATTACACAATAACACTTCAAAAAATAAAAAAATAAATCATTTGAAAAATCGACCAGACCAACTTTTAAGTCTTTCCAACTAGATACATAAAAAAGTCATACTATAAAACAAAAACAAAAAATTGAATACTCACATATATACATAATAACACTTCAAAAAATTAAAAAATAAAATAAAATAATCAAATCATTTGAAAAATCCAGTCAACCTGGACCACTAGCCAGCTTTAAAGTCTTTCCAACGTGGAAGTTACATCATGAAAGACTACTTCAATCTTTCCCACCATTAAAGACCAAAGAATCACGTGCGCCGACTTTGCATCACCCCATAGGATTGTGGCCATAAAATGGTGTACCGGAAGACCAAGGAAATAAAGATTTTCTTGTTTAGAGTTAATATGGATATTCCACCGCTTTCTTGGTACTCTCTGCTCCTTACTGCTGCTTCACTTTTATTCTTTTATCTATGGAGAAGGGAGAGTCAGACAAGGCTTCATCTTCCCCCAGGACCTCCTGCTTGGCCTATTGTTGGAAACCTCTTTCAGGTGGGAAAAAGGCCTCACGAATCTCTGTTTGGCCTCTCTGTGAAATACGGCCCACTCATAGCTCTGCGCTTGGGCATGAAAACAACAGTCATCGTCTCCTCTCCTGCCACGGCCAAGGAGGTCCTTAAAACGCACGACGACATCTTCGCGGGGCGGTCGGTATTAGAAGCAGTCAAGTCCCTTTCCCATCACAAGTCCTCGCTAGTTTGGGGCGAATACGGCCCTTACTGGCGCCATCTACGACGCATTTCAACTGTCGAGCTTTTCAGCCAAAAAAGACTGGATGCTCTGCAACACCTCAGAAGAGATCAAGTGTTTCGCACGACTCGACTCATTTTCCAGGAGAAGGAAAAGATTGTGGATATTGGGCAGACGGTGTTCTGCACGTCTTTGAATTTGTTAGGCAACATGATCTTCAGCACAAGTGTCTTCGATCCGCACAATCCAGCTTCTGCTGAGCTCAAAGATACCGTCTGGAAATTAATGAAACTCATCGGAAAGCCCAATATGGCGGACTTTTTTCCCTTTCTCCGGTTCTTCGACCCCCAGGGCGTGTCCCGTGAGATGGCCATGCATTTCAGGGCGTTGTATGACTTCGCTGATACGTTCATACAGAAAAGGCTTTCCACCACCAGCCAAAGCGTTGAGCGAAACGATTCCGAGAAGGATTTTCTAGATGTTCTGCTGGATTCCAGAAGCGAAGATTTCACTCTCGTTGGTATTCGAGCCTTCATAGGCGTGAGTAATACTGCAAAGATTTATTTCTTAAAAGGTTTATAAATCTCTGATATTTTTGAGGTCTCTAATTGTTATGTTTAATTTCAGGAATTGTTTGTTGCGGGTACTGAAACAGCCACTACAACAATAGAATGGGCCATGGCAGAATTCATTCGCAATCCGCAGAAATTAAACCGACTCCGACAGGAATTGGACGAAGTAGTTGGTTACAACAGAAGAGTGGAAGAATCTGATGTAGATCGTCTATTTTATCTCCATGCAGCCGTGAAGGAAATATTCCGATTGCACCCGGCCGTTCCATTGCTGCTTCCACACAAAGCCGAAAGCTCCTGTGACATCGGGGGATTTGTGATACCCAAAGACAGCCAGGTGATAGTGAACGCTTGGGCAATTGGGAGGGACCCTTCAATTTGGAAAAATCCTTTGGAATTTATGCCGGAGAGATTTTTGGAGGGAGAGAATAGCAAGATGGAATACAGGGGACAAAACTTTGAATTAATTCCATTCGGAGAGGGAAGAAGAATTTGTCCGGCGCTTCCTTTAGCGAGCCGTATGGTTCATATTGTTTTGGCTTCTTTACTTCATTCATTTGAGTGGAAACTTCCAGACAGGAAGAGATGTGAGCTGATGGATATGACAGACATAACTGACGAATTTGGAATTACCTTCAAAGAGTTTAATGTAATCCCCATACCACGTCTTCCAAATCATATGTATTAGATATCCTCGACATGTGTATTGTATGTTAAATTAATAAACTGGAACCATAGTCGCTAAAGTCAATTAGCTAAATTGGAGTAGCTAATTATGTCTAATGCCCAAATCATAATCTACAGTTTATCTGAAGCTAGCTTTTTTATAGCTCAAATATGTAATGGTTCTAATCTGAATCAAATATCTGAAAGTTTCTAGACTTTGTAATTATCAGAAATTTTGGATGGTTTGCCTATTCAAACGCAATTATGCGCATTTTATATATATTAAAATATGTTTCAGTCTTATAGCCTTTTATAAGAAAAAGTCTCTAAAGGATGTGTCTCACAAAATGATGCAATATATATGTTTTTAATCATCAAAATTGTAGTTTATATCCTAGTATAAAGGGGTAAGAGGAGTATTATAACCAGTGCAAAGGATTATAGTGAAGTTCGATAGACTACAAGATAAATAAATTAAAGTATATACACATAATCATTCATCACATCTTATAATAACGAGTACATACACATAATCATTTTATATTTGTAGTACATCAATATTAATATCTCAATACATGTTCACCTCTCATTTATATCCTTCTTACATATAATCCATCTCAACTATATTGTTATTGTATCTCTATCTCATATAGCTCTCATCTATCTTCTATATATTCACTCCTCATATCTTCTTATCTAATCTATCTAATATGCATATTGTTACATATATGAATGTCTTCCTCTTCTTTGTTATGACCCTTAGGTTTTGTTGTATATTAGTAGTAATTTTTGCATTTAATTTTCAATGGCTTTATTCTTGGCAATCTTGCTCAATGTGTGTTTCTTTATGTTGCCAACCCATAGAGCTCTTATGGGTTTTCACCATTAGCCTCCATTAGGAAAGAAATTAAGGTTTTGATCCTAACGGGAGTCAAGTGGCTCTATCCTTCCAACACACTATTTGAATTTAGCCAATGATAATAAGGGTGAAGCATCAAGATCTCCTACAAGGTCACCCGTTTGAGTACTACTTTTAGTCAAGTGCATTGAATGATGGAGTCTCCCTACAAGACCAAGTCAACTTAGCTTGCTATCCCATGTGTACAATCTATAGCAAGTGTTGTGCCTTATGAATTTATCTTTATTTATTTCATTTGGCTCATCTAATGACATGTAGGGTGTTATTATTCATAATTTAAGATTTAACTGCATATATTTTTAGTCAAACTCATTCACCCATATTTCTTGAGTAGTAATACACACAAATTCATATCTCATGAGCATGAATGGCTAAATTATCACTCATTACATCTGAGTAATTCTCATAGGGGTGAAGTATGATGAGTTATAAGAGGTCACCCATTTGTGCTTTGAGTGAAATAAATGTGGCTCAATTGGGGAATGTAATGGTACCATGATGATCAATGGGGTAATAGATTAGATATATGTTTAAATTAATTTTATTTTGAATTCGAATGCATAAGATTACTTTCTTGAGCTATGACTATTAATATAATAAACTAAAAATTATGTGTAAGTGTCCAGGTCTATTACCAATGGGAACCAAGGTCACATGGTAAACCTAATTGTGTTTAGCTAGTTAATCCAACCCTAGTTCATATGGAAGAACTAAGGTCACGCGTGTTTTAGATTTTGTTATTGTAATGTGAATGTGTTTCTTAAGTGATGAGAAATTATTGTAATTTCTTATATGGATTTAATGTTGTATGGTTTAAATTGTGTTAAAGGATCTTAGGTTGAAAAGAAAGGTCAATTAAGTGGTTAATTTTGAAGTACCTTTCTTAGGGGTTTTTAAATGGTTTAAGTGATTATTTTTATTCCCTTTGGTCAATTTTAAGATTCTAGGTTATAGGACTATGGATTAAGGTCATTTTGGACTTTAGAAATTAATATAAATTTTCTAACCTCCTAAAATTACCATTTTCAAATAGTGAAAAATTGTAAAGGTGGTTAGGATGATATTAAGTGAGGTGTCACCACCCCATCCAACCCTCTAGTTTGTTTTTGGGTTTTTGGGTATAGGATAAGGCTCTCCATTACTCACCATAGGTGAGGAAATTGATACCATATAAGAACCTAAAAAAATAAAGAATACTTAACAAGCGCAATGAATAATTTGAAATATGTATGAAGTCAACCAAATGTATTAGCCAAAAAGGCATGCATATAAAGGTGGGAGGAAGGCACTCGACTTCCATGAAATGAGGGTAGGAATCCTCACTCATGTGGTGGTGGTAAGTTTCCTATAATGAACATAGCATGAGGTGTCAAAAGTGAGTTGACACCTCTAAAACCTCCTAACTAACTTGAAACCTCATGATAGCAAGTGTCAAGGGATGCCTAAATAGGCTTAAAGCTAAGTGTATGCAAAATATACACTAACAAATGATGGCCTCTCTTTTAAGGGAATCTCCCAAGTGTACTTGGGAGCTTTCAAAAGGAGGTAGGTGTCACTAGGGTATGATTCCTAGGCTTAGAGTGAGATGTAATTGGGATGTGACAAGTGTAACCTCCACATTTAAAGATGGAGGGAGAAATTTTTAGAAAATTTTAAAGAAAAAATGTAAGTATTGAGAGAACAATGAGTGGAAGGTTAGCTAAGTTTGCAAAAGCTAGGAGGATTTGGGTGAGGAATTCATCAAGATTCACAAGCTTTGTTTGGAAAACCTCTAATTAAGGTATGATCCTAAACAATTTGTGAAATTTAAGTAGAAATTCATGAATGAATCTTTGTGTTATTAGTGTTTGTTCATGTGTGTGAAATTTTGTGCTCTATATGTTTTATTTTGGGTACTTGTTTTATGCGTTTTCTTTGGTGTGGATAGTATTGTTGGAAAAGCTCTCCAAATTGATTGAGAGAACCCTATGTATTTGTAGTAGACTTAATAGGTCCATTATGGGGAAATTATTAGGGTAAGAGTACCCTTATTTGCATCTTGTGAATTTGGGATCTATGGAGATGTTGTGGGTTGCGAAGGAACAATGGAATGTACTATTGTGATATATTATGAAAATAATTTTGACTAATTTTTATAATTATTTTGAAAATGACAATGTCCAAAAATCTCCTTCTTCCTGATTCTCTTGAGAGTGCCATTATGTTGTGTTTACTTGGGTGTATTTAGGAAATCCTACTATGATTTAATGTGTTGTATTTTTATGATTTTTGTGTGTTGAGTGTCTAAATGTTTCTTGGTTTACCTTATAACCCCAAGCTTTGGGATGGACTAACTTCTAGTTGTATAGGTGGGAGGAGAGCTCCAATTTGGTGTTAGAAATAATTTTTTAATGTTGGAAATGTGTAGGTTGAGGTTATTGCTTGAAAGATTCACTCATTTTAGAAATCAATAATATTGTTCATTTTTTGTTACAATTATTTTATGAATAGTTTAGGAAGGTTTATAAGTCTCATTGCCTCATGGTTCTGTAGTGTAGAAAAATGCATGCCCTTGCATTTTCACACTTGTTTGGGACCGCCTTGCTTTATTTATGCTTCTTATGGATTAATTGGTCATATTTTTCATCCACAAGCCTAATAAACTACATATTTTTATGGAAAATACCAAGAAACCTTAGAAGATAAATTATGATCATTTAATGTTTCTATCTGTGTGCCCCTAATTTGTGGACTGGGACTAAAACTCCACCTAGGACAACTTTTTCCTCCATGGGTCTTGGGACCCTTATTTTGAAATCACCAAAATAGGTCCCTTTATGGAGTCTGTGCCCTGAGATTTGAGCCTTGGGACTAAGATGCCACCTAGGGTATTTTTTTCCTCAGCTTATTTTTGGGAAACAATTTCAAATTATGGTGGTATTTAGCCTCCTTTAATTAATGACTTCACATGTTAGCTTGTTGTGGTGCAATTTCAGGATATTAAGCATGAATAAGTATAAATACAAGGTTCCTTCACTCATTTCAAATCAATACTTTTGTGAGAGCATTCCTAATTGCAAATTGGAGTCCACAAGAGAATTCAAGAGAAATTCACCAAGCATTTGAAGCCATCATCAAGATTCAAGCA
Organism: Sequoia sempervirens; assembly: GCA_007258455.2. Taxonomy (NCBI): domain Eukaryota; kingdom Viridiplantae; phylum Streptophyta; class Pinopsida; order Cupressales; family Cupressaceae; genus Sequoia; species Sequoia sempervirens. The sequence goes on from VDFB02000002.1 coordinate 233,509, forward strand.
TCATGTCAAGGGTATAGTGCATCCATTCATATTGTTGAGCCAAGATTGTGGATGTAGCATTGAAGATCTATTTGCAACCATTGTTCACATCATATCCAAGGATCCAAGATCTACATTCTTCATGGCCACTACAAGGTAGATTACATATTTTCTTCACAATACCTCATACAAGGTGATATCATTTACATATTTCATGTTTCATGATTCATTTCATCATTTGGTTTAATTACCTACAAGGGGTTTGACGAAGGAAACCCCTATTCCCTAACAATCAAAAAGTTTTTCCCTCTTATGTGTTTGTATTTGTAGATCAAGGTTGAAGACTTGAAGATCATTCATAGTGCAAGATTGAAAAGTTGTAAAGGTTTCATTGCCAAAGTTGTCATCTTCATGAAAACTAACCTACAGGTCAGATTTGGAAGTTTTAGGACCTCAGATCTAGAGAGAAGAAAGTGAAAACATCAACCCTTAGGACCACATTTGGAGACTTTAGAAATTCAAAAAACTCTAATATGCCATCTTGGGTGTCTTAGTCATCCACAAGGTATTTTTTAGAGATTCCTCTGGATCTTGTTCTGACATCCAAAGACTCTACATCTGCCCCAAAAAATAGCAATGGGACTAATACGCCATCTTGGGCATCTTAGTCCTCCCAATCATATTTTGATAGCATTTTTACATTTTTGAAATCCTCATTACATCTCCATACTTTCGAGGTACATATACCCTAACCTAGTGTACCTTAACTTCATCATTTGCACTCATTATTTGGCTTACATTACTTGGTTTTGTGAGTTGAATGTTAAAGTTCCTTTTCCAAGTTTTTGCTTGGTGGTGAACCCCTTCGAACTGAAAGAACCTCCTCCTAGGACCCTCCTAATTGTGAATTGACTCGCATTGAGAGGTTGTTAGTCAATCCTATTGGGACTCCTAGGACATTAGTGAATGATTGGTTAAAAAGTGTGATACCATTAGGTACCCATTTTCTTTTCATTATTTTGGTGAAGGAAAATTTTAAGCATTCATTTATGATTTAGAGTCCATTAAAGCCCTAGATCTAGGTTGCATTCATTCTTGCATTGCATCTTGCATTGGTAAAAGTACATCTAGGGTTTCTCATCTTTAGTGAAACTTGCATTTAGGGTTTCTCATATTTGCATTAGTGAGACTACATATAGGTTGCATTTTGGCTTTCTTGCATCATTCTATCTCATTGAAAAAATAAAAATTGTATTGTTATTCATCCTAATTGCATTTAGGAACATTGTTCTTGCATCCAAAATTTCATTCACTTTTGCATCCAATTTCTTGTCAATAATCACTTTTTCTTGCATTCATTCGCACAATTTTTTGTTTCCAAACATCAAGTCCCTAGGTAGGCAATCTAGGAACACTATTAAAAACTCAAAATTTTCTATTTTTCTAACAAAAACCTCCACTGGCACAAAAGCGCCCTTATTGGAATCTTAGTCCTTCTGTAGGTTTCTGGCTTAGCACCCTGTCACAGTTGTCTGCTCTCTTTTCCACTTTTTGGACCCTCCAAACTCCTTTAGTAGGACTAAAATTCCCTTACTGGAGTCTTATTCCCTATTGGGCTTTGAAGTTATAATTTTCAAGGTCTAAATCTACTTTTATGTGCTTCCTAAGCCTCGTAGTAACATATAATATAAGTCTGGAAAGTTTTAGGAACATATATTTTAAGCATCTAGGTCAAAAACATCAATTTAGGGCATTCATTTTTGCAATCATTTCAAGCATCATTAGATCTACAAATGCTCACATTTCTAAAACTTTGCATAGTATGGATAAAATTACTTTTCACTTTTCCATATACAATGTTTACATTCATAAAATATTGCATAAGTTTGATAAAAATGCTTTTCATTTTTGGATATACATTGTATTTTTAAATTTTTGCATACATTAGATAAAAGTGTTTTGCATCTTTGGATACACATTGTTTACATTATCAAAGCATTGCATGAGATGGTTAAAATTGATTTCAAATTTTTTCAAACAATGTTAGTACCTTACCTTTCTAGGCATGCTAAGAAAAAGTTCATATCCCCTCCCTATGAGAGTGTTTTAGTGAAAGAGACCTTGGAAAATTCTAATGATCATATTTGTTCTTCTCCCAATATCTCTCCTATTTGTGAAGAAGATATTTTGGTGTTAGAAGAACCAATCAATGAGTGTTTTGAGAGTCCTAGCTTTTTCTCTCCTATTACCTCTCTTAGTGAACAAGACATTGGTGAACAAGACAACACAACCATAGATAATCATGAAACTAACATTTGTTCTTTTCCTAGTATCTCTCCTAGTGGTAAAGAAGATACTTTGATATTAGAAAACACAATCAATGAAGGTCATGAGAATCTTAGTTATCCCTCTACACCTAGGGAAACCCATATTGAGCAAGACAATTCAATCATTGATCATTCCCCTACTTGCAATGAAGTCATTTTAGAAGAACCTACCTTTGAGTGTCATGAACATTTAGTTTGTGGCTCTCCTAAAAACTCTCCTCCTAGGGAGGATATCATGGTGCAAGAAAATCTAAACATTGACACATGTAATGGGGCTTCCTTAAGTGAAGTGATAGTAGCTTCTTCTTCACTAAGATATCATGAAAATAAAGACAATATTGTTGAGGTTCTAACAACACAAATTGGATCTCCTTTAATTAGTGAGCTTCCTAAGTCACCTCCCATTAACGAATCACATAAGAAAATAAGATGTTTCTTAAAAGCTACGATGTAATCTAACAATGTTTTGTAGCCACCAAGATATAGTACAATTGCTCAAACATGTAGGGGACCACAAATAGCTCCCATAACATCACCATCACCTCATATTTTTCCTAGTTTGCCTCATTCACCTTTTCATAATATAGTTAAAGATCTTAAGAAGACCCCTGCTAATATATCCATATGACAACTTATTGAACTATCACCTACATACAAGTGCCTATTTCAAGAAATTTTATAAGTAAAACAGGAGAAGATACAAGCTTCTATGAAATTTAATAATGTAACATCCTCCTTTCATCATACACAAGTCACACAATTAGAAATCACATTCCCTAAACATGAATTTCCCTCACTTGAGACTCAAAATAAGAATGAAGCCTTAATGATAAATGTGATCATTAATGAAACTATAGTTAGGCACACTCTCATAAACAATGGAGCAGAAATTAATGTTTTTAGCATGGACCTCCTAGACAAAATTGGTGTGGGAAAGAGACTTATTCAACTTAATGATGTTCATATTCATGGCTTTGACAATGTTAATAGGAAACCACTAGGGATGATAACATTACCTATTGAGGTTGGACCTATAGTGTTTCCTACCCCTATCCATATCATGCAAGGACCCATTTCATACAAGATTCTCCTAGGGAGACCATGGATTCATGCTATGAAAGGAGTCCCATCTACTCTCCACTATACAATGAAATTTGAGTACAACAAAAAGATATATAGGGTTGAAGCAGATGAGTGAAGCTGTGAATCACATAATCACAACATTTCAAGCTATCATAATACTTTCATTCCAAAATCAAAAGTTGAACCTATACAAGTTGATGCTAATCATTCACGTACAATAAACCTCTTTAGTGATAATTTGAGGTCATTAGATTTTACGCCTCCTTTCAATAGATAATCCAAAATCTCACCCTCAAAATCCAAAGGGTCATATACCAATGATTCATTTTTAGATATGAGTTCTAATGATGATTGGGGTTTTACACCTCCCTTTATAGGAGGGTGCAAAGTATCACAATCTAAAATAAAACAACCTTGTGTTTCATTCACTCAAATTAATTCTACAACATTACCCCATGGTGGTGATGGGGGCTATATAACTGCCATCCCTCATGAAGGAACGTCACAAAACTTTAAAATGGATTTGTGTTGTCATGAAGAAGCTAATTCTTCTCAAAAGCATAAACCCCCTTCATATTACTTGGAAGATTGTTATGGTATCAGATATAATTTGGGCTCCTACACATGGAAACAATGAACACACAAAGAAAACTGACATACCATACTCCTTCAATAAAGATCTAGGTTTACCACCTTTATCTCCACTTTCATCTAAAGCCCTGTCATTTAGTGTGTGTACGAAATCTTGCACAAATAAAGGAACACCTTCTACTATTGACCAAGAGAGCATCTTGGTGATACTACTCCAAGATCTTTTGATATCCCTTCCTCCAAAAGCCTGAAATAAATTTTACTACAGGAGTTCATTCTATGCATATCACATAGTTTATGGTCATTCTACTAATGGATGTAAGGCTTTAAACAAAAAAAATTCAACATCTCAAGGAGTGTGGTGCTCTTCCTTGTGTTGTAGCACCTAGTTCCTCTAATGATACTTACTTTCATCCTATTTGGCTCACCCTTGTCTTGCACTAAGTGGGGGCAAGGGGTTAGGTAGCCTTGTCCTCATATGTCATTTTTCATTGTCTCTTTTGGCTAGTTGACCACCTTCCCAATATATGTACGAGTAAGATTGGGATGTGGAGGACATGCCTTAAGTTGGCTCACATGCGACATACCCTATTTTCCTTTTCATTTTGGCTACTTTAAAGTAATTTCTCACAGCATGGTGTTAGCAATTTCTTTAAAGTGGGGGCATACATTGGCATTATTTTGGCATGGTTTTATTTGCATGTTTTTTCATGTTCCTTGCACAATTTTTCTTTCTTCTTGCAATGTGATTCTTTCTTGGTTGTTTCATTGGGTTTGATTTCCTCTGAGAGCATGATATTTCTTTGACTTGTCCTCACTTGGAGACATTAGGCACAATGTTCCCTAACAAGAGACCTTGCACAGACTAAGAAAAATCTCTTCAAACATCTCTCTCTTTCTTGTTGTGTTGTGTTTTCTTTTTGTACCTTATTAAAGTCATGGATGTATGGATTTGATATGGTCCCCTAGGGCTCACCTAGTGAACAACTAGCTTCACTATCCCTTGGTCATGGGGGTATGAATTTGATATGGATCTCTTGGGGCTCACCTAGTGGACAACTAGTTCCCACTAGCCCTTGTGAGCGTGCATTTTGTTTGCATAGTGGACAATGCATTCCACTGCATTGGATGGCCAATCAAAGCTTGATCCTTTGCATTTTTCCTTTTTCATTTTTCCTTTTTCCTTTGTCTGTCCTTGATGGTCTATGTTGACGATCTGATTATGGCTTCATATATCATCTGCAAGTGTGTTCCTTTGTGCTTATGTTGGTTTTCCATAGGATCTCGACCTTGGGGGCTTGATCATTTCTCTTGATCATTTTCATCCTATCTTAATAGAATTTGTACATTGGAACCCCTCTTGATTATTTGGTTGGCTACTTTAGTGTGATTTTGAAGCAAGTCCATCCTCTCACTAAAGTGGGGGCTAAATATAGTGTAGAAAAATTCATACCCTTACATTTACACACTTGTTTGGGCCTGTCTTGCTTTATTTGTGCTTCTTTATGGCTTAGTGAGCCCTATTTTGCATCCACAAGCCTAATAAACTATATACTTTTGTGGAAAATCTTGAAAAACATAAAAATATAAATGATCATTTAATGTTTCTATCCATGTCCCCGATTTATGGACTGGGACTAAAATGCCACCTAGGGAGTCTTTGTCCTCCATGGGTCTTGGGACCCTGATTTTGAAACCACCAAAATAGATCCCTTTTTGGAGTCTTGCCCCAATATTTGAGCCTTGGGACTAAGACACCACCTAGGAAATTTTTGTCCTCCTAGGCTTACTTTTGGGACCCAATTTCAAATTATGGTGGCATTTAGCCTCCTTTAATTAATGACTTCACATTTTGGCTTGTTGTGGTGTAATTTCAGGATATTAAGTATGAATAAGTATAAAAAAAAGGTTCCTTCACTCATTTCAAATCAATACTTTTGTGAGAGAATTCATAATTGCAAATTGGGGTCCATAAGAGCATTCAAGCGCAATTCACCAAGCATCTAGAGCCATCATCAAGATTCAAGCATCATGACAAAGGTTTAGTGCATCCATTCATGGTGTTGAGCCAAGATTGTGGATGTAGCATTGAATATCTATTTGAAACCATTGTTCACATCATATACAAATATCCAAGATCTACATTCTTCATGGCCACTACATGATAGATTACATATTTTCTTCACAATATCTCATACAAGGTGATATCATTTACATATTTCATGTTACATGCTTCATTTCATCATTTGGATTAATTACCTACAAGGGATTTTCTGCAAACCCCTATTCCCTAACAATCAACAAGTTTTATCCTCTTGTGTGTTTGTATTTGCATTTCTAAGTTGAATACTTGAAGACCATTTGGAGTGCAAGATTGAAAAGTTGCAATGGTTGCATTGCCAAAGTTGTCATCTTCATGGAAGCTCACCTACAGGTTAGATTTGGAAGTTTTAGGACCAAAGATCTGGAGAGAGGCAAGTACAGACATCAACCCTTAGTACCACATTCAGATACTTTAGAAATTTAGAATGAGACTAATTATACATCACCTTGGTCACCTTAGTCCCCCACAAGGTAATTTTCAAAAAATCTTTAGGATTTTGTTTCGGCATCCAAAAACTCCACATCTACCCCAAAAAACAATAATGGGACTAATATTCCATCTTGGGAATCTTAGTGCTCCCAAGCATATTTTAACAACATTTTTGCATTTCCAAGATCCTCATTACATCTCTAGACTTCCCAAGTAATATACCCTATCTTGGTGTAGCTTAATTTCATCATTTGCACTCATTATTTGTCTTACATTAAGTTAGGTTTTGTGAGTTGAATGTTAAAGTGTCTTTTCCAAGCTTTTTCTTGGTAGTGAACCCCTTAGAACTCAAAGAACCCCTTCCTATGTCCTTCCTAACTATGAATTGGTTCATCTTGTGAGGTTGTTAGTCAATCCAATTGGGACTCCTAGGGCATTATTGAATGATTGAATGGGAAAAGTGTGATAGCATTAGCTCACCATTTTTATTTTCATCAAGTCCAAATCATGTATATTAACTTACACCTATGTAATAAAAATGACAGATAATATATTCTTTTAAATATGTATGTTATGGAAAGGATGTTTGTAGGATCATGGTGGGCCAAAAAGTGGTGATATCATGGGTATGTGGATGACGACTTTTTTTTACCCAAAATTGATGAAACGAAAAGGGTTTTTAAAGGAGATTCTTAGCTTTCCACCAATATAAATTATGCTTTACTTTGAATTTAATAAATAATTATTATTCATTTTTATTTGAATTACGACTAAAGTCTTGATTGATAGGCTAATTGAAAAACATCTATAGGTTTCAAATGATATTGAACATTTTTTGAATCTGAAACATGCATCACATTCTATGCTTTGCATACTATAGGATTAAAAAAATTGAATTTCATGAAGTTTTTGACCAAGTTATGTGGTCAAACATAATTTTTATTTTTTAAAAGTTTTAATAAAAAATCATAATTAATTATGTAAAAGCTACAAAAAAATATGCATCACATTGGGACATGAGTCCTCTACTTATATCTAAAATCTTATAAAAATTATTATCATTTTATATGGTTAGGGTGGTCAAATAGACACCTACTTCTTTTTCCCTAAAATTTAAGTAGTAATGCATTGAAATTTCAAATTTTCACCAAATAGATTTTTTTTTAAATAAACCTAGTAGTTTAGAAACTACATTCAATTTGCTATAGATTCTATTTTTACAAATTTTTGAAATAATATAGATAAATTATTCAAATTTTTATGTCAAGTTGCCTAACTCTAATTTTTCTTAATTTTTCGCCACTTAAGGGCTTGTTTTTTCCATCATGATCCTACACATACCTGAAATAATTTCCAAAAAATGTGGAAAATGCTTACTAATTGTTAATTCCTTTTTCATTATTGTATTAGAATAAAAATTAACTTGGTTATTTTTTAAAAGAGTTGTAGAAAACCTTAGGAATGAATATATTATAGTACTATGATTTATTTTGGAAAATAAATTTGGAAATTAAATTTTATATATTTATTCTTTTAAAATTTTAAGTAGTTTGAATAGTAGGAATATATTAGAGAATGCTAAAAAAATAAGAAAAATATGCTTGTAAATGTTTGTTTCTCTAATATAAACTCTTGTTGGTTAATTTATAAAAGCAAATATATATAGAATTGTGTGTGTGTTTGTATATATATATATATATATATATATATATATATATATATATATATATATCAACATAGGTTTAAAAATGTGATTATATATATAATATTTTTTATATATACACCTATATATAAATTTATTGTTTACATATTCATATATAAAATTTATTCGTTATGTGTGTACATAACATATATGTTCTCTAATAGATAGTGTTATATATAAATATATGTATATATATACATAAATATAATTATATACATTTGAATTAATTAAAAAAATGAGTAATAATATTATGAAGAAAGTTAATTTTTTTAAAGAGCATTATATATATTATATATATTTCTTGGTAAGTGTGTTACCAAGGTTTTTGTCGAAATCGTTTCATCCTACAAAAACTCTAATTTGGGTTTTCGATCTTTTAAATGGTTTCCAAAGAACCCCATCAGGTTCTGACTTGGTTGTCAAAACATCATGTTATGCCACCATTTTCATGTTAAAGCTTAGAAATTCCTTTCTTTTCAGTTCCATTCAAGGTTCTTGAAACTTTATTAGGATCCCAAATGGTTTTCACAACCTCACTAAAAGACGATATTAAATGAAATAAGTTGGGTACTTGAGCATATTGCAAGATTTCATAAGATCTTATAGGTTTTGAAACCTATGTCGAGTCCCAGCAAGGTTTCAAAACATGTGTCAAGTTCCAAACAAGTTTTGGAAACCTCATTGGTACTTGACCAAACACTTTCATCCAAGATTTGAGCTCACATAATTCGGAATTTTAGCTTCAAATATGGGTTTTCTAAATTTTTGAGCAATATGAAGATAAAATGATTATCTCAGAGTTTAATCGAGATTTTAAAACTCTTGTTGAAGCTCAACATAGTTTGGAAAACACCTATTAAGGCCAAAGAAATTCATGTTATAAAGATAGAATTTTCCAAAAGGTGTTTTAATAAGAAATTTTGGGTGATAATCAAGGTTTGAAACCTCTATCAGAGCCTGATAGGGTTCTCAAAACCCATGGGTTTTTTGGATGAGCTTTCATAACCATTCACTTTTAAATTTTCAAAAAGTGTCAAGAATAAATAAAAAGATAAGAAAGCTCGCACATGCCAAATTTCAAGTGCACCATTAATGTTTACCTACCACTATGAGATATTAATTGCAAGCACTTATATAGATATTATACTATTGAAAGAGCTTATTTTGAGAATCATTCAAAGAAGAATTTTGTTGGCAATAGAAGAGTAGACTTATGGAAGAGCTTTTAGCAATAATTTTGTAGCATTCAATTTTAACACAAAGGTATAGTGAGTTTCTTCTTATCCTATCTTATTATAAGATAATTCAAGGAGAGGTCTTGTACATTTGGTAATTGAGAACTATTTAACAACCCATATAATTCAATTGAATTATTTCCCAAATATGAATTGTGACAATACTCTTTCAAATTGTATATACCATGAAATTTAAGAACTTGGGTTATAAGCATTTATCCGAACTATCAAGTACATTACCAAAAAATTGAGATACCAAAATAAGGCACATTAATTTGAATGAATTTTGGGAAATAATTGGGAAGGATAGATCACCAATTACTCAAAGCCTTATTGAAAGTGGGTTGTTGCAATCCATGACCTTTCTAGTGGTGGTGCAATATATGCACTTGGTATTAGAGTGTGTAGTGTATGGAATGGTATACCTATATAATTTCAAATTATGTTTGGGTCCCTTAATTTATTAGAATTAATTAATCTTCTAATTTTCCAAATTATCCATTACAAAGCTTTATTTTTACCATTTTCCAACAGTCCCCCAATCATCCTTTGTCAACTCTCTTGCCAAGGCTAGGGTTGTTGATCTCTGCTCTTGCATCTACACATTGTCTATAACTTGCATCCACCTAACTAACATGTTAGACCTCTTCCTATGCTTAACCATTATTCTTTCTTTTCTTAAAATTCTCTTTAACATCCCTTTTCATTCATTCACTCTTGTGTAAAACATATTCACCAAACCCTTTGTTGCGCATTCACCCTTTTGCATAACACAGATCCCCATCCCCTGGGTGCACATATGCCCCTATGCGTAGCATGTTCACCCTTCCCCTAGACATGAATACACCCCTATGAATAGTGCATTCACCTATCTTGATGTATTATGTTCACCTTTGTGCAATGCATGCTCACCCCTTCCTTCCCTTGTGCATATGCCTCTGTAGGCATGCATGTTCGCCTATCACCCTAAAATACCACATTCACACCTGTGTGAATGTGCATATGCCTCTTTTCAATTCCTTCCACATGCTCACCCATGAGTTCATGTGATCACCCCTATGCCATGGAACATTTTCCTATCTAGAGCCTTTCTTTCAGAAGCAAACCCATTTTGGCCCCCTTGCCTCATATGTTCACCCCTTCCCTATGGGCTAGCCTCTATGAGCATACACATTTTCCCATATAAACAAACTTCTTCAAAGGAGAACCCACTTTGGCCCCACCTCATAGGTTCACCCATCCCATAGCATGTTTAGCTCTCTGGGGCATCACACAATCTCACTTTTGTAACCCCCTCTAACAGACATATTAGCCTCAAACCAACCCTCACACTTTTTCCCATTTGGATGTGCACTCACCCCTCCCCCTTTACAAGATCACCCCTTTTCCACAAATGTGAACGCACTAACCCCTATAGGAAAACCTACCTCTAGATGTGAGAATATGCCTTCGACCCAATTTCACTCATGAAAATTGATAAAAAACACGTGTAAAAATAAGGGTATAAGTTTGATTTTTGAGGTGTACTTGGTTGGGGACCTCACCACTTTGGTACCACCCTCGTACAATGTCCAAATGATGCGAGATATCACCTCTATGTGCCAATTTATGCTTGGGATCACCACCACTCTCAAATGTACAAAGGTTATTTAAATGAATAGTAATTTTGGTAAGTTACAATTTATAGTTAGCATTTTACCTCCCCTTGAAACCCTAATTTCTTCTGATGGCTCCCATTTGCACCCTATTCATCCTTTTTAATCCATTCAAAAGGCATTTTTACCATTTTTTCATGTGGTCCTCATGGTGCTTTTCTTTTTCCTCTATTGATACGTCACTTAGGGCCCCTTTTTTCCCTATTTTCCCTCTTGAGGGGGCATATCCTCCATATTTTCTTCATTTTTCTTCTTGCCACTTTCCCTACCATGTCAGGGCATCTAATCTTTGTTTTTCTTCTATCGAGTCACCTATATTTTATTTTTCTTTGAAACATCGTTATTTTAATGATATTTTGAAGAGGGGAAAAATGTAGACATCCAAATTTGACCATTTCCATGTGGTCAAATTTATTACTAATTTCATCTATTTCGCATCCACATCTATATTAATTTAGTAATTTTTATTTGATTAATGTTTACTTTATCACCCAATTTCTTCTATAATATTTAATTATCTAATTAAATATCTTACCCTATTTATTCTCAAGATTAAATAAATATTCCAGTTTATTTAACCTTTTCATTTAGACAATATGAATTAAAATAAATTTTTAATTCATTCCCTTTCTCCCTCCTCTTGTAACATCCTCCATAATTCCTCTTTGATCTTGATTAATCTAATTAATTTGTGAATAGGATGTGCATATTGATGGCAATATAAGGGTAGACAACTAACAGGGGGGTGAATTAGTTGTCACATAAATTCAAAACTTATTCAACTTATTAACCTTATTCTTAGATCTAATAATTAACCATGAAAGCATGAATCAACAACACATCAAAAACACACATAATGCCAATATTTTTATGTGGAAATCCTGTTAGGGGAAAAACCATGATGGAGGTTAATCCACAAGATTATACCCTATTAAAAGTATAAGAAAATGAAATATGGGGAGCACACTTGCATTTAGGCATATTTCCTAGAGATCATTGCTCAATTACAAAGGAAGACACACTATCTTACAAAGAGATTTAGATTAAAGCCATCTACAGAGAATTCAACTGATAAAATAGCATTTGCTAATGCTCGATCAAAGTTCCAGTTAAGCGCATCAACAACTCTTCACTCTTCTTTTCTTTTCTTCACACTTTTCTCTTCCTTCGAATGATCAGGACATTATTCACACATACACACACATTTGGAATGCATCAATTCGAATAGAAAACTTCTCTTATATATCCACAACAAGAAATTTTACTGCTAGAAGTTAGCCGCAAAGAAATAATAAAATGAATATAACTATTAGCTAGAAACAATAGATAATCTTTAATGTGAATCAACCAAAGTTGGCCATAGCTTAGTGAGGACCCAAATATACATCTTCAATATGAAAACACTTCAATTAATTACACCTCAAAGATCCACAATACACTTCAATACCTTGTTGGCCAAGAACAAAAAATATGAACATGCAAAAGAAAATCGCCAACCACAAGCACAACGATCAATGCAGATGTGCAACGGAGATATAGCATGATCTAGAAGCATCCAAAAACATTAAGAACCTATAAAGAAGCATCCATAGCAATTGAACTAACTGAAATAGTCTCATCTTCAATCATGAACACTAACTAAAGAAACAAAAAATCTATCAAAATGAAAATATTCACAACTTGATTAAATCTTCATGTGGATCTTTGAAACTCAACATGGATAAACTAGATACACTAAAAAATAAACCATTTAGTCTACAACCTCTGATCAACAATGTACATAACATACCACAAATTGAACTTCACTTCACAACTAACAACCTGCAACTCATTTCTTTACAATTTTCTCAGTATTGTCGACATATACAACTTCAAATGCATTAATGCTAATAGTGTTTACATCAATAACAACCACATATTATCAACACAACCACAACATCCAACAATCTCCCCCTTTGGCGTTGATGGCAACACATGATGTGAAAAACACTGTCGACGTAACTAACTCTTGACACTTACTCCCCCTTAGGATTTGACTCATTTTCTCCTCAACACATTCACATGACTCTTCTTTCTAGATAATCACCAATTTTTCATGTGACTCTTCTCTCCCTTTGACATCAATGACAAATATCCTTAATCTTTGAACCACATATCTAAATTTTTGAACCATCTAACTACTGCCCCTGAGTAGCAGCCACCACAACATCAATCTGAAACAAGATATGACCATGAAATGCATGGACTAATGCAATTATTTTGCATCCTTAGTTTTTATTAGGAGGGGTAATCACCCTAACTTCCCTCTGAGATACTCAAAAGTATCCTTAGGAAATGGCTTGGTAAAGATGTTTGCAATCTACTCCTTAGTAGGCACATACTCCAATCTAACTTGTTTTTCACTTACCTTCTCCTTGAAAATGTTAAAATTCATAGATATATGATGTCTTTGAATGTAACACCGGATTCTTGGAAATATTAATAGCACTTGAATTATCATAGTATATAGCAATAGGATGATCATTTGCAACTCTAATTATATGATCATTAGCACTTAAATTTTTGAACCATCTAACTACTCCCCCTGAGTAGCAGCCACCACAACATCAATCTGAGACAAGATATGACCATGAAATGCATGGACTAATGCAATTATTTTTCATCCTTAGTTTTTATTAGGAGGGGTAATCACCCCTAACTTCCCTCTGAGATACTCAAAAGTATCCTTAGGAAATGGCTTGGTAAAGATGTTTGCAATCTACTCCTTAGTAGGCACATACTCCAATCTAACATGTTTTTCACTTACCTTCTCCTTGAAAAAGTTAAAATTCATAGATATATGATGTCTTTGAATGTAACACTGAATTCTTGGAAATATTAATAGCACTTGAATTATCATAGTATATAGCAATAGGATGATCATTTGCAACTCTAATATCCTTTAGCATTTGTTTCATCCACAGGACTTGAGTACAATTGTTAGCAACAACAATGTATTCGTCCTCTACAATAGACAAGGAAATGGCATTATGCTTCTTTCTTAACCATGAAATTAGATTTTTACCCAAGAACAATGCTCCACCACTTGTAATTTTCCTGTCATTCACATCTCTGACCTAATCAACATCAGTAAAGGCACTCAAAGTAAGATAATCATCTTTAGGATACCATATGACAAGATCAACAGTTCCCTTTAAATATCTAAAAATTCTCTTCACAATAGTCACATGAGATTCTTTAGGATCAGCTTGAAATATAGCAACAATACATACAACATTCATGATATCAGGCCTAGTTTGACTCAAATAAAGCAATCCACCAATCATTGATTTGTACCTAGTCTGATTTGCTTTTGGAGAATCATCTTCTATAGTCAACTTGCATCCAGTCACCATGGTTGTACCAATTGGCTTTGAATCTTCCATACCAAAATTCTTCAACAATTTCTTCACATACTTGGACTAAGATATAAAAATCTGTTTATCTAACTAAGTTATTTGCAATCCAAAAAAGAATTTCATCTCACCAATCATTGACATCTCAAATTCATTCTACATTTCACTAGAAAACTTCATGCACAAAGCATCATCTCCTCCAAAAATGATATCATCAACAAAGACTTCGACAATCAAATTTTTATCATCATTCTTGAAATACAAATTACTGTCAGCAGTACCTTTGTTAAATCCAAGCTTCAACAAATACTTATCCAATCTAGCATACCATGCTCTAGGGGCTTGCCTGAGTCCATACAATTCTTTCTTCAACCGACACACCATATCTTTCTTATCAGTCAAATGGAATCCATTAGGTTTCTCAACATACACTTCTTCCAATTCACCAGTTAGAAAAGATGATTTGACATCCATCTGATAAACTTTGTAGTCCTTGTGAGCAGCATAGGTAAGAAATAATCTTATAGCTTCAATTCTAGCAATAGGGACAAAGGTCTGTTCAAAATCAATTCCTTCCATCTGTGAATATCCTTTACATACTAGTCTTGCTTTGTTTCTAGTCACTTCACCTTGCTCATTCATTTTTTTTCTAAAAAATCATTTAGTTCCAATAACATTCTTATCCTTAGGTATGGGAACAAGAATCCATGTATCATTCTTTTCAATCTGTTTCAATTCTTCTTTTATTTCTTTAACCCAATGCTCATCTTTACATGCTTCATTCACACTAGTAGGCTTAGTTTTTGAAATCAAGCAATATTCTTCTACAATCTTTCTCCTAGTCTGGACAACTTATTCTTATCACCTATAATCTAATCTTCTAAATGATTCAATCTTACATACCTTAGAGTCTTCTTAGAATGTTCTTCAACTTCTAGTTCCTCCGATCTATCCTCTTCTCTTTCACTAGTTTCTCCTTCTTCTTATTTCTCCTAATTTTCCAGATTGAGGGTATGTATAGGATCATGATGGGCCAAAAAGTGGCAATATGATGGGTATGTGGCCGACGACCTTTTTTTTTAACCCAAAATTGATGAAACAAAAAGGGTTTTTAAAGGATATTCTCAACTTTCCACCAATATAAATTATGTTTTACTTTGAATTTAATAACTAATTATTATTCATTTTCTATTCAAATTACAACTAAAGTCCTGATTGATAGACTGATTGAAAAACACCTATAGCTTTCAAATGGTATCATGTTTTTTTAATCTAAAACATGTGTCACATTCTATGCTTTGCATACTATAGGATTAAAAAAAGAAAAATTTTCATGAAGTTTTGACCAAGTTAAGGTGGTCAGACATACAAGTTTTTATATTTATTAAAATTTGTAATAAAAAAATCATAATTAATTATTTATTTAAAAAAAAATTACAAAAAAATAAGCATCACATTGGGACATGAGTCCTCTACTTATGTCTAAAATATTATAAAAAAATATTATCATTTTATTGTGGTTAGGGTGGTCAGATAGACACCTACTTCTTATTTTTCCCCTAAAATTTAAGTACTATTGCATTAAAATTTCAAATTTTCACCTAATAGATTTCTTTATTTTTTTAACAAACCTAGTAGTTTAGAAACTACACTCAATTTTCTACAGATTCTATTCTTACATATTTTTGAAATAATATAGATAACTTATTCAAATTTTTACATCAAGTTTCCTAACTCTTATTTTTTATATTTTTTTGCCACTTAAGGGCCTATTTTTTCCATGATGATCCTGCACATACCCTTGATTTGCACTTGATTTGTAGTCTAACCTTTCTTTCCTTGATTTATACTGTCATTTTGATCATCAGAGTCATATCCATAGGTTATGGATGGTGTATCTAAGTCTTCATCAACCTTTACATTTACACTTTCAACCATTTTCTTCAATATTTTATTGTAACACCGGTAGGCCTTGGTCTTATTAGAGTAACCAATAAAAATACCTTCATCACTTCTAGCATCAAACTTTCCCATGTCTTCATCTCTCTTAACATAACATCTGCTTCCAAATATCTTGAAGTATTTAAGAGTAGGCTTTTGACCAATCCATAGCTCAAAAGG
Source organism: Sequoia sempervirens (assembly GCA_007258455.2). Classification (NCBI taxonomy): domain Eukaryota; kingdom Viridiplantae; phylum Streptophyta; class Pinopsida; order Cupressales; family Cupressaceae; genus Sequoia; species Sequoia sempervirens. The sequence continues at coordinate 250,130 of VDFB02000002.1, forward strand.
GGTCTTACCAGTATCACCTTTGATTTGTACCTAGTTGAGTGTGTACACAATAGTACTCACATCTTCTCTCTAGTAGATATGAGGGACATTTCCGTCCAGCATCATTGTTCTAGCAACATCTTCAATTGTTCTATTTTTCCTTTCCACAACTCCATTTTGTTGAGAGGTCCACATTGTAGATAATTGTCCCCTTATTCCATGTTCTTCACAAAAAGAATTAAATTCACTAGAAGTGAATTCACCACCTCTATCTGGTGTTAGACACTTAATCTTCAAACCTATCTTGTTCTCAACCATAGCTTTAAAGATATTGAACTTTTTCAATGCTTCAAATTTCTCTCTTAAGAAAGTAATTTGTACCATTCTAGAATAATCATCAATGAGTAACATGAAATACCTGTAACCTTGTAAAATTCTTACCTTAGAGGGACCACATAGATTAGTATGCACCAACTCTAACAATTCATTTGAAAAATGCTTTTTACTCCAAAATGAAATCTTGGTTTGCTTTCCCAATTGACATTCCTTGCATATTGCATTAGTAGGTTTCACCAACTTAGGTAGATCTCTCACAGCCTTTGTAGAACTTACCTTAACAATATTATCAAATCTAACATGACACAATATCCTATGCCATAACCAAATTTTGTCAACTTGAGCAATCAAACAACTTTTACTAGCAACACTCAAGTGAATGATATTACCTTTTTTTTTTGTACCTAAGGAAATTTCATTTTTGTAACTCAATATTTTGCACTTTCCATCGTTGAACTGAAGATTATAACCCTTATCAACCATTTTACCAAAACTCAAAAGATTATGCTTCAATCCTTCCACATACAAAATATCATTAGTATTATGTGTACCATCGAGAGAAATGCATCCTCTTCCACAAATCACACTAGTTGTATTATCACCAAATCTCGCAACACCACCATCATATTTTTCAAAGCTTACAAACTTACTTTTGTCTCTTGTCATATGATGTGAACATCCACTATCAATCACCCATTCATCTGTTTCTTCAACTCAAGCAATTAGGGATTTCTCCACATTTGTACAACTAGCAGATTTAGTAGATATAGAAACATTTTCTGTGACAACAATAAATGCTCATTCATCATTATCTCTATTAGATTCATCATCTGTTACACCTTCATCGGCAGCATAGTAACATTTCTTCTAAAATATAGGCTTGTTATGTCTTGGTTTAGGAGATCTTTTTGGACACCTTGATACTCTTGGTACTCTTTTGACAATAAGTGCTTACAACTCTTCCATCTCTCTTTCTTCTTCAATCTGTCTGATTCCATCCTCATAATTGAATGTCTTTCTAGATGAACTCTAACCTAGATCATAATACCTGCAAAACAATAAGAACAAACACATTAGATTAGAGAATGCAAGAAAGAACAAGGATTCCCCATGAAATCCATTCACAAAGTTCAAATTAGGAAAAAAGCACTGAAAACAACAAAATAAAGATTGAACCCTAATTAAACTAGCAAACTCATGATCCCATGGGGGAATTGGTGCCAATTTGATGTGAAAATTTTCCCCTTCCCAACTCCTATGATGCAAGCTTGATGTGTTGATGATAATTGATCCATTTTGTTGATGCTTGATGAAGGCTCCAATTGAAAAATCTGCATAACCTAGCTATGATTCAATGATATTGGATGGAAATGGCTAAATATTTGAGCATAGTAACTTTGCATAATTTTTGGATGATGAAATGAGGAGATGAAGCCACTCATTTATAGATGAGATTGCAGGATGAATGTCTAAAATTGAGCAATGTGGAACTAACATTCATCCAATGACTAGATGCCACTTGTCAACCTATGAGTGGATGAAGGATGTGCAGGTTTTGAGGATTGTGCCAATAAATGCCTATTTTTGAATTTTGAATTTTGTTGAAATGACTTGCAAGAGGGAAGAAAGAATGCATTGAATGCCACTTGGCTCAAGGAAAAGACATGTAAGATGGAGTTAAATTCCTTGTTGGATGTACATGTCAACTTGGACTTTTGAATTCAAACTTGGAGAATATTCCAAAAAGATGCCTTGTTGAGGAAAATAGAGATTTAATAAATCAATTAAATCTATTTTCATGTGCAAGGGGTAAATGATGGAGGATGGGACATGATAGGAGATTAAATTAATCAAAGTTAATTAATTTAATGAAGGATGTTAAATGATGTGACCTATTTGACTTAAATTTGTGGGTTTATTTAAATCAAATATGAGAGGAATGTGATAAGGGATTAATTAAATATGGATTTTGAATTTTTTAATTAAAAGAGATGATGTTAGATATAATTTGAAGATTTAATCAAATAAAATTAATTATTTAATTAAATCAGACAATTAGATCAGGATGGTTAATTTAATTATCAAGGAGAGGTGACTTAATTAGATAACCAATTTATTTAATTAAGAGAGGAATATTGATCAATTTAATCAGATAAGGGGATTTGATTAAATGGTTAGACCGAAGGATGATTTAGGATGAAACGATGTTAGTAGGTGGGATCAACTGCATAATGTCAATTGATACATTTTACGTGTCTATAGATATTATACTTAGCATATGTACTTTTCAGTACAATAACATACCTATTAATTGTATTGCTCTAGTAGGGTTCACCAATGCATCTTAGATGGCACTCCATTCGAGGCTTCCACAAAGAGTAATTTATTCCATCAAATCTCAGACTATCCTTCTTGTAATTTGCCATCTTGGATCACCTTAAGCTATTAAACTTCTTCCAAGGAACTTAGCTCGGATACCAATTGTTGGCAATACAAGGGAAAAAAATTAACAGGGGAGTGAATTAGTTGTCACAAAAATTCAAAACTTATTCAACTTATTAACCTTATTCTTAGATCTGATAATTAACCATGAAAGCATGAATCAACAACATATCAAAAACATACATAACACTGAGATTTTTACGTGGAAACCCTGTTAGGGGAAAAACCACGATGGAGGTTAGTCCACAAGATTATACCCTATTAAAAGTATAAGAAAATGAAATATGGGGAATGCACTTGCATTCAAGTGCACTGCCTAGAACTCACTACTCAATTACAAAGGAAGACACACTATCTTACAAAGAGATTCAGATTAAATCCATCCACAGGGATTTAAATTGATAAAATAGCATTTGCTAATGCCTAATCATAGTTTCGGTTAAGCGCATCAACAAATATTGACTCTTCTCAACTCTTCTTCACTTTTCTTCACACTCTGCTTTGCCTTTGAATGATCAAGAAAATATTCACTCATACACACACATTCGACATGCATCAATTTGAACAAACAACCGCTCTTATATATCCGTAACAAGAAATTTCATTGCTACATGTTGGCCACAAATAAATAATAAAATGAATATAATTGTCATCCCAAAAACAATAGATAATCTTTAATGCGAATCAACCAAAGTATGACATAGCTTAGTGAGGAAAAAAATAGACATATTCAACATGAAAAAACTTCAATTAATTACACCTCAAAGATCCACAACATGCTTCAACACCTTGTCAGCCAAGAATAAAAAAATATGAACATGCAAAAGAAAATCTCCAACCACGAGCACAATGATCAATGTGGATGTGAAACAAAGATAGAGCACAATCTAGAAGTATCCAGAAAGATTAAGAACTAGTAGAGAAGCATCCACAACAACTGAACTAATTGAAATAGCCTCATCTTCAATCAAGAACACTAACTGAAGAAACATAAAAACTGTCAAAATGAAAATCTTCACAACTCGATCAAATCTTCATGCAGATCTCTGAAACTTGACATAGACAAACTAAATACACTTAGAAAAAAACCCTTTAGTCCACAACCTCTGATCAACAACATACATAACATACCACAATACTAAACTTCACTTCACAACTGACAACTTGCAAGTCATTTCTTTACAATTTTCTCAATATCCTTGATATATATAGCTTCAAATGCATTAATGCTAATAGTGTTGAAATCAATGACAACCACATATCAGAAACACAACCACAACATCCAACACATATTCCTTAATCAAGTTTAATTTCACATCCTCCATAACTTTCCACTTACCCTTAATCTTCTCATCAACTAATTAATCATTTGCATAAATTTAAACTTTGATTAATTATCTTCTAATCCCATCTAATGCTAATTATGGCATGTACCTTGGTCAACCCCTTAATTAAATATTTCTTCTATTTCTTCATTTGGAGAAGCTATCTCCCCTTTCCTAGGAATTTTTAATTCCTATTTAATATCCCCATATGACCATTTGGAATTCTAAATTCTAATATATTCTCCCTAGACTTCTAGAAGAGTTAAAAGGAATTTTAAATTCCTTATTCCCCTTTCCAAGGAATTTTTAATTCCTTTTTGAGTTCTAAGGAGTATTATTGAGGAATTTTTAATTCCTCACTTTCCACATCCTCCCATCATTTGGGATAAGGACATAAGCCACCTCTTTTCCCCCTTTCCTAAGGTACTTGAAAGTACCTCCACTTGGCTTTCACCTCATCTCCACCTCATCATTCCCCTTCTCCCTAGAATGATGCACATAATCCTCTCAAGAGTTGAGATGCCTCAAGGCATCTCAACCCTTGGATTCAATCCCTAGATTGAATCCTAACCCTTCATCCTATCTCCCCTCTAATGACTAAGAAAAAATGTAATCATTTTTCATTTTCATTTTTCACCCTAATTTTCAAGCTTAAAAGGGGTCTGAGGGGTCACTTTCAATTCATTTTCACACAGCCATCTCACAACCCTGAGATTTGAGCTCTAACCTCCTAATGATATGGCACAATGATAGCTACCGATGCATATTTCTGATCGAGTCCAGACGTACTAGCGGCCACTCGACATTGGGGCACTGGTAAGTGATCCTTACTTGAACTTTATTTTTCATTTTTTAATGTTTATTTAATGCTTTCAAAGTCAATCCTTCTGTAGTGGTGCTATATAGTGCCACTCAGAAATCAAACTATGTCGCTCGATGTCAAATTGCACCGTAGTGATGGAGTTTGGAGTTTGAAAATTAACTCCAAACTCCAACGCTGAGCTTGTGGCTAGCAAGGTGATTTCTAAAGTGTGATGTGGCGGTCCTTTATCTTTTCAAAGTGTGCCACTTGGAAGGAAAGTGTACTGTGGCAGTACGCTTTCGGCCTTTTGTGCCCTAGTGTTGGATTTTAATTAAAAATCAAACTGCGATGCCTTCACGGATTGAGATGCTGGAGTGGTTTCTTGGACAGCCAGAGAATTTTTCAAATTTTTTAACATGATGACCCTTCCTGATGCAGGATATGGCGAGGGAGCTCTACTTCCAAGAGAATAGGTCACAGGATCTGTTTGGCTACTTGTGAGACTTAAGCGACAGAGATCAAGACCAACTATGAGACATGGGTTTGTGGCACATCGCCTATGCAGCGCCCATTTGCACCCACCTAGGGATGATGTTAGCGCTTGCCCAGAGATGACATAGCGAGACCTCCTCTTTCCACCTTCCTACCGACGAGGCCATTGTCACCTTGGAGGACATTTGGCACATCTTGAGATTGTCAAGTCATGGTTGGCGTGTCATTTCTAATATGGATGAGGGGCGGGATGCTTGCCACAGAGTCCTGGTGACAAAGGATATCATTATTTGTGAGGTGCAGATCAAGCTCGGGCGACACAGGGCCCTGGAACCTCCCTTGTGATTGGTTGTTGAGGTTTTTATTTTGGGTCTTGTTGCCCCAGACCGATGAGGGTGATACTTCAGTCCTAGTTAGGGACTCTGGTGGGAGCGCATGGTGATGTGTGATAGGCCTACTCGCTTTTCTTGGGGGGCGGTTCTTCTTGCATATTTGTACAGAGCTCTTCATGAGTACATCTACCTGGATGGTAGAGCACTCGAAGTAGGCATCACTCTTCTCCACATATGGGGGTGGGAGCACATTGTTGTCCTTCGGCTGTTGATTTTTACATTTTCGATGGGGCTTGATGATCCCCTCATATGGTGCTACAGAGGTGGTGTGTCCTTTACACACGCAGGTGAGTACGGGATTCCCTATTGGAGGAGGGTCCTGAATGAGATGCAGGTATTCATATGGCATCTATACCTTGGTCAACCCGGATGGGTCAATGATGCACATTAGATTTTCTATGCCCACTAGGACCATTTCATGTAGGGGCAAGAGCATACTATGATTGAGAAATATCTGCCCGAGTGCGTGCAACATTAGTTTGGTGAGCCGTAGGATTGGCCAGATGATGATTATGTGGCCATCTTTGCCCACACCATGTCACAGGTTTCATGGGGGCAATACATTCCTACCTCAGAGGCCGTTGACAGTTTTAGATAGTTAGTGCCTCGACCATGGGCCTACGATCAGGGGTTTTCAAATCTAGGTGTGACATAGGCATATAGGGATTGGTTCTAGCCTCCCCTACATTTGACGATTCTAGGAGCAGTCTCTGATCGATAGAGGGTGAGAGGCATAGGGGAGGACGAGGATGGAGGGATGGTGCATGACAAGACCAGCTGGTCGAGCCTCCATTTTAGCTAGATGTGCAGATGCATGATCAATAGTAGGTGCCGGTAGGTGTACCACCATGGGTTGAGGATCAGCCTCAGGTACAGCCTCAATGAGCACAGCCAGCAGTGCAACCAGCAAGACAAGTGGATCCCTAAGATACATTGATTGAGCAATTGCAGGCCCAGGTCTAGACCATGATAGTTGAGAGGGATTAGGCGCAGACTAAGAGAGATCAGATCAGGGCTGAGAGGGATTGGGCCGTACTATAGAGATAGGTCGTAGAGTTATAGGCAACCATAGAGCTAAGCCAGAGACAATAGTTGGAGAGCATGGCAACCTCCTCTCAGGGTACAGTATCTATTTGGTCCTATAGGGAGGCTGTCTGAGAGGCCAAGTACTATCGTATGCATTATGACAAGGTCGTACCCATATCAGCACGGGTCGTAGAGTACTCACAGTGGACCAGTCACATACCAACATAGGGTCTCAATGACAGGGGTGAGGGTAGCATACAGAGGGGTTAGGCCTCCTTTTGATCAAAATGATACTTTTTGTGCCTTATGGACTCCGTTTTGATAGTTCGATGGGATTTTTTGTACTGATTGACATACCTATACAGTCATTCGATTATTTTGTACTATGACAGTTATCCGATGATGATATATATATGAGTTGATGACTTTGATATGATGTTATGTAGTGTCATTTATTTGTGCATGTATGGATGATTCTATTTCTATATGTTGTGCAATGATGTTTTTGATGTTATATGATGTATTTATGGATGCATTTATTTCCAATGATATATGCATTATGTAATTATTATGACTAACAAATCTATATTATGTTGTTAATCTATGATATGTAAATGTATTTATGTGATACATAATGATGTTGCAATCCCTATGATGATTTGAAATGATATGCAATATGCAAAATGATATAGGAATGGTCTATGGTGTATGTGTGAAATGATGTGAATCATGCCTATATATGATTATGGATGGATGTACACTTTTCATGTAATGGATTTTTACATTTCTATTTATGCTTATAATAATGTGGAATGATTTATGCAATGAAATGTAAAAAAATATTGTGATGCTATTTATGAGATGATATTGATGATTAATGGACGATATAATGAAATGTAAATGCAATGGTCATGTTTTATATATGATATTGATGATGCAAATGAGATGGTTTTCTAAGATGCTTAGAATAACAAATATTATTATCTTAAACATATTAAATGATAATGTAATGTATGTGATGCATTTACTGTGATGTATTATATGCAATGCTATGATGATGTTTTATGCAAAAATGAACGTAATGCATGATATGACTTTATGATGTTATGCAAGTATGTATGCAATGGACTATTTGTAATGCTTATGTACATATTGTGAAATGGTTATGAAATGTTTATGCAAATGAATGTTATGCAATGATTGATGTGATGAATGCAATGTGATGCAATGTAATGAGAAAGGGATGTGCTAATTTATGGAAAATGCTTGTAATACCATGTTTATATGATGAAGAAAATGGAATGCATATGTTTCCTATATGATACGTTTATGAAATATGCTAATGATTTTTGGATGCAGGATCGATGACGATGATGATGATGATGATGATGATGAATTGTCATAGTACCTTGTTAATGCGGTGAGCAAGAAGGAATGAAAGAGAAGAAGTCATTTCAATAAGACACAAGATGATGAAAATGTAAATGATGATGATTACTTGCCGAGGAGTTGGTATTTTCAAAGGTCCAATTTTCTTACATGTTTGATGACACACGTGGTATGATGCATCAAGGTATATAAAACTAGGATGGCACTCTACCTAGTGTGATGGAATTTGACTTGACAAATAGATAGGAGTATCCTTGTTCACACCTGACATACAGAAACCTTGCTAAGATGCACTTTAGAAGTTTCAAAACACCTCAGACCAAAATATGGAAAGGTATAACCTATTAATGTAATAGTCAACAAGTTGCCCAAAACTTCCTCCATACATACCTAACAAAAGCAAGGATTAGCCAATGTTATATTACAAGAATGTCCAATAAGCATAGAAAAAAAAAGATAATGATCATTTCCCCATTCCTATTTCTCTAAATCCTCTTGTTCGGATATCATCAAGAAGTCCTTGGAATAAGTATAATAAGATAAGTCAAAAGATAAAGACAAAGTAAACAAACAAGCTGATGTTCTTCAATACCGCTAACCAAGAGGGGATGTGCTTTTAAGGATAAGAACAAAAACTATTTCCAAATGATAATGCCCATTGTAGGAGGGATTCATCCTAGGACATGTTAGTGGATGACAGAACGCCATTTCATTTATCCAAAGCATTATTTCAAATGATTGATATGGGACCAGTTGGATGATAGGTTATTGGTGTGAAGAGTTGACCATCTTGCTTACGTACTGACTTAGACCTAAGACCTAACATTTTGAGTTTTCACTTTTCGTCTACTAGACTTGCTTTTGATTATCTTACCAAAGATTGAGGATGACGATCATTTATTATGAGTGATCTTATTATGGGTGCAAGCGAGATGAGACAAATGGATTTGTTCAAATATTTGGATGTTTTTGATCTTTTTGAGATGTTTTGAGGTTGTTTTTGGTATTTTTGAGATTTTGCAAATGTTTTGATTTTTTTTATTTTTGAATGTTTTGAGGTTTTCTAATATTTTTTCGAAGAGACTAACCTAAAGGCCTATCATAGGGGCCTTGGAGGTTGATCAATAGATTAGCCTTGCCTACGTTATACACGCAAAGACCACCTAGTTTGACTGATGACATGACTAATTTACAGATGACAATATACATGATGAGATGTAAGTTTATTATGAAAAAATCCTAAAGGACTTACCTAAGTGTCTTGGGGGATGATCAAAGATCAACCTTACCTATGTTCAAGGCTCAGAGACCCTTAGTTTGATAAGATGACATTTTTTTTTACTTTTTTGACTTGTTTTGGGATTTTGATATGTTTTGAATGTTTTTGGATTTTGATGTTTAGGAATTTAAGAATATACACAAATATGATCTGATGAGAACATGCCCTCAGCATGATGCAATAGACTACTCCGATAAAGGAAGGACAAACTGACCTTGAAGATGGTTCGAGTAGTACTAGGAGGGATCATGATACAAAAATAGGACCAAGATATGATGCAGATGCAGGTAGATGAGTTGATGAATGGAGATTTGAATGCGATGAATGATGGATGGATGATGCAAAACAAGCCATAAAAGTCCTAGTGGATGGAAGGTGCTTATTTACACAAGGCACCTATTTTCCAGGTTTTCACTAAGGTACTTGTCCGAAATTCCATCAAAGTGGTTTTCACTAGACGATGATTTTTCTCTTTACTATTTTATGATCCTTTTTCTAAATTTTTTTTTGGATTTTTTGCTTGTTTGTTTTTTTTGTTGTCACCAAGACACCTTTTTGCCAGGTTTTTTCCAAAGTAACCATTTCTTTAGGACATTTTCTAATTTTTTGGATTTTTTGGTTCTATACCTTGAAATATTTAGGCATAAAACTTTTTGAGATGAGAGTTATTCATGGGATCTTGTAGAGGTTCCCCTTCAAGTGTTGATAACTGATATGCCCCTAACTTGTAACTTGTTGTGATAATGAATGGTCCCAACCAATTGGGTTCAAATTTTCCTTTGTTGCTTGGGTTTGGGACATTCTTCTAATTCTCTTTTAATACCAGTTCTCTGACTTGGAAAGTCTTGCTTCTGATTTTTTTATTATAGCTCCTTTTGAGTCTATTCTGATAGACTTGTAAAGGATTCAAAGCATCTATACATCACCCATCCAGTAACTCCAGCTCATTCAATCTTGATACTTGGTACTCTTCATCTATGATGAGGTTTTGTAGTGATATCCTGAGTGATGGGAGCTCAATCTCAATAGGGAGTATTGCTTCTATTCTATAGACTAGGGAGAAAGGTGTGGCACTAGTGGGTGTGTAGATGCTAGTTTGATAGGCCCAGAGGGTGGGATTAAGCTATAGGTGCTAGTCACGACCTGCATCATTGACTATTTTCTTGAGTATTTTCAAAATGGTTTTGTTTGTAGCTTCTGCTTGGCCATTGCCTTAGGGATAGTATGGGGTGAAGTGATGTTGGATTTTGAATTTTTTGCATAAGTCACGAACCTCTTGATTCTTAAATGGTGTCCCATTATTTGAGATAATGGCTTGTGGAACACCATAGCGACAAATGAGATAGTTCGGGATGAACTTTGAAATCTGCTTCCCAGTTATATACATCATGGGTATGGCTTCCACCCATTTAGTAAAGTACTATGTGGTGGTTATGATGAATTTTTGACCGTTAGATGAGGTGGGCATGATTTTCCCAATGAGATCAAGTCCCCACTGCAAAAAGGGCCATGGTGTGACAATGGGATGAAGCTCTTGAGCTAGAGCATGGATGAGCTCCCCATGCAGTTGACATTCTAGACACCTTCTGGCATAGTCATGTGCCTCTCTTTACATTGTAGGCCAATAATACCCTAGCCTTAGCAATTTCTTGGCTATGGTCATTCCACTTGAGTGTGAACCACATATACTATTATGTACTTTAGTTAGAGTGGTCAATGCCTCCTCAACATTTAGGCAGTGCAGCAGGGTTCCTTCTATGCTCCTACGATATAGGTTATCTCCTAGGATGATGAATCTGGATGCTTTTTTTACAAAGTTTCATTTGAGGTTTGAGGGTAAGTCAGTGGGTATGACTCTTATTCGAAGGTATGTATAAATGTTGTGGTACCAAGTATCACTGGGACCAATGATTTCGCACACGAATTTTGATTCTCGTACCTCAAATGTAGGCACAAGAAGCTGCTCTATTAGGAATTCATATTTTGGAACATTGTGAGGGATGTTCAGTAAGGATCCAATTGTTGCCATGGCATTTGCCGCTCTGTTGTTGGATCTAAGAATCTGCCCAAATGTAATTTCGATGAAGGATTCTTGGAGAGTATCCACCAATTTCTTGTATTGAGTGAGGTTATCATCCTTGGTCTAGTATTCATCATTCACTTGATTTATTATCAACTAGGAGTCTTCATATACTTTGAGAGCTATAATGTTCCACTGCACTACTATTATGAGACCTATGGTTAAAGCCTTGTATTCTACAATGTTATTGGTGGAAGGAAATGCTAGTTTGTAGGACCTTGGAATGCAATCCCCTTGTGGAGTGATAAAGAATATGCTAGCTCCTGATCCATGTTGTGTGTGTGAGCCATCAAAGTATAGTTTCCAGTGGTCAGCTATGTTGAGATTCAAAATAGATTCATCTAGAAACTCTGAGATGAGCGAATTCTCTGAACAGATTGGTGCTTCTGCAAATTGTTCTATGATGACTTGGCCTTTGATTGCTTTCCTCTCCACATATTCAATGTTGTATTCTAACAGTATCATCACCCATTTGGCCATTCTTCCAGTGAGCATTGCCTTTGACAGTAAGTACTTGAGAGGGTTGATTTTGGTGATGAGTTTTATTTTGTGTGGCAACATGTAATGCCTGAATTTTTGTGATGCAAACACTATTGCTAGGCATGCTTTCTCAATGAATAAATAGTCTAGCTCATGCCCAACCATTGTTCTGCTGATGTAATAGATAGTGCTTTTTGTTCCATTTTTGTCATGCTAAAATAGGAGAGCTTCAAGGGTTGTTGTTGCTGATACATTGAGAATTAATGGTTTTCTTGGGATTAGTGGCATTAAGACTGGTGGTGTCAGTAGATATTCTTTGATTTTATTAAATGTCTCTTCACACTTGGTTTTCCATTTGTACACTACTCCCTTGTGGAGTAGGTGAGAGTATAGGTTCTGTTTGTCCACCAATTGTGCTATGAATCTTCAAATGGATTGGAGCCTGCCTTGGAGACCTCTTAATTGCTTTATTTTTTTGGTGCCTCCATATTGAGGATTGATTTTACCTTTGCTGGATCTACCTCAATACCCCTCATTGATACTATGTATCCTAGAAATTTTCCTGATTGTACGCCGAAGACGCACTTCTTTGGGTTTAATCTAACTTTTTACTCTTCAAATCTGTCAAAAATGGCACCTAGGGTTGCTATGTGATCTTTTCTCTTTTTGGACTTGGCTAGAATGTAATCAAAATAATCTTCGATTGTCTTATGGATCATGTTAGGGAATATCAATGTCATAGCCCTTTGGTATGTTGCTCCTGCATTCTTCAAGCCGAATGGCATCATGTTCCAGCAGTAAGTCCCCCATGGACAAGTGAAAGTTGTCTTATGTTGGTCCTCTTTAGCTATCATAATCTGATTATACCCAGAAAATTCGTCCATTAGTGATAAAATTTAATGTCCAACTATCATATTGATGATCATATCAATATTTGGAAGTGGGAAGTCATCTTTTGGACATACCTTATTCAAGTCTCTGAAGTCTGTGCAGATTCTGATATTCCCATCAGGTTTTGAGATAGGTACCAAGTTTGACACCCATTTTTGATACTCTATCGGTCGGATGAATCCCGCATCTAATAGTTGTTTTAGCTCCATTTTGACTAATAAGGTTATCTGAGGGTGCATTTTTTGAAGCTTTTTTTTAACAGGCTTTGCTTCTAGATATACTGCTAAGTGGTGAACCATGATCTCTGGATCAAGTCCTGGCATCTCATTGTAGCTCCATGCGAAGTTTATCTATCTTTCTCTTAGGAAGGCTGCTAGGAGCTCTTGTTCTTCTGATAGTAATGATTCCACATAGAATGTGATGTACGAGGTTTCCTCTGTTCCTAGATTGATCAGATTGCATTTTTCTGCCAGGATTGCTAATTCTTCTTAATGAATAGCTCTAGAAGGAAGATTGGATCCCCCATCCTCAGGTGCCTTAGAGAGGTTTTCACCACTGGATGTGTCCTTTATTTTTAATTATTTTTTGGTCAGAGACTGCCATAATGTGGTTTTCACTCAACGACTTAGATATTATTCTTAATTTTTCACTTTTATAACTGAGGGATTCTATCGTTTCCCCATAATAGGCATGTGTATCTAGCTCAATTATGATCCCTTAATTTTTATCCCCACATGGAATGTTATCCCATAGTCCCATGAATTGTGAGAGTGCCTCATTGTTTTCAAATGTATCAAGAACTAGTGGTTCTCATTGGTCATAGTCGATGATTTGGTGGTCTGATTCAAAAGATAGGGTACTAATCATGAACAGAGTGGTGTCCTCAAATAGCCTAGGTAGATTGGATGTGGGATCCTCATCATCACTACTACTACAGATGTTGGTTATGTGAAATGTAAAGTTACCTATGAATTTACTTGTAGATACTGGTAAGCGTAGTTCTGCTGCGGTTGGCTGAGGAGGATTATTAACCCTTCTAACTAGAGGACTTTGCCCACATATGGTTATACTCAGAGGGGTACATCCAAGGCCAAGATTTTTTATTGCTCGCACCTCCAAAATGATAGGTATTATAAGCCCATTTTCTTTTCTCCCAAGTCTTTGGTTTTGGTTGTAGCCCATTGTGAGTATCATTTGTAGACGCTTTCTTCTGCCATCCATTGGTAAATCAGCTACTGGTCTCTCATCTTGATATAGCATATGAGATGGATCTTCCTCAATAACTTCTTGGCCAAGATCTCCCCAACTTGTAAAGTTGGGATAATATTTAGGAGATGTTTGAGATGTGGAGGCTTCATTTATTTGTAGACGTCCCCATGATCTAGGAGATTGTGGTAACTCTCCTACCATAAAATCATTTTTAGGGATCATGTAATTTCCAAAACTGTTATCTTGGATGATGACCTTAATGTCAGAGATGGTGGGAATGGTGGGAGTGACGGGTGTTTCTGTCATAGAAGTGGATGCGAGAGTGGCAAGATCAATGTAAGGTGTAGATGGACCCTCATCATTTTTTGGTACTTGGAGGATTTTATAGTACTTTTCTTCAAGGATTTTGCAATAGGAGAAAGGTTCAGGATCTCCATGGATGGTGACTTCTTGTCCCTCATTTATGAATTTGACACATTGATGGAAAGTTGATGCTATTGCTTTCATCGCATGAATCCATGGGTGTCCTAGGAGGATGTTATACATCAAGTCGAGGTCCAAGACCTGACAAGTGGTTTCCATGACAACAAGCCCTACATGAATAGGGAGTTTGATCATGCCTTGGGATACTCTTTCTTGATCATCATATGCTCTTATTGTGATACCCTTTCCTTTGTTGATAGAATCCTCTGAGATTTTCAATTGTTTGATGAGGTTGAGAGAACATATATTCAAGCCTACACCCCCATCCACCAAGACCCTTTTGAATTTAATTTTCTGTACTATAAATTCTAAGTGGAGCGCATGGTTGTGAGATGGTTGAGCAGGGAAATCCTAGTCAGAGAATGTGATGAGATTTGGCGTAATGATATTTCCTACCATAGCTTGGAGTTGTTCCACATCAAGATTTGTAGGGACAGTGGATGAAGCCAATGCTTCTTCTAGGATTTTCTTATGGGCTGACGAGATTTTTAGCAACTCCATGATGGAGATTTCCACTGGCGTTCTTTTGAGTTGATCAAGGATGTTATATCCATTAGGGAAATATCTAGATGCAGGGACTTTGTTTGGCTAGGATGATCCTGCGATGGTAACTTTGTCACCTCTTGTGGTGACTCCACAATCTGCATGGATGCCTTTGATGGTGATGACTGTGCAATATTCATCTAGGGAGGAAACAACAGTTTCATACACATGATTGATGTTTGTGTGGGTGCCTTTCCCTTTATCAGTGTTATTATTATTCCCTTTATTGCCATGGTTAGGCATTGGATTCATTTATATCTTAAGGTCTTGGTTTCCTGTTGGTTGTTCCATGTTTATAATTCTTTGATCGATGAGATCTTGAATTATGTTTTTTAGCCTCATACAACTATTCATGGTTTGCCCTTTGATTTTATGGAAGTCACAAAGTTGATTCTCATTATACCAAGGAGGTTTCACATCTAGTTCTTGGTAATTGTCATGGTTGGGAGCTTTGATGAGTTTTTCATTTATCAGCTTCTTCATGATGGCTTCTAGTGGTTCCCCAAGAGTGGTGTACTTTCACTTGAGGTAACTCTTGTTCCATTGGGGTGGTCCCCTTTGATCATTGAGATTATTAATTTTTAGATTGTTGTTTGGTTGTTGTATTGCTTGATGGTTGTTTTGGTGTTGGATTTGGATTTGTGGTGTGGGTGTATTTTGGAAAGGGGAACTAATGACCACCTTGGCATCGACGACACCATCATTAGTAATGTTTTTGTTCCTTGCCCATGTGCAAGGTTTATCATTGTAATTGGTGGGTGGCTATTTGTTTTTTTGTTCGAGGTATGAACTCGATCCTCCGGGTTGAGTCATAAGGGCTCGTTTGATGTTGAGTTCCTTGGAGATCAACTGGTCATATGTGGTGATCCCTTGTACCTTGAGATGAAATTCCAAGAGGCCATCAAGGTTGGATATGATGGTGCAGACTTGTTGTTCCTCAGGCATGGTCCATTTTCTCTGATTAGCCTTGGATCGCCATCGTTGTAGGAATGAAGCAAATGATTCACCCTTACCTTGTTTCAAAGATGAGAGTTCTTCTAGACTAACATCCATTGTAATATTGCATGTGTAGTTTTTAATGAATGCATCTATAATTTCTTGGAATGTTCTGATGCCTGTATTTAGGAGAGGGAACCACTCCATAGTGTGGCCAGCCAAGCTCCTAGGAAATAGCCACATTACATAAGTATCATCGTATGTGACTTCCATACAATGAACCTAGAATTCCTTGATGTGATCTTCGGGGTTTCCTGTCACATGATATTTGTCAAACTTTTGGATCTCAAATCCCTTGGGGAAGGGTTTCATCACAAGTCTCCTGTCAAATGGATAGGGACACAAGTTACTTGGTGTTTTTGTGGTTCACCCTAATTGAAGATCGAGCACTTGTTGCGAGAGCAACCTGATTTGTGTTGTTACATCATTTTATGGATCAGGGGGTGGGATGAAGGTGTTATGGGGTGTTTCAACTATGGGTTGGATAGGTGGGTTGGTTGGTGTGTTGTTTGATGGTATTTTCACATTTTTACAAGCTAGGTATGCTTGTACTTGTTGTTGTATGAAAAATGCTTGTTATTGATCTTCTTGTTGTTGTGCTAGGATTGCTTGTTGTTGTGCTTGTTGTTGTGCTTGTTGTTGTTCCAGGAACGCTTGTTGTTGGGCCACCAATTGGGTTGCTTCTTGCTGCTCTTGATATTGTTTTATTGCTTGTTGATATGCTTGTAGTTGTGCAAGAAGTTGTGCTTGTGCTTGTGCTTCATGTGCTTGATATTGGGCATGCACTTGACCTTGGGCTTGGGCTTGTGCCGCTTGTTGTTGTAATATAATTTGGGATTGAGCAACCTTTTGTGCTTGTAATGCGGCTTGGGCTACTTGAGCAGCTTGAGAAACTTCTTCTTGTTGTTGTTGTTGCAATAAAGCTTGGGCTTGAGTGGTCTGTTGCACTTGTAATGCGGCTTGGACTGCTTGGGAAGCTTGAGTGACTTGCTGAGTAGCTAGCTATATGGATTTTTGTTTTTTCACTTATAGGAATCCCCTTTGAAAAGTAGCTTGTTGAGCTACTTGCAATGCCATGTTGTATTGGATATGCTGGAAGTTGGTGGTGGTGGGGGTGGTGGATTTGGAATGGCGTTTATGGTGGTGGTGAGTGGTGATGTCATGTTGATGATTTGAGGAGTGGATGGTGCTATTGATGTGGTTGGTCCTTGAGAGACCATGCTTTGCAATGTTAGGGGGGCAGTTGATGATGTCATGATTGCTTGTGTAGTTGTCATCTATTGTTGTGATATCGATGACAAGTTCTGAAAGTTTGGTGTGATGTTTTGGTTGGTGTTCAGGATGTTGGTTTGATTGATACTTGGTAAAGGGGGAATCCCCAAACCAAGGAGTGGTGTGGATGATGATGGAAATTGTGGAAGTGGTGGAAATATGAGGGGTGTGGTGTAGAAAATTCCCCCAGGTCCGAACATGTCACCCTCTTCTTGTGAATTTGTGAGGAGAGAAGTTTGAGGTGTTGCGTGGAAGGATGATGATGATGGATCATTATGGAAAGTGAGAGGAACATACTTATCCAATGGATTTTGGGGTATGTTTTGTTCCAAAATGGTATTTCCATCCAAATCTTGATTGTTGACAAGAAATGCATTTCCCTTATTAACATTGGGTTGGGTTGACGCAAATGATGTCGTTATTTACAGAATGTTTTGAGTGATGTTTTGGGATGGGGGTGTAGATGAGATGGGAATGGTGGATGAGATTGGAGGTAAATATTTCTCCACTATAGTACTCACGTCGAAATCAGAAGGTAATTTGGCCCCTTGTTTTCCTAGCTAAAGCATGTATAGTGAAGGGTTAGGTCTCATCATGATGTTTATGATCTTATAATTTTTTGGATTTTGGAACATTTCAGTTATTTCTTCATGCGACATCCCAAGGTAAGATCTTCTCGTTAGGTTTCTTCTTGTGGGTTTTGTGATGACAAGGTAATCAAAGGATTGTTTTATTCAACGAGATTCATTTCGATGTTCATTTGGCTTAGGTCACTTGAAGCGGGTCTTTCTTTGTCCGCTTCCATGTTCTTGTATTGAGATCTAGTTTGAACCATAAAACAAGGATCAATTTTCAAGAATAGGGGAGATGAATCTCTTAATTCCTTGGATTGATCTTTACCTTATGCACAAAAGAGAAAATTTTAGGATATCTTGAGGATCAAAAGGTATATGATGATGCAAGAGATGGATGATGTAGATTTTTTTGATCTTTTGATAAATCTTGAGGGAATGCTAGACTTTTAGGACTTTTGGATATGTTTTGGATTTTGATTGTTTTTTATTTTCTCTTGGGATTGCCCTTGATTGATTGATTTTGATTTTCTTTGATTTGAACAAAATAGACCCTAAGATGTTGGATGATTATCTAAGGGGTAGATTTGTTCAAGGGATTATAATTTGAATATGTGTAGGGAGAAGGATGCATCTACCCACACCTATTCAAACAAGATGATAATTTAACCAAGCATATTAAGAAGGATGCATCTACATATACCTAGCTAAACAAGATGGTTTGATAACTTTGACTAATCATATGCAAAAGGATACATCTACACATACCTAGCCAAAGGTTTTTTGGTAAAGATTTCAAGGATTTGGTCTCAAGGATTTGATGATTTTTTATTTTTTCCAAAAAGCCTAGCATGAAGGATAATTTTAAGATTTCTCGAAAGGTGATGAGATGATTTTTTTTTATGTTTTCAAGGGTGGATGAGAAGAGATTTTTATTTTCTTTTGAACCTAAGGTGAACCTAAAGAAGACACTTTTCTTACCTAAACCTTGGTATTGAAGAACATGTAATGATTTTATAGACCTTTATAACAAAGAAGTGGTTCAATTTGAGCATACATTTCCGGATTTCGAATCAAAGATTTTTCATTTTGGGATTTTGACTTCCTTGAAGATCGTGAGGTTTCAACACATGTGAGAGTTCATTTTGTTATCTTTTCTTAGTGGCTTTATTTTACCACAAACACTTCTTTGTTTTTAAGTTTTCCAAACTAGATGTCTAATGTCTTAATTTCTTCGCATCCCACAAAGTATGTTATGTGGAAATTTGATGAATTTAAGGAAAGGGTTACCTATTGTTTAACTTTAGTAGAAAAATTGAGATTTAATCCAAATGTTTCGAAACCTCTAAGGATGTGAATCCAAAGGGAAAAAAATAACACATGAATTGATTCAATTGTATTTGTCTCCTAAAGGGTTCAAAATTTTGATGATGTTTAAGTGTTTATTTCTGAGATATTTTCAAACAAGCAAAGCATTTTGCAACCAAGAATAAGTACAACCCTATGGATATGGAGGACAATATTTTTTGAATCCCCACTTAGACAAGTCTACCTACACTTATCTTTAGCGAATGGTTAGATTCTTGACCCCATTGGCTCCCCTCCATGACTCATTAACATCAATCGAGGCAACCAAGCATCAACATCCATGAAAATCCCATGGCATGCTTTCCATTTCTACTAAAAGATTGTAAAAGTGTGGGGCAGATTTAGAACGACCATTCTTGCACTAACAAATAGATCAAGGATTTTGGCTTTTCTAAAAAATTGGTTTTAATTAGGACTTTCCATTCGTGGAGATTGACCCATACGGCGAGAGTCCCTTCTCAGATCCATCTCGTCGGAGTCAACTGCGTGATATTGGAATTTATTCCAATACCCACATTTATATCCCAGCTGGAAATACTCTCGGGTTCAAAGTGTTACCAGTTGAGTCATTCCCTTGGGTGAGTACTTTTTCCCCAAGGTAGGCCCTTTAAGATAAACAAAAGTGAATAAACATATTCATAGTTTGATCGACCCTTGTTTCGAAACAAAGGGAGAACACATGCAATAAGTTCATTCACACTCGCACAAGATTTTGTTCAATTTTAAACCCAAAAATGAAGTGTGGAGGTGATTACTTCATCTCAACCTAAAATCACAAAAAAAGGCCTTTTGATTCTCAAGATCACTATAAAGCGCAAGAGAAGCACATACATCCTTTTTCAATGAAGTTAGTTCAAGTAAGCCATCACGAAGACAAAGTTGCACATGTTCATTTTAAATCTACAAAGCAATTGTGAGTTCTTTTTAAAGCACCAAAGGACAAATGAGAGTTGTTTTGTTAATTTTTAGCCAAAAAAAAATCTAGTAAGTTGTAGTGCTAATGTTCGTTTTAAGCCTTTGCAAAAATTGAAAAGCTTCTTTTTAAAATCCCAAACAAAATTAGTATCCTAAGCAAAAAGATATAACAGTTTCTTAAAAGTGTTAAACAAACACTAAAGTGTTTAAAAACACTTTGATTTTGTGAAGTACCCTCATCATGCTTCCTTTTCTTTCATTTTAATTGATCCAACCTACAAGAGAGAAAGTCAGTCAAATTTTGCAAACACAGAGGTTAAAAAGTAAAACACAGAAGATAAACTCATCATTTGACAAAAAGCATGTGCTAAAATAAAATTTCAACTTTTTACTCCCTGCTAGCAGCACAACCCGTGACTGCGTTGTAGTTTGATTTCCTTAGTGGTGCTCTACACTGCCGCTTACTAGTCAATGGTGCTCTGTATTCGGACCAGTGAGCTCAAATGCGTCACCCTTTTTGCTAGCATCGTTGTTTAAAATTCAAATTCAAAAATTTTAGGTGGGATGGCTAAAGCATCATAGTTTCATTTTTCAGCAGTGCTATATGGCGACACTGGAGAGCTACCGGTGCTAAAACAACAATGCTGAGCTTCCAGCATTGGAAATTTTCCTGTGCACAAACAAAAACGTGAAATTTTTAGGAAACTATGATTAAAAATGAGATGTATCCCTCCTTCTAGCACTAAATGTGTGAACACCAATCCTAATACCTACAAAACAATAAGAACAAACACATTAGATTAGAGAATGCAAGAAAGAGCAAGGATTCCCCATGAAATCCATTCACAAAGTTCAAATTAGGAAAAAATCAATGAAGAACACAATGAAAGCAACAAAATAAAGATTGAATCCTGATTAAACTAGCAAAGTCATGATCCTATGGGGGAATTGGTGCCAATTTGATGTGAAAATTGGCCCTTTCCCAACTCCTATGATGTAAGCTTGATGTGTTGATGATGATTGATCCACTTTGTTTATGCTTGATGAGAGCTCCAATTGAAAAATATGCGTAACCTAGCTATGATGCAATGATATTGGATGGAAATGGCTAAATATTTGAGCATAGTAACTTTGCATAATTTGTGGATGATGAAATGAGGAGATGAAGCCTCTTATTTATAGATGAGATTGAAGGATGAATGTCTAAAATTGAGCAATGTGGGACTAACATTCATCCAATGAAAAGATGCCACTTGTCAACCTATGAGCGGATGAAGGATGTGCAAGTTTTGAGGATTGTGCCAATAAATGCCTATTTTTGAATTTTGAATTTTGTTGAAATGACTTGCAAGATGGAAGAAAGAATGCATTGAATGCCACTTGGCTCAAGGAAAAGGACATGTAAGATGGAGTTAAATGCCTTGTTGTATGTACATGTCAACTTGGACTTTTGAATTCAAACTTGGAGAATATTCCAAAAAGATGCCTTGTTGAGGAAAATAGAGATTTAATAAATCAATTAAATCTATTTTCATGTGCAAGGGGTAAATGCTCGAGGATGGGACATGATAGGAGATTAAATTAATCAAATTTAATTAATTTAATGAAGGATGTTAAATGATGTCACCTATTTGACTTAAATTTGTGGGTTTATTAGTTCCTGTCGGTAGGCAGGAATATTTATGCATTCGCCTAGAATGCTTTTAACTAGCAGCATTGGCCAATCACATTTTGCCATTTAACATATTACTTTTTTTTTTGTATAGTTTGAATTTGGAGAGCTATTTTATATATTAGAAAATTAGCATTTATCTATTTTTCTATTCGTCCAAGTAGCTTTATAAATCATTTTCATTTTAAAAATTTAGGAAAATGTGAACGCATAAATTGATTAAATAAATTTAATCAAAGGCATAGTTTAAAAGTTGGCAGCTAGAGGTACATAATCCATGAATGCAGATTAAATGCATTAAAATATCAAGAAAATGCGAGTGCATAAATTGATTAATTAAATTTAAGCAAAGGCATAGTTTATAAAACTGGCAGGTAGACGTACGTAATGCATGAATATAAACTAAATGAATTTGATGGCATCTGGCTCGAGGTGAAGGTGCTAAAATGGCTTGGAGGCCACGCGTGGCCAGGGTTCTTTGGTCATTTAATATAGAGTTAAGTCACTTGCTATGCATTTCTATTACTTTGCGTGTGTTGTTTTTGTCTTCTGTAAGCACCTGTTCTGAGGAAGAGTTTGTAGCGACTGAGCATGAGATGTTATAGTTGCAGAGTCCAAACCTAGAAATGAGTTATTTGAGGTGATAATTTGATAATATTCAAAGTTTCGTTACATTAAAGTGCATAACGAAGTTGTATTTCATATTGCTCTATTGTGTGGCCGAGCAAGGTATTTTGTAGTTGCAGAGTTGCACACTAGACAGCGAGAGATGAATTGCTTGAGGTCAGAAGAGGTAAATTTTCATTGTTTCCGTCTATTTGATATGAGAAATGCAAGTAGGGTTTCATAGTGCTTTAAGGCATTCTTATACTTTGATTATAAATTCATATTTTAAACTACTTTTAGTATTATTTATTCAAATTTCTTGTTGAAATGCAAAGGTTTCATTTGTGTTTGATAGGAATCATGTAGAAATCATCTTGTCCATTTTACTTCATGCATGTGAGCCCTATAAAGTTTGTATATTTTTTATTACTGCAAAGTGGTCCCATAAAGAGGGCTTTGGAACCAAAATTATGTCAATGTGTGCGATAATGAGAGCTTTCAAACAATGAGTCAACAGTGTGTTGCTTTGAGCTTGTCCATTGTCATCAAAGCATAAAAGATAGAGGGGTTCTATTAAAAGTCATGGTTGTTGTCCTTGTAGGCATAAATTCGTATTTTAAACTACTTTTAGTATTATCTATTTGAATTTCTTGTTGAAATGTGAAGGTTTCATCTGCGTTTGATAGGTATTATGTAGAAATCCTCTTGTTCATTTTACTTCATGCATGTGAGCCCTGTAAAGTTTGTATTTTTTTGATTACTGCAAAGTGGTCCCATAAAGAAGGCATTGGAACCAAAATTATGTCAACGTGTGTGATAATGAGAGCTTTTGAACAATGAGTTGACATGTGTTGCTTTGAGCTTTTCCGTTGTCATGAAAGCATAAAGGATAGAGGGATTCTGTTAAAAGTCATGGTTGTTGTCCTCGTAGGCATAAATGCAAACAATGGGAGCATAAAGAATGCAATAGAAACCTATTTTCTGTTAGCAAGCATTAAAATTCTATTAGATGTTGTCGTTACTATTCTCATAGGTAGACATGTAAAATACGAAAGCATTTATAGGGCAAGTGAACTATTTTACAAAACTCCTCAGGGAAATGGGCCTCCAGGGAATGAAATCAGTATTAAATCTGGACACCTTGATATTCACATGTTAACTTTGGTATTTTTATGGAGTTGGTACTTCCGATTTACTCTTCTTTCATCTGATATCTAATTAATTGGGTGGATGTTAACTAGTCTTTAAATACACAATAAAAAAAGGAAAGAAATAATTATAAATATCCCTATGGACATTTTAATTATGGGTTGTGATTTGTACTTGCATGTAGATGCATTAAGCACTCAAAAGTCATAGTATATGTAGCATGTCAGCTAATAGGTCCATGTGACGTTTCAGTCATGGTAAAGTAGTCAGTTCCATATTTGTCATTTATCCTTGTTTCATTAGATAACTAGTTAATTAGGTAGCTATTAATTAGTCTTTAAATACATAGTAATAAAGAGAAAAAAAAATTACAATTATATATGTTTTAGAATCCAAATTGCAATGTTGCCATGGAGCAGTTAAGTAATATTGCTTGATATAATAGTTTTAGGCTTCATGCAAAAGAGCACTCAAATTCATTGCTAGAAGATTTGTGGTCCAAGAACCCATGGCAATTAGTTTGTATGGTTAATCTGATCTACATTTATACTTGTGTCTCTTGAATCTAAAAAATGCTTGCTAGTGTTTTAATGGTTTTGGCTATTAGTATCCATCGCACTAGGAGTATTATATATTGCTATTCTTTTAGAAAAAAAGACACATGGTTTTTGTTTTCTAATCAAAGCTTTTTACATGGTGCAATGCTTTTGATTGGAATAAAAGAGGTGGTGTAGCGGCCCAGCTATAGCAAATTCTTCAAGCAAGCAGTACAAGGTGAGTTTCTAAAATGAACCTTCCTTTGTTTACAATTGCATATAGTAGATAGAGAAAAAGGTTAATTCAAGATTCTCACTATATTGATTGTACTTGTAGTCATATCATTGCTTTTTGTTACAAGGACAATCTTTACAAATAGGTATCGTGAGTGGCATATGCTATATGGTTCATAAAAATTAAGCAATTGGGGTTCAAAAGTAGATCTTTGTTGTAGTGGCATGACATCAGAAATGCAATTATTATCCAATCAATTTTTTGGGTGGCTGATTGCACTTTATAATTTTAACCAAGTCTTTTTAATTTTGAGAGTTTGATTCTGAATCCATATGCATACTTTGATTAAAACTACTGGCTGAAGGTGCATAATTCATTGATGCAAAATCAATGAATTGAATGGCATTTGACTAGAGGCTAGGCTGTTTGGATTACTAATTAGTCTTTGAATATATAACAATTAAAAGAGATAAATAAGTATAATTATCCTTGGCCACATTTCACATTTTGACCTTTCAATCAAAGTCAATTAACAAAGTAGGAGTTAGACCTAAAGAAGGTTCAAGGACTATGCTGGTAGAAAACCATATTTTGGACAATGGCTAGACAATCTGTTGAAATTGCTTTACAAATTTGGAAGCAAATGCATTTTTCCTTCTGTTTACTTTCATTGTACATCTTAAATGGAAGTTGGGTTTTGCATTGTTGCAATGCATTTGGATACTTTGATTGTAAAATCATAGTTTAGATCATTTTAAGTGTTATCGATTCAAATCTTTCCTTGAAATACCAAGGATTCATCTGAGTCTTGGAGGCAATGTACAGTTGTCTATAATTATCCTTGGCCATATTTCACATTTTGACCTTTCAATCAAAGTCAATTAACAAATTAGCAGTTAGACCTAAAGAAGGTTCAAGGACTATGCTGATAGAAAACCATATTTTGGACAATGGCTAGACAATCTATTGAAATTGCTTTACAAACTTTAAAGCAAATGCAATTTTCCTTCTATTTACTTTCATTGTACATCTTAAATGGAACTTGGGTTTTGCATTGTTGCAATGCATTTGGATACTTTGATTGTAAAATCATAGTTTAGATCATTTTAAGTGTTATCAATTCAAATCTTTCCTTGAAATACTAAGGATTCATCTAAGTCTTGGAGGTAATGTACGTCCTATAAAGAGAGCTTAGGAACCAATGAGCTGTCATAAAGGATAGAGGAATATTGTCAAATATTGTGGTTATTCTCCTCATAGGCACACATGCAAATTATGGAAGCATATAGAAAGCAAGTGAACTCTTTAATAATCCCATGAAACATAGTCTTTGTATGCATCCATGCATATAGGTTTGCATGTATATATGTGTGCATGTAATTATGTATATATGAATGCATGTATCTATGTTGCCATGTATGTATGTGTGTATATAGCAGATTGATTTTGCATTTGCTTTAAATGCTTTTTTGTGGATGGTGCCAACTAGCCATCTAGTCATATTGTGGTTATTGTACATATTGCTTTTTAAGATATATGATCTCAATTTCATGAGTTATATTTCATATTGGTAGATTGCCATTTATCTGTTTTTGGAACTCATGGGAGTGGCTTTTTGAATCGTGATTGTTTTAAAATGCTCGTGAAAATGAAAATGCATAGATTCATTGATGGCTATGTGCTTTCATGCATATATGCATATTTATAGGATTTATTGCTATCATGTAAAGGCCACACAAATATTCATTCCCCAAGTCCATGTAGTCATTTGAATATGTGCATATATTAAGGGATCTATTGATACATGGATATGTGCATCCATGGATACATGAATGCATATATATATGTGTACATCCATGCATGTATGTATGCATATGTGCATTGAAGCATGTGTGCAACTATGTGTCTATGAATACATTTTATCCAGCAATCAATGTCAATTAATAGACTAGCACTTGTACCTAGAGAATGTTCAAGGATTGTGCTGATAGAAAACCATATGCATATCAATATGTTAGAGAGCATGTATCTATGCATAGGTGTGTATAGATGTTAATTTTTCTGAATTCTAGTTGCATGTGATTGCATTAAATAATTAAGAATAAGTGCTAGATAATTGAAGTAAAATGACCCCATTCAGTTGGCAAATCAATTTTTTTCAGCCCTTTACATGTTAACTGAGAGTTTTGAAGCTTTTTCTATTCATTGGGAGTCTTTGAAGCTTAAATGTCACAGTATATGTAGCATATTACCCAATAGCTCTATCTCACATTTCATTCATGATGATTTAGGAAAGTTCATATTTCCTCATTCATCCTTGTATCCTCTCATATCTAAATAATTAGGCAACTGCTAATTAGCCTTTAAGTACATAGCAATTCAAAGAAAGAAATAATTGTAATTATCCTTGTGTACATTTGAACTATTAATCAAAGGCAATTAACAAACTAGCCCTAGAAAACCATGTGTGTGCTAATGTGTTGAATAACATGTTGTATTTGTGCATGAGTGTATATGGATGCTACAAGTTGTGATTTCTACCATTATGTAGTGCTTACTATTACTTGTACAACCAAGCCACATGCAAGTAGCATTCATAATTCATAGCATCCAGATACATTCAAGGACAAATACAAATCAAGGTTGTTGGCATCCTGATAAGAAAGATGATGAGATACATCCAATTAATGTATGTCGTAACAGCTTATTGAATAAAGATGATTTGGTTAGGTAGGTTACAGATGAGAATCCTTATTGGTGTGTGGCTAATGCTCTTTTTGATTGAAGACTTGTCAAGAAAATTACATACCAATACTATTAGAAAACAGGCAGAATTAGATTAATTGATTGACTATGATTGATTAACTATAATTTTCGTTCCAAAGCCTTCTTTATGGGACCACTTTGTAGCAGTCAAAAAAATACAAACTTTACAAGGCTCACATGCATGAAGTAAAATGAACAAGAGGATTTCTACATCATACCTATCAAACATAGATGAAACCTTCGCATTTCAACAAGAAATTCAAATATATAATACTAAAAGTAGTTTAAAATACGAATTTATGCCTACGAGGACAACAACCATGACTTTTAATAGAACACCTCTATCGTTTATGCTTTGACGACAACGGAAAATCTCAAAGCAACACACTGTCGACTCATTGTTCGAAAGCTCTCATTATCGCACACGCTGACATAATTTTGGTTCTAAAGCACTCTTTATGGGACCACTTTGCAATAATAAAAAATATACAAACTTTACAGGGCTCACATGCATGAAGTAAAATGGACAAGAGGATTTCTACATAATTCCTATCAAACGCAGATGAAACCTTCGCATTTCAACAAGAAATTCGAATAAATAATACTAAAAGTAGTTTAAAATATGAATTTATAATCAAAGTATAAGAACGCCTTAAAGCACTATGAAACCCTACTTGCATTTCTATTTGCATGTACCTCGTTTAAACATTTAATAATTGGTTCTTGATAATGGAATGAAATGAACTTGGGAAAATGGAAATAGAATGACCCCATGGAATTGGAACATCAATGTTTACATGGCTTTAACATGATAGTAGATTTGTGTGCATGAGACTTATTTGAATCTCAAATGTCATACTGTATGTGGTGTATTAGCTAGTTGGCTTAGCATGATAGCTTTCAAACAAGTTAATTTAGCGATCAATCAAGCGAATTGGCCGATGAATTAATTGTGTTCCATGGTTAGTCATAGCTAATTATTAGTCATCTTTATCCTCCAAATCAGTTAAATCAATCTTGCTTATTCACATTCACAGATACACAATCGTTATAAACATTTTGCATTTTTTTAATAGAATAGGAGCTTTAGAACAAGATATGTACATTCATCTAAGCATGATAAGACATGGATTTATGAAAGATATAATGGTTTGAAATGTTGTCATGAATATGCATACCAAATATAGAAGCACAAACAAAAACATTTAAACTGTTTGACAAGGAAATGTTGGCTCTTGGTGTGTAGTGATTGCAAATTATGCAAAGAATTATTTGTTGAGAAATATTTTTGCAAACATTCAAGCAAATCAACTAAATAGCTGATCAAGTTAACTATGAATCAAGTTACTTGACTAATCAATGAAACTAGTTCATTGATAGATCAGTTTTCTTGAATAGTTAATTATATTTAATTAAAAAACATCTTTAAACACCAAATCAATTAAACCAATCATGGCCATTCATATGTGAAAAAGGAATTTCTTGAAAAGGCTTTATAGACAAGGAAGCAAATGCAATTGCTAGGTGTAAACCAAAATTGAAAAACCTTCGCCAACACCTTCCTTTCTGTTTCTTGTGCTACAAATATTCAACAAGCTATAGCTGTCCATATTAATTATATCCCTTTGTCTATGTTGAAGCCATCTATTTATTCTATTGCTTCCGCTATTATTTCATGAAAGCTCAAATGTCATAGTATATGTGGCGTAGCAGCTAATAAGTCCATCTCACATTTTGCTCATGACAATTTAATTTGTCTCATCTCTCTCTGAAACATTAATCAAAGTCAATTAACAAACAAGTCAATCTTACACTTGACTCATGCAAATTAAGTCAATTCTATCTTTTACTCATTAATGAAATTAACTAATCAACTTAACAAGATAGCTTTCAAACAAGTTAGGTCAGTGATCAATCAAGTTGTTTTATTGATGAGTCAATTGAGTTCAATAGTTAATCATAGTAATAGCAAACAAATCCTTGTTAGATGATGTCATTGTTGAATTTTCTTTTGTGTCCCTGTCTGCACTTTTGCTATAGCTTGAAGCAATGATGCTTTATGGTTCAAGTATTAAGTGTAATTGGAAACCTTTCTTTACTTAAATTCATTGATTTAAATCTATTTGGAAACCATACTTATAGTGGTTCTTTAGGCTCAATGCAAAACAGCAATATAGTTAAAATGCATAGCAAAAGCTTGTAGAGAACCATGCTCGCACTTGTGCATTTGGAATTCAAGAACCTATGATAAATAGTCTACTAGGTTAATTTGTTTTCAATTGATTCTTGTTTCTATTGAATCTAAAAAAAAACTTGCTGGTCTATTTCGGTGTTTTGACTATTAGTATCCATTGCAATTATAATTTTGGGAGTTGTTTGCACAAATGTGTTTTGATGCATTGTGAAACCCAACTTGCATTTCTGGGATAAAATGAAGCAAAATAAATAAAAGTAGAAATTTGTTGCCTTGTGTAACTCGTCTCTTGGTGTTCATTCAACGAGCACAGGAGCTTTTACTCTGTCACTGTAAATGCCCCCTTTGTATTGATAAAAGCTGTCAATTTTCTAATCTATTCTTTGCTTAAATTTATTTGTATATGGAGTAACATTGTTTTCAAATACATGACTGATAATAGCACGTATATTAGAAAACTTTAAATCAAAATACACAAATCATTTAAAAAATAATATTTCTCTCTTTTGTCTTATATTGCTACAGATAGAGCTTTTTATTATACCACAAATAGAGATTCTTACTCCAAACAAGAGGGAATAGAAACATAAGATGCAATTGTTAGCCAGGTCCTTCAGTGCTCCCTTCCTATTGGTAGATATCACAGAAAAGTAAAAACCTATTTCTAAGATGACAATGAATTTAAGGCACTTGAAATAAGTTTGTCTCTATAATATTTTCCACACTTATTTATCCCTAGCAGCTATGTATTGGCTTATAGGTAGATATAACAGTTCAAAATGCTATCGTAGACATATATTCACAATGTGGAAATACAAACAAGGTCCAGGAATTGGAAACAAGGAATACATAGGAAACATAAGCTATGAAATACAATGACATGTAGCATAAACTCTAGTAATCTGTGAAAAAGCTTTTATGGACATTATTTTTCTTATCAAAATACTTTTGCAAAATACACATGCACTAATGCAAAAAGGGTTTCTGGTAATTTTGCTATCAACTCATATCATCCAAGAATTGCTTCCGATAGAGACACACTTCCTCCTCCATCTGTTTTAGTTTAGCAGAATCTGGTCAAGAACTTTATTTTGTTAAATGAAACAATCAGGAATTTGGAATACAGAAAAAACAATGGATTGTTGAACTTTTTAATTCATCATGATTTTTTAATTTTTTTACCCCACTTTTATAGCATACTGAATAACAAGTAACTAAAAACAACATTCAGAACTCTACAATGCTCTTGTAGAATGAGAACACAAACACGTATTCAAGGGTACCTATGTTGTTTACTTCTACTCCAAACTCTAAAAGAAGGCTTACACAGTCTTTGTATCTATTTGCTGTTGCAATGTGTTAAACCCAGGATATAAAAAAAAATTGTCATCTTGTTCTGAACTCTCAATAAAAAAATAATTTCCATATTCTACCATCAAAGAAAATGCATTAACGTCAAAGGAGTTTGAAATTGAAGATAACAAACCTAATAGCACTCACTTGGATAAACTATTTTCTATAGTGTCCATTTTATTAGTTCCTACTGTCAAGGCAAGAATACTCATGCATTCGGTTGAAATGCTTTTAACTGGCAGCATTGGGCAATCACATTTTGCCATTTAACATATTATTTATTTTTTTGTATAGTTTGAATTTGGAGAGCTATTTTATATATTGGAAAATTAGCATTTATCTATTTTTCTATTTGTCCGAGTGGCTTTATAAATCATTTTCGTTTAAAAAATTCAGGAAAATGCAAACGCATAAATTGATTAAATAAATTTAAGCAAAGGCATAGTTTAAAAGTTGGTGGCTAGAGGTACGTAATCCATGAATGTAGATTGAATGCATTTAAATATCAAGAAAATTCGAGCGCATAAATTGATTAATTAAATTTAAGCAAAGGCATAGTTTAAAAAACTAGTGGGTAGACGTACGTAATGCGTGAATATAAATTAAATGCATTGAATGGCATCTGGCTTGAGGTGAAGATGCTAGAATGGCTTGGAGGCCATGCGTGGCCAGGGTACTTTGGTCATTTAATATAGAGTTAAGTCACTTGCTATGCATTTCTATTACTTTGCGTGTGTTGTTTTTGTGTTATGTAAGCACTTGTTCTGAGCAAGAGTTTGTAGCAACTGAGCAGGAGATGTAATAGTTGCAGAGTCTAGACCCAGAAACGAGTTACTTGAGGTGATAATTTGTTATTTTTCACAGTTTCTTTCCATTAAAGTGCATAATGAAATTGTGTTTCATAGTGCTTTAGTTCACTATCACTATCACTTTGTGCCTGATGTGTTAGTGCATGTCTATATGTATGCATGTCTCTATGTACATATCCATTTACCTATGTGCATATCTATGTAGACATTTGTAGATGCATATATGCATGTATACATGTGACTCTAGATATATCTATGCATATATGTATTTATGCATATATGTATGTGTGTATAGATGCATCTATGTGTATATGCATGAAAACATATGGATGCATATGTGTTTATGTCCATACATGCATTCATGTGTGTTTACATGGATGTATTTGTACATATATATACATATGTATACATATATGTGTGTGTCTATATGTCTTTTCTAGGAAAGAGTTTACAGTGACAGGGCAAAGGTTGTCATGGTTCCAAAAAGGACACTTGCAAACAAGTTACTCCAGGCAATAAATAGTTATTTCCATTAGTTTTCTTTTATTTTAAAGTCCATAGGCAGATTGGGTTTCACAGTGCTCAGCCTACACTAATCTTCAGAGACTAGTTCCTCGGACAAGCAACTGTCTTTTGTCTAATGTACAATATGGGAGCTTAACAATAACTTGGTGCTTATGAGTCCTCTAAAGATTGCATATCTTCAATTACTACATAACTATTTCATAGTGCAGCTTTAGAGCACTGTGTTGTTAGCATGTTGCATAATGGGACATTTCAAACAATATGTGGACAATGTGTTGAGAGGACTTTACAAACTGTTAGGCAAATGCAATTTACAGATATAAGCCTAAACTCCACAATTGCTTTCAGCTCTCTCGTTGTCATTAAAGCATAAAGCAAAGAGGATTTTTTCCCAACTTCTAATTTTTGTACTTTTACATGATAATTCACCTTATTGATTAATGAATCAAATTATCTTAATTAATTAATTTTCTTTTCCCTTTTGTCATTTCATATCTAATTAATTAGGTAACTATTAAATAGTATTTATATACATAATAATTAAAACAAAGAAATAATTATAACTATCCTTGTGCACATTTGACCCATCAAATAAAGTCAATTAAAAAATCTGATTCCACTTGTTCACTGATAGTATTGACATGCAATTTCCTTGAAAAGTCTTGAAAAAGAGGATTACTCACACACCAATAAGGATTCTCATTTGTAACATTCCTATCCAAATCATCTTCATTGAATAAGACGTTGTGGCATACATTAATTGGATGTATCTCATCATCTTTCTTATTAGGATGCCAACAACCATGGTTTGTATTTCTCCTTGGGTGTATCTAAATGCCATGAGTTATGAATTCTACTTGCATGTGGCTTGATTGCACAAGTAATAGTAAGTGCTACATAACAGTACAAAATAAACTTATGCATATGGAAATGAAATGACCCCATTTAGTTAGAAAATCAATATTTATCTGGCTTTCACTATTAAGTGATAGCTGGTTTGGCATTAAACAATAGCTAGAAATTGTTTTCACCAGAACTTAACAGTGCTAGCACAAGTCTATGTTGTTTTTTGGCTTAATATTGACAAGTTGCCATGGCCTATTTACACTTCTTTAGGCGCTTAAGAAAATATGGGATCTATTCCATTGATTGCTCTTAAAGAGTTTATGCCACCATTGCAATAATAGAATTACACTAATGCACACATATGCAAAATATGTTCTATATTATAGGGTACAAAAATAACAATAAGTATTTAAAAATTATAAAATGCAATTTGCATTTTAAGAAACAAAAGTTCTTACTTAGGTTATTTCTTGTTGAAATGAATCTACATAAGAATTATGTTTTGTTTTTATGAATAGCATAGTATATGTCACTCACTGTACTCATTTGTCTAAATTGTCCTTGTAATAGGGATCGGTGCTTTCAACTGTATTTAAACAATCATGCACAAACTGCAACGTGGGGTTAGCATATTAACCTTCTCCTTTTAAAAAAAAAAAACAATGCAGAGTTTTCCAAATATGCGCTTCTAGGAAGATTTCCCATGGTTGTAGATGAAATAGTATATGTTTCTACAGTTTGCTCACTTCTCAATTTTGTCATTGTACTAGGAAAAATTACTTGTGCCTATAATAATAGCCAGAATTTGTACATTGCTACAAGTATACTTGATCATTCAATAGCAGATTGCAAGGTTAGTTTTCCAAATTGTCTTTCTTCTTTTCTTGAAATGCAATTGAAATTCTTCAATATAATAACTGCAAAAAGTTCTTTTCCATGTATTCATTTTGTCATCTTGTATTCCTCATTTCTTTGAACATAAATGATTTAAAAGACTGCTTCCACATATACAAATAGGGAAACACATTTCCCACAATTGCAATAGTAATTTGTCTTCGAAAAATAGAACAGGTTTTGCTTGTGTGTTAATTAGTTATACTTCCTCTATACAATATCCATAGAATAGAATGAACTGCTAGAATGCAATTTTTAAACTATGTTTGCAGTTTCAAATAGCCTATAGAGTCATAAGTCTTTGTTTTATGTCAACTAGTTTTTACCTATATGCATTTAAGGAAATTTTGTTCATAAGACTACTTATATCTGTGGCAAGTTGCTATGCAGTGTGCAAGTGAACGTATGTTTAATCTTCCTGTATTGCAAAAAAAGACCACAAAGTTAATTTCAAAAGCTGACATGGCACATGAGTACAATGAATGATGTACTATGTTACTCATAGACATGACGCAATATTTTTCCATGGTCTTGTTTACATGCAAAATGACATTAACCACAATTTTTTTGTGCTCACATTGCCAATTTCACTGTGTGCTTTAAACCTCTAAAGTAAGAGAAATCTAAGGAAAGAAACTATTTATTGCCTCAAGTAACTCATTTTGGTTCTGGACACTCTAACTATAACAAAGTCTGCTCAATCGCTATGAACTCTCCTAGAACAAAGACTTGTAGAATAGAAAAACAATTTGCGCAAAGTAATAGTCATGGTTAACAACTGACTTAAGTCTATAGCAAATGAATAAAGCAGCTTGGCTATACATGTCCACCAATCCATTCCAGTAGTTTCTCATCCACCAACATGCTATTTAATGCATTTGCTTTGCATTTATGCACTGTGTGCCTACACCTCTAAGTTTCAATCTCTTTTTTGAATTATTTAATCAATCTATGCCTTCACTTATGCTCAATGGACCTATGCCTTTGCATTTTCCTCAAATTTTAAAAACGCAAATGATTTTTAAAGCTATTCCCACAAATAAGAAAAGCCATAGATCTTCTTTGATCAAACAATGCTTTTGCATTTCCCTGATTTTCTTTAAACATAAATGATTTCTAAAACTATTCTCTACATGCCACTTAATTCATATTTATCTGAATATCTTTTAAAATCATTTTTTCTTTGAAAAAATTAGTCGCTTAGAAGTACATAGAAACAAAGGAATCCAATTACACAAAACATTTAAATACCATAGACTGAGATTGACAATGTGAGCAAAAAAGATTCTTATCGACCATTTGTTGCATGTAAACAAAGCTACCTGAAAATATTGTTTTGTGTTTGTGGCATTGAAAGTATACATCATGCATTGTACTTATTTATCCAATAAGTACATACAATCCTACTGGGGGACAATGGATAACAAGGTCAAGTTGAAGAATTAATACTATTTTTCCCTTGTGCTTCTATTAAATTGTTTGCTGTATGGTATGTCACATAAGCTTCTGCTACTACTCAAGATCCATTTTCCAACATATATAGAGATTATTAACTTCCAAGATGTTCGACAACATTATTAATACTGTAGAATGCTATTGAGTAAAAGCACATAGGCGATGATGTATAAAACTATAGATTTTGCAATCTAGATGATAGCGTTTGATGCTATTCATACATAACATTTGTTATTCTCAAATACATTAGGATACATGAGAAACAAAGAAAATGATAGATGTTGACACCTATGAATTAACAAAGCGCCCCCAAATATCAAACATTGACTATGTGCTTAAGAGCAAGGGACTTTATAGATTGAGTACTTTTGCATACAATGTTGGTGATTGTTTGTTTGAATCATTACAACTATTGCTTAACAATCGCTACACATCAATTCAACTACGAAACAGAGCTATAGATTACTTCTTGAGTTACCTTCAAAACAAGGACAAAGAAGCAATAAAATCATACAACTATGAACTAGACCCTGATACTCTATATACATTGCATAAAGTACATGATCCGCAAACATATTTCTGCAGAATGTGATTATCTGCAAAGCCACAAGCAGATTGTGCTGAAAGTGGATTGTGGGGTGACCTATTTTGCATTCACTGGATATCCAAATGGTTGAATATACAAATATTCCTTTGGTCAAGAACAACAGCAAGAAGGTACTTACAAATCAATAGTTCTGATTACACAAAATTAGTCTCTATACTATTTCATAACATGAATTCTTTAAGTGGACACTTTGAACCATTGTTAAAAATTGAAACACAAAACGTAACTTCAAAACAGCCCATAGGTTCACATGAAATAAAAAAATTGTGCACAAAGTATTCTCCAATATCAAACATTGACAATGTCCTTAGAGCTAAAGGCCTTTGTAGATTAAGTACATTTGCATACAATATTGGTGATTGTTTGTTTGACTTGCTCCAAGTACTACTTAACAATCAGTACACCTCAACCCAATTACGCAATGGAGCTATAGATTATTTCCTTAGAACTTTCCTTCAAAATAAGGACAAAGAAGCAATTAAATCATATAACAATGAACTAAATCCTAATACTCTATATACATTGCACAAAGTGCATGATCAAGAAACATACTTCCGCAAAATGCGATTGTCTACAAGACCATGTAGAGACCATAGCGAATGTGGATTTTGGGGTGACTTGTTCTGCATTCACTAGATATCCAAATGGTTAAAAATACAAATAAGCCTCTGGTCATTGACAACATCAAGAAAGTACTGAGATTTCAATGATTCTAGATATACAAAATCAGTCTCTATACTGTTCCATGATACAAACCCTCTAGCTAGACATTTTGAGCCACTTCTAAGAATCAAAGCCCAAAATCTAACTCGCTAATGCTCAACAAGCTTACTCCAACTTAAAATGTTGATCAGAAGTTGTCCACAATACAAAATTACTTATTTGACCAAGACACATGCTTTGCCTAAAAAAAAGAAAAATTTGACACCACTTGTCATAGAAAAAAATTTTAAACATAAATCAACAATAAGACTTAATCACCTGAAGAACTTGATTAGAAAAGAAAAACAAAAAGAAAGTGTACCTAGAAGTCCAAAGAAAAAAAAAACATTGACACCAATAGAAATTTATAAAACAGCAATACAAGATACATCAAAATACCCATGTGCAATTTGCCAAGTGCTCTATTTAAACAAGGACATCAGGATATTCAAAGAAAAACAAAAACAACTATACTATAAGCTATTATAATCAGATTCCTTACCATTCACAGATTTCATATGCCATGTATGCTACTTTGCATTGAAACAGTCCACTATTCGAATGTATGCTATGCCATAGAAAATAAGAACTAATAGACCATTGTGCTATGTGCAAAATTTAACTCAGCTAGAAGAATGACTTGTCTCACTTAGAATTGCATTTTGCACAAATTTGGGAACTAGGGTTCAAAAGGTCTCAAATAGGCCTAGCAGGTTCTATTATAAATGTTCTTGTTGACATGAACATTGTACAAAGAGCATTACCACAATCAATTAACAACACACAAACAATTGATGTTTCATTGAAAAGGTGCTTAAAATATAAAAATGCATTTCAAAAAGGCATGGTGCACCCAAATGTCATCATGCAAGCTTTGACTCAATTAAGGACACCATTATACAAAATGCACAAAGTCCACATAAACGAAGATTGGCAAGAAGTTCTCCAATGCACTGAAGAAAATGAAGACAATAGTCCACAAAATACAAGTGAAATAGAATCAAATAGTGAAATGGAAAATGAAAACCCATCAGAAACATTGATACATGGATTTACTGAGTCTAGAAGTATCCATAACATGGAAGACAAGATTATTGAAATTGCACCTGTAGAGCACAAGTATCCAATTGGAATATTTAAGGACATCTATGCTGAAGAAATTAATTTCCCAACTTTATCCTTTGGAAAACCACGTAATAATGACATTGTAAAAAACTTTATGTATCAGAAAATAGTACGCTGGGAGCTCTTACAGTCACAAAGACAATTTGCATATCATACAACAAACATTTTTTTTCAAAGCTATAAAGGTGCTAATACAACAAGTACTGTCTACAATGACAATAAGATTCCAAAAAGGCCAGTTAAAAGGGTGAAAGCTATTTGCAAAAGACGTTAAACACAAACCAAATCTAGAAAAAATTCTTAAATAAGATATTGGATATGTTGATTTCAAAAGAATAAGAATCTCTCCAGACTATTCACAACAACTTAAGAAAAATGTATTTGCTATGATTCGACAACTAGGACCACTGACATTTTTCATCACTTTCACTAGTGCTGAGCAAAATTGGGATCCACTAATTCAAACATTACAAGAGCTGCACAATCTACACCAATCGGCACAAAACCATCAAGAATCTAATGACTCGACACACATTGACAAATTTGAACTAATCAAGAAAGATCCTATCACTTGTGCACGTTACTATAAACATAGAATAAATGAAATAAAAAAATTGATACTTATAGATGACTCTTTCTTTAGAAATGTCATTGATTACTTCTCAGTCACTGAGTTCCAAAATCGAGGAAATGAACATGATCATTTCCTCATATGGGTTAAAAATGCACCAATCTACACAAAAAATAACACAGACATCGTAGCTTTTGTTGATAAGTATATTACTTGCGACACCAAAAATTTGGAACCTCCTTTGGTAATGCTACACAAACACCATCATACAAAGAAATGCAAGAGATCAAGAAAACAACTTTGTAGATACAATTTTCCTTTCCCACCAATGCAAAAGTCAACTATACTTTTACCAATACTCCAAAAGACTGAAGCGATAATTGCAAATTCCACTGACATCTTTTCAAAACTCCAAAAGGCAAACTATGACGAAACATTCACTTTTCAAATGTTCTTAAAAGAGTTAAACTTAACTGACAATGAATACATTGAAGCTTTGAGCTCAACATTAAATAGGCCTACACTTTTCTTACAAAGAAAACCATCACAAATATGGAACAATAGTTTTTTAAGGAAAATTCCAGATCTTTGGAAGGCTAATATAGATGCACAAGTTGTCCTCAATGCATATGCTACTGTAATGTAATGTAGCTCATATATTGCAAAAGTAGACAAGTGAATGACATATGCATTCAAAAGAATATGTATAGACCACAAGCAAGACAATATTGATGCAATACGAATGGTAAGTAAACTTGGAAATGTCATGCCTAACTTGCAACAAATGTCATCACAACAAGCTACACATATTGTTTTGTCATTGCCATTAAATTATAGTTCAAGAAAATGTATATTCATTGATACACGATCTGACAATGATCGTACATTTATACTAAAATTTGTTAAAAAATTGAGTAATGAGCCAGATGAATCAAAAAACATTCTTGCGAAATCTATTATAGACTACTATTTAAAACGCCCTAAAACAATGGTGGACATATGTCTTGCAGAATTTGTTTCAAGATACAACAAATATGGTGCTACAATTGAACCAAAGGCCAAACCCAATGTAGTACAGTTTATCAATTTCAATAAACACTTTGATATAGAGAATCATTGTAGAGAGCAATTGGTTCTCTATGTTCCATTGACCATTAATGAGCATACACTCAAACAAAACTTTGACTCTTGGGAACATGCATACATGTACCCTGGACAAACCATTCAAACAAATAGTACAAAGTTCATCCACAGCACAAACTATGCATGGGGTGACATTGACAAAACTATAAATGATCTTCAGTCTCTTGAAGATGAAAAGCTCATTGACCTGCCAATGCAAGCAAAGCTTTGCCAGAAAGAACTATATGACATAGAAACAGACCTTCCAAACATAAGTCATTCTAACCCAAATACCATGTATTCCAATGGATTTGAAATTACAAAGCACCCAAAAATTATAGATAACAATGAATACTACAAGTTAAGACGAATGTTAAATAAAGAACAACAAGCAATTGTTAAAGTTGTTCTCATAAAAAAGATGAAAATTTCACAAAAGCCATTGCACTTATTTTTGACTGGGGGAGCTAGAACAGGAAAGACTTTTACAGCAAAGGCCATCTACCAAGCTCTCATTCACATGTATAGCAATTCTGTTGACAATAATCTAGACAAACCCAAGAGCTTATTAACTACATATACAGGTAAAGCAGCATATAACATAAGGGGATTCACATTACATTCAACATTTCACATACCTTTTAATACATCAGAATTCCTGCCATTGAACGCTGAAGTGCTTGACACTATGTCAAAGCACTATGATCAATTGCACATACTTCTTATAGACGAGATATCATTAGTTTGCTCAACATTCCTACGGTATATTGATAGAAGACTATGAGACATAATGCAAATTCCTACAACATACTTTGGAAACCTTGATACCATATTTTGTGGTGACCTTTACCAGGCACAACCTGTCCTTGACTCCATGGTTTTTGAAAGTGGGCCTACTCCAATTGAATTAATTCCTTATAGTTTTTGGAAAGACCACATAAAATGCTATTCATTGGTGACTACCATGAGACAAAAAGATGAAATATTTATTTCAATCCTTAATAGACTACGAGTAGGAATTCAGACAACTCATGACATAGACTATATCAACAAAATTTTCTTTCGTCCTGTACCATTTGATCCATTGCTTCTGCACCTTTTCTATAGGAGAATAGACATTCAAGCACATAACAACAAAATTCTATCAATCATTCCAACCCAAATGATAGTGCTAGATGCAATAGATGAACTTGACGAGGACCTTAATGCAATACGAGTATACAGTCACACAATGACACTTCCATCAAAAATATGCTTGAAACCAAACATTCTTGTTGAACTTTATGTAGGCAATTACAATATTCAAGATGGCCTCGTCAACGGTTCAGATGGAATTTTTAAAGCATATACAACACAAAACAATATTGATATTGTCTGGATTAAATTTAATGACCCATCAATTGGACATCACCAGTGCACAAAACTACCACAATGCTATTCTACTATCATTGACAAAGACTGGGTGCCTATACAACGCATTGCTAGGCCAATCCAGAAAATAGAAACAAACAACAAAATTACAATTAGAAAATAATTCCCAGTACAAGTAGCATGTGCATGAACCATACATCGATCCCAAGGATTAACAATGGAGGCCTTGGGTTTTGATCCCACAGGCATTAGACAACATGGACTAACCTATATAGCTTTGTCATGAACAAAATCAGTAGAATCATTATTTCTATTACAACCTTTAACTACAAAAAACCTCAAAGTTAAAGACAAAATACACCTAGAAATGTCTCGTCTCTAGACATGTGCACAATGACAATTTGATAATCTAAGCACATGTTCAAAAAACAAATCACATATGCTCCTATGTACATTGAACACTCATAGCTTGAAAGCACATGCAGAAGACATTGTCAATGACTATGGCATAATGCAATCTGATATCTTGTGTCTCCAAGAAACACATATGCATCCCTTTGAGCTAAATACTTTGCTGTAGTATTTTGATAGCTTCTCTATACATAAAATACATGGCATAGCAACTTTAACCAAGAAACATTTACTCCTGTAAAAAACAAAACAACATGAAACCTCAAATATTGAAGCCATCACATCAACAGTAATGCTATCTAACAAGGAACTCAATGTTTGTAATATTTATGCAAGACCTACAACTACCATAGATGAAGTAATCACAATCTTGCAAATAATTATTGCATCCACAAATTCAGAAAACATGTACATTTTAGGTGATTTTAATGTTGACATGTTTTCAAAAAGCAGAAGCAAAAAAATACTTCACATTTATATGCAGTAGAACAATATACAATTTATGTTGAACGAACAACACAACATGGGCCTGCAACTCAGTCATTGATCACATTTGATGCAACACAACTACAAATATATGCTCTATCTATAAATCAGAAGCATATTGGACTGATCACAATCCAATTTTCCTAAAATTGCATGTTGCCCAATAGACAAATTCAACTTTATAGAACTTATAGCCTTATATCACTTTTATGCTTTGCAATGTCTTTTTCAATGCTATATCCATTATTTGTAGGAGATCTATGGATGAAACTAAAATATATTCAAAGCAAATACAAACCACACAAGAAGAATCAACACAACGGTAAAGCACTCATAGTATTATTCCTTCATACTCATTCACCAAAATCACAAATATTCAAATAACATTGTTCCAATTCTTTGCAGGACACCAAAAGATGTATCAAGAAGATAGGCAAAACAAGTGCAAATTGCACAGGAAGAGTCATCACAATGGTAAAGTGCTTGGTTCTTCATTGTACCGCCATTTTCGCAGCTTGCTAATATTAAATTAGCATTCAATTGACATTATCCTTGTTCCTTGTAGGACAAGAGTCAAGAAACCTAAGATTGTTTCAATAGAATAGCTAAATGCAAAAAGAGTTGGAGACACCTTCCAATGTGATGTGCTTGTTGTCTACAAAGCAACATTGGATAAGTTCAACAAAACACTAGAAATGCTACGTGCTGATCTAACAGATCACAAAGCAGAAATGACAATCACATTAAATGTTAGTGGAAACCTTGTGTATAAACATGAGCCTAAAATAGTCCCAGGGTCGGCTATTTCAATCTCAAACTTTCAAGTTGCACCTAGGGCAGATTATGACAGAGGTGACTGTGATTGCATTTTGATTTTAATAGACATAAGCACCACTGAAAACATCCCACGCAGTCTGTCAAGAGTACAAAT
Organism: Sequoia sempervirens; assembly: GCA_007258455.2. Lineage (NCBI taxonomy): Eukaryota > Viridiplantae > Streptophyta > Pinopsida > Cupressales > Cupressaceae > Sequoia > Sequoia sempervirens. The sequence goes on from VDFB02000002.1 coordinate 292,767, forward strand.
TCATTCCAAGTATGACTATCAGCCAATTGCTAACAACTATAAATGAGTACCCAACTGGCACAATAGCTGCGCTAGTAGTTGGTGCCAGGAAAATGGGTTCCCAATTTGCAGTTGACATCAAAGATGGCCACACTGATATAGATAGAGCATAGGTATTTCAATCTACAGAACTTTTACCTGTTCTTTCAGTTTCAACCTTTTTTTGTTCTACAGTGTTCTCTATAACAATTTTCGTAACAAAATCTAATTCTCTCATTGAATTGCAGCTGCTATTACGGTCAACATATGAGCAACAATACTTTGCAATCGATGACCAGTTGCATACAAATAAAACATCTGCAATGCTTTTCAAGAATGTTGTAAGGAAAACAGACCAAAAGAACACATTTCACACATGTCGGTCAACATTCATCTATAACTTGAATGACAAAAGAAGCTTGGAAAAACTCAACAACCTACTACATTCAACTTTTAAGGTAATGACATTCATTGTTTAAAAAACTAGTGCATCCAAACTTGTATTTTTGTCTCCTCTAACAATTTTGAACCATATTCTATAGGTTTCTGGTACTCTAAAAGTAGTAAATGTAATTTTGAATCCATTTCATGCATGTTGTCCAAAATGAAAATTCAAATTCGCTACTTATGGCACACTCCAAGAAAAAACGGCTAACTGCAAACAGTGCAACCAACAAGTCAATTATACATTCTATTTACAACTTAAAACTACCATAACAACTTATTACAATCAAACAATTTAGTCTTCAATTGACCAGGTCACCATGCACCGTCTATTGCCCACACTGCAAAAGCTCAGCTATGAAGACTATATCAAGGACAAGTCAACAGTGATATTCATCCTATGGGATTTCAGCACTGAAGGACATTTTAGCCTTGACCAAAACAATTCCATTGTTGAAGCCATTTGCATTGAAAAATAGACAAGAAACATCATCAGAAGGTAATGAAGTCATTCATATGTAAAAATTTTCTCTTGTGAACCAGCACCTCAAATCACTGTCCATGCAAACTATGTTTCTAATACATAGCATTTTCTTGGCTTTACAGGAAACTAGGAATACAGGAGTACAGATTTACATTGTTCAGACTTTAACTTTTTCACCTTTCCATGCTCCAAGACATTTCACTGGTTTTCACATGTTAAAGACATCTTTGGTTTTAAAATATCTATTGCTACTATACATTTAGACACTTTTATAGGTTATTATGTTAAAGTCTTCTCGAATATGGACATCTGAAACTCTAATTTTGTTTTTGTACCTACAAAGAAAATGGTTCTTTACGTACGTTTGACATATATGTTCAATAATTATTACCCCTCTATGCATAATGCCATTCAAACTATATATTTTAAATGTTTCCTTTTGCATTTTGTCATTCTTAGCTTTTCCAATATTTTCTCTTTGATTCTTATGTTTTCAAGAGTTTATGGTGACTGGGTAGAAGTTATTATGGTTGCACACTCTAGACCCATTAAAAAGTTACTTGAGACAATAAATAGTTATTTTCCTCTAGCTTTTTTCATTTTATGCTGTTAATGCAACCAAGTCTCGACCCTACTTTTATGCATTGTACTTTATAGTCACTTTTCCATCACGCATTCTAATGTATAAAGTACACTCCTGTATACACAAATCCATTTGTTGCTTTCACTGCATATATGCATATTTACATGTATATATGCCTCTATGTCCATATGCACATATGCACATATTCATGCATGCATGTATACATCTAAGCTTCTATGTATCCTTGTATGCGTATACATGCGTCCATGTATTTATGGATGTGCCAGTCTAGCCTTGTACCAATTTATTATGTTCTATAGATATCGCATATAGGAACACAAATTAGCTCTTTCACCATAGATAGCAGTTGTTTTCATAAATGCCAAATCGAGCTTATATGTATCAGGATACATATATACTCACACTTAAAACTATTGATTTATGATCTCTTTTGTTCCATTTTCGTAGACATGTTACTATTGCAATCAAATGTGTAAAGCATTGATGTCCAAAGAAATTAGAAACGAGAGTGGCAATATGTTACACAACCTTGTGTTATGCCTTTATAGCAGTTTTCTCATTGCATTTCAAGAAACGAAGAAACTAAAATTTTATTCATATTATTTCATCTATGGCATTTACAGCTTTTCCAATAATTATTACAAGCATAGAGTTTAGTGTTGAATAGTTCTATTGTTCATGTCATGGCTTCAACATTGTTCATGTCAAATTGTATTATCTGACAAAGTTAACATGTGAAAACCAAAGTGTCCACTGTGAACACTTATTGCATTCCATGGGACCACATTTCTTTGAGGATGTTTTTTGAACAATTCACTTCCCTTGTATATGCTTCCATATTTTGCATATGTGCCTATGAGCACGTTAACTATAATAGTTCACAAAATTCCTTTATTTTGTATGCTGTCATCATAGCAAAAAAGCTCAAAGCAATTACAGAATTTAGGTTTTGAGAACACAGGCTTATAGAACACAAAAATAATAGACACAAAGTAATAAAGATGCATAGCAAGTGGCTTAACTCTATATTAAATGACCAAAGTACCCTATCCATGCATGGTCACCAAGCCACTCCAATGCATTCACCTCCAGCCAGATGCCATTTGATGCATTTAATTTGCATTCATGCATTGAGCTCACAATTTCCTGATATTCTAATGCATTTAATCTGTATTCATGGATTACGTACCTCTAGCCACCAACATTTAAACTATTCCTTTGCTTAAATTTATTTAATCAATTTATACGTTTGCATTTTCCCAAGTTTCTAAAACGAAAATGATTTATAAAGCTACTCAAACGAATAGAAAAATAGATATATGCAAATTTTCTAATATATAAAATAGCAGAGCTCAAAATTCAAACTTTACAAAAAAATAAGTAATATGTTAAATGGAAAAATGTGATTGGCCAATGCTGCCAGTTAAAAGAATTCCGCACAAATGCATAGGAAAATTAAAGATGGGTTCACAAGAAAGAGCTTTTGATTCTAAATCCATATGCATAGTTTGATTAAAACTAGTGGTTGAAGGTACATAGTCCACTGATGCAAACTCAATGCATTGAATAACATCTGACTAAAGGAGACACTATTTGGATTGCTAGTTAGTCTTTGAATATATAACAAGGTTCAAGGAAAAAACTCTCATTACCACACATGTTGACATAATTTTGGTTCCAAAGCTCTCTTTATGAGACCGCTTTGCAGTAATAAAAAATATACAAACTTTACAGGGCTCACATGCATCCATGCATCCTGCCCAGAGATATGCATAGACATGCATCCATGTGTACTGTAATACACGCATGTATGTACACATGCAGCCATGGATATATGTATCTATGCAAATTCAAATGCAATCCATGGATATTTCCTTACATGTATATTTAAGTATTATGTATCCAACTATGCATCTATCTATCTATCCATGCAACTATGTTTCTATGTATTCTTCTACCTATAGATGCATCCACGCATATATGTATCTGTGTTTCTATGTGCAGATGTATACAGGAATCTATCCATATATGTGTCGATGTATCTATGAATACATCTATTCATAGATATATGTATCTATGCATCTATGGATACCATGATAGATGTCCACATCCATGTATCTATGGATACATGTATCAAGTAGCTCAGTTCGAGGTCTTGACTCTGCAGCAACGACATCTCTTGTGACTACACAGATCTACAGAATAACAAAAAATGAAATGCTCAAAGTAATCACAATGCATCTCTAGTCACTTAAATCTATATTACATGATAAGTCCACATTCCGTTTAATGCATTCACTTTGAAACACAATCAAGAAAATAGCTACATACCATTTTCCAAATTAAAAAAACAACTTTGGAAACATCAACTTCTAGAATTAAATACCAATATGCACAAAGTGATCATATTACCCTAACTAAATGACTATGAAGCACATGTTACCTATGCAATCTAAAATCTAAAGATACATACCATCCTTATGCACCTATGCACAAATACATACTGTCTAACATATATACGTAATTACATGTACACATATATACATGAAAACCTGTATGCATGGATGCATACAAAGACTATGTTTCATGGGATTATTAAAGAGTTCACTTGCTTTCTATATGGTTCCATACTTTGCATGTGTGCCTATGAGGACAATAATCACAATATTTGACAATATTCCTCTATCCTTTATGACAACTCATTGGTTCCAAAGCTCTCTTTATGGGACAGTTGTGCATTGTCTCCAAGACTCAGATGAATCCTTGGTATTTCAAGGAAAAATTCAATTGGATAACACTAAAAATGATCTAAACAATGATTTTATAATCAAAGTATCCAAATGAATTGCAACAATGTGAAACCCAACTTCCATTTAAGATGTACAATGAAAGTAAATAGAAGGAAAAATGCATTTGCTTCAAAGTTTGTAAATCAATTTCAACAGATTGTCTAGCCATTGTCCAAAATATGGTTTTCTATCAGCATAGTCCTTGAACCTTCTTTAGGTCTGACTACTACTTTGTTAATTGACTTTGATTGAAAGGTCAAAATGTGAAATGTGCCCAAGGATACTTATACTTATTTATCTCTTTTAATTGTTATGTATTCAAAGACTAATTAGCAATCCAAACAGTCTCCCCTTTAGTCAAATGCCATTCAATGCATTAATTTTGTATCAATGAATTATGTACCTTCAACCACTAGTTTTAATCAAAGTATGCGTATGGATTCAGAATCAAACTCTCAAAATAAATGCATATATAAATGTGTCTTTTTCTCCATTTCATTATGTATCTATGTATCCATAGATGCAATCATGCATATATCGATTTATGCATATCTTGCCATCTCTCCATGCATCTGTCTATATATGTATGACTGTATCTATGGGTGCATGTATACATTGATTTATGCATATATGCACCTATGAATTGTATACACACATCCATGTATATATGCATCTATTGATATTTTGCATGGATACATGTATATATGCATGTATGGACTCATGCACCCATGTATTTGTCTTTGTGTCTACCCATCTACAGATGCATATATGCATATCTCATCATTCTCTCAATTCCTTCTCTTTTTTGCACTTACATTGCTCATTCTTCTTTACCACCCTTACATATCTTTATCTATCTATAGCTCAAATATACCTTCATCCATCAGAACAAAATTCACACCATACCAAAGAAAAAAATGAAGAAAATATCAAGGTTATGCAATTAAACACTGAGGGCTTTGAAAATAACTATCATAACATAGAGTTGTATTCAAGACTTCCTTTCAAAACGTTTTTTCTAAATCCTATTTATTGTAGATAACTAAGAGCACATGTCACAGTTTCTTGGAGGCTAAAATGTATAATCAGATTTCATAAATATTTACATGTATCCATGCATTCAAATGCATCATTAAGTATCCTTAATACACTTGGTCAAAAAACAATAATGTATTATTCTTTTGTTTCCATCATAAATTTTTTTTGTACATCTTTCAAATGCAAATTGTTTCTGACATTTTCTAACTTTGTGCACACAGGCATATATAGATTCTTGTTTACTTACCAAATTACATGGACACGTGTACACATCAATGCATGCATAAATGTTTACCTTCATCCATACATTTACGCATTCCTTCGATATATGCATTGCTAATAAATAGTTAATTTTCCCTATTTTCTTTCATTTAATACTGCAAATGCAAATTGAGTCTCATTGTTAACATAGACTTGTACTCAAGAGTTCTTTTCAAAATGTCTTTTGTAAATCATGTTTCTTATAGATTCCTAAAATCACATATGACAGTTCCCCAAAGGCTAAAATGTATATTCAGATTTCACAAATATTTACATCTATCCATGCATTCAAATGCATCATTAGATATACTTTATACACTTGTTCCACAAACACTAATGTATTGTTGCTTTCTTTCAATCAGTAATGTTTTTTTAGTTCCTGTTTAAAATACAAATTGTTTCTAACATTTCTAACTTTATGGACATAGGCATATATAGATTCTTCTTAACATACCAAATTACATGGACACATGTACACATCCATGCATGCATAAATATTTACATGGATCCATATTTTAATGCTTTTCTTTGATATATGCATTCATACTAACTAGTTTATTTCTCTTGTTTTCTTTCATTTAATACTGCAAATGCAACTTCAGTCTCATCATGCTTTCATGGTTGTTCAGATGCCAAGGATGCTTTTCACTCTTCTATGCGTTATGTGCACCTGGATACATGTATACATGCATCCATGTATACTTAAATTCTTCAAGCATTGTTACAAATGTTTCTCTCAATAATTCAGATGCAAAGTGCTATAAACATGTAAACTATTTTATTGTACCTACATTTTATCTTACGTAATAAGGTTCTTTATATCTTTTCAAATTATTTTTTGTTTAAAATATATACAAAAAAAAAAATTATTCGTATTACATTAACAACATTCAAATCTAATTTATAATAAAATCAATACCTTTGTACTGGTTCATCTAAGAATTTATCGTAACATTTAATTCACTTATTACATTTTAATAAGTCAACTTATTACATTTTATTTTATATATACACAAATTTTATCTTAGGTAATAAGGTTCTTTATTATATCTTTGCAAATTACTTTTTGTTTATTATATATACACAAATTTTTAATCATATTACATAAACAAGATTAAAATCTTATTTATAATAAAATCAATAGCTTTCTAGTGATTCATCTAAGAATTTATTGTAATATAATTACATTGTTCTATACACAAAAATATGTTTTCGTATTACATAGACAGGATTAAAATCTTATTTATAATAAAATCAATAGCTTTATATAATAGTAACCTTCATACTACATTAAAAAAAAAGATTGATTAATCTTAGAAGAGTTTATACTCAAATGAGCTACCCCTATCAATCTTCCACCTAACACTAATGTTTCTATTAGCACTTGCATATTGTGATATGATAAACTAAAATAACTCAGTTGCATTAATTAACATAGCATGTGTTTTAGAACAGTACACTAAACATAATTTTATTTACAAGCAGACATAGAAGCAAAAAAAGAGATATGGTAAACTTTGTTTCACCATGCATATAAATATGGGTCATGCAAAGAATGCATTTTCCTTTTTTTCCCACACACATGTTTTTTGTAAATAGTTGCAAATGATATTTGATGCTTTAGAAATATTCCTACATCAAAACTTTCTTCCAATTAAAATGACTAATGAATTTATCGAGCAAAAGGTTTTTAAAAATAAAAAATAAAAAATAGTGCATTGGTCATAAATAGTTTATTTCTCCTATTTTCTTTCATTTAATACTTCAAATGTGAGCTGAGTCTCCTCGTGCTTTAAGACTCATTCAGATGTCGACGATGATTTTCACTCTTCTATGCATTGTGTGCATGTGGATACATGTATACATGCATACATGTATACATAGATGTCTCAAGCATTATTACAAATGTTTCAAATTGTTTGCATTCAATGATTAATACAAATTAATAATGCATTCTTGCTTCCTAATTAAGATCATAAAGAATCTTCCTTCTCACAAATGTATACATACACACATAAAAATACAAGTATTCATTGCTATATCTATAAAAAAAGTCCACGTACGCATGGTACCCATAAATACAATTTTGCATGCATCCATCCACACATGTTAACTGTTCACATGTCTATATGGACCACGTTGCCCATGCACCCTAAAAATTCCATGCATTAGTGCGCCATTGAAAATTACTTCAAAATTTTATAGCTATTTTTAATACATTTATATTCTTATCTCCTATCTAATTACTTTTTCTAACTCATAGCTACATGCCTTTTACCCCTCGGCAGGAACTCGACGCTTGTGTCACTTGTTAAATGAGAATTATATTAAATTTATGAGATTATTTGTGCTATTTAAAATATGTCAACAATATTTAGTGAAAAATAATTTGTGATAAAAGATAAAATTATCTTGATATTTTACACATGCATAATAATTACATGATATTATTTCTAAAAAACAAACAAATAAAGAAAGGGGGGGAAATGAAAATAAAAACCATTTAAATTGTTTAATTTTATATATATGTTAATTCTTATATAAGGATTATTTAAATTATTCTAATATAGTAGGTGGTTCTTCTCGATAGTTTTATATCCAATAAATAAAATTATATAAGCAAGATAACATATATATTTTATTTAACTTTGTTGTCCAACCTAATTTTCTAGGGCTTGGGAGTTCTTGGGTGGCATGATTTAGCAAATATAACTAAATTACATTGGTGAGTTCCTCAATATATAATCTCATAATCAAAGATTAAGCCTAAGAAATGTAGACACAATAAATTACAACATGCCAACAAACGTAAGCTTTGTTAAAAATTAGATTTAACCTTAACCTTGGTTCTCGTATGCAGGTAGGCCCAAGACAAATATAAAGCATAGAAGTAAGAGATAAAGAAATATGACTTTTAGTAACTTAAATCCATAGCTAATTGGTTATGGCATTGCAAGTCTTTTGACTCACGACATTGATACAATACATCATATAGTGTATGCTAATTGTGTTCATTCAAAAATATTTTTGTTATTTTACATGATAAAAATTGGATAGTACAAAGTAGTGTAGCAAAGTCTTGTGGGTGGAGAGGTACATGCATTTCATTTGCAAATGGGTAGGGGAATTGGTCTACTATTGTTGAATCTAATAAGTTTCCTTTTTGAATCCTTCTATGTATGTTCAAGAAACAAGGATAAAAAAATATCATGATTATTATATACATAATTCTCTTCATAATTGAATTATGATTTAGAAGCATCTAGTATAAGTTAGTAAAAAAACATTAGATAGTAGTATGTTATTTTTGTTTTGGATCTTCATATTTCCTTTTGTTGTGATTTGAAGTAAAATGATATTACTTATTCTTACTGTAATACATCTACTTACTCCACCATGATGATTATTATTATATCAAGGACAACAAGGTTCATACTTAGATAGCATTTAATCTTGATTGAATTATGCCTGTAGATATATGGGTTTGGACACTATATTAAAATGGTTTTGTTTTTTTCAAAATTCAAGCTAAACCTTATTTAGGGGAAGGTATTTTGGGAAGCCTTGTGATTCTTCACAAGCAACTATCATTCATTTTATTTTAACATTATAGATTAAGTGGTTTTGGTCACATTGCTAATATTGGATTTTAAATCTAAAGTTGGAATTTTGCTTTTGATTATTGTTTTGGAATCCATGAAAATTCAATTGTAGGAATGAGTAGATACTCTTGTTTATACATTTTAGTTAATATTTTGATAGTTATTATCTTGAAATTTGGTTATTAACTACTATCTAACCTTGGAATAATCTTTGGTATTATTTTAGTTATAATATTATCTTCTAATAAAGTGGGTTTCCCTAGGTAAAGTAGTTATTTTTATCGTGTTTGTTAATTTTGTGATATAGATGTACTTAATAGGAAGTGTCAATAAGCAATGATATTTGTACGTGTATATGAGGATATATATATATATATATATGCGTATTTAAATGCAGATTTTTAAATATAATTCCATGTTAGTTACAGTTAAAATCTATAGTTTGAATAGTTATTATTTTGATTTCAAGCAAACTATTGGGAAATCTAAGTGCTTGGTTATGAATTTAATAGTGTTCATTGGATCACAAACTTATCAAGTTGTTACCTTTGAAATTATGTTTTATAGCATGATAAAAGGAGATAAATTATGCTTTGTAATGAGTTCTCATTGGCCATTTCATTATGTTGGGTATTAAGCATTAGTTGGACAAACGTAATATGCATGAATGAGTTTTGTCAAATTATCAGGGATCAATTCAATAATCCTTATGTTGTTAATACGTCCTCACTGAGTTTTATTGGGTTATTGTTGGTCAATAAAATGAGTTGGGAGAACTCAAGTTGTTGAACTATGGTGCCTCTGTGAAACATATATGTAGGCAAGGCCATCAAGTGATGAGCCCTTGACGCATTAGGTCGGGCCCCTAGGACTGTTCTTCTGAGTCTTGTATGTGACTTGTCATACTGTAAACTACCATTGATTTATATGGCTTGCTTAGTAATCATGAGCCAACTACCCTTGATCTTATGTTTGTGCCAAGTCATGTAGACCTTATAAGTATAGGTATTGGGAGAGAGGATTTTTGACATGATGAAATGTAAGAGGTATGTTAAGTAGACTCTAATGCTAAAAAAAAATAGAAAATAATTTATATCTTTGTTTCTATCTAGTATGATCATTGACTATAGTTGTAAGTAGTGAATTGTGTTGTCATTGTCTTTTAAGTAAAGGAAAAAAAAAATATCGAGAAAATTAGTAAAGTTGTTACGAATTGTTAGGTTATTTAGAGTTTAAAATGTGGGCATGACAAAAAAGTGGAAAATACCTCAAATGGGACTAAGTAACCAACCTAGGTGACTTAGTCCCACTAGGGATTTTTAAGGTGGATTTCACAAAATTTGAGTGGTTTGAATGTTACTTGTTTAGATTTGTATGATTTGTGAGTGGAATAGGCCTTAAATTAAAAAATCATGAGCATTAGGGGCCTATAAATATAGTTTTTAAGGGATGATCGATGTAAGGGTGTCTAAAATAGGACCAAAATAATCACAACATTGTCTCTTTCTTGAAGAGTATACAATTTTTGGCATCAAATTAAGCCCCCACTTTAGTGCCCATATGACTCTACATGCATATGTAAGCTAAAGGACTCTAAACAATACACTTTACTATAAAAGGATAGTCATTCAAAAGACTAGAGAATGAAGCCCTTAGTGTAGTTATCTACAAAACCACAACATTACAAACTACATCGTGCAACACGAATTCATTATTTGTCCAAAAATCCTCTTATCTTCTAGAAACAAAATTTGAGGGCTCCCCTTGATTCCACTTGCTTTATGAAGGTGGAATCAAGGTAGCAAACTAGCAACATCAAATAAGGGACATCACATCGTATGGCATATCCAAGTACCATATCACATAATGGTAGACATTTGATGATTTCGAGTGTGGAATCATGATTCCAATGCATCAAATAACATCGAAAACAGAGTTCTCTAGCTCCCATTATGGTGGTTTGAATAAAAAGTACTTTATTAATTTTGAAAAGAGGAAAAACCCTAATTTGATGCATAAAAGTAAAAAGAATGGAAATAGTTAAAAGAGGTGAAAGGGAAATATTTGGTCACTTACTATTTCATTTTACATTCTTGTAGTTTGAGAGTGACAAGTGAGATGGAAATATGCTAAGCGAATGATATTACAGGTCTACACAATTAGATGTTCTCCAGGACTAGGTGGCACATGGCGAGTGTCAACACGAGGTGAGTTGGTTCTGCTATCTGTGCTTATGTGTTTATGTAATTATTTAATGATTTTTATGCATTTCTAGGTTAATTTAGTATTTTGGAAAAAGAGTTTGCAAAGTGTCTCTTTTGTTTGCAAAGTGTTCAATTTCTTTGCAAAGTGTCCCATTTCTTCGTGAAGTGTCCTATTTCTTTGCGAAGTGTCCCAAAAGGGTTCTAAAGTGTCTAGGGCCTTTAGGAAAACACACTAGATATAATTTAGTACACTTTATGGTGAATAATGTAAAAGTTGAAGATATTAGATAAGTTTTATATCATATTTTTGTGATTTCAATAGGTACCCACCCAATCACGACAATGACTAGGGGAGATAGTTGAGATTCTTGAGAGATTTAGCCCCATCACTTTCAGTAGAGGAGACAGAGCACCTTCAATCCATAGGAATCTATTGGGTGTACTTCATGCCTCCCATGAGGTACCATGATGATATGTTGATGGATCTCTATGAGCATTAGAATACAAATACATGCACATTCCATTTGTTGACAAGGGAGATGATGATCACCCTAGAGGATGGGTATCAAGACATAATAACCCGGCCAAAATAACCCAAGGACAAAATAACCCAGGGTCATAATAACCCATGGACAAAATAACCCGTGGTCAAAATAACCCATGGACATAATAACCCATGGTCATTTTAGATCAAGCTAGTAAACTAGAAATGACATAAAATAAAATATAAATATGATTTTGAGGCACCATAGAGGCTATTTAGGTCATTTTTAGACCATATATCCATTATATACCCCTAAAATAGTCTTAAAACAACTTTAATATGCTTAAATCACCTATAAAATGGTAAATAATTATAAAAATAAAGGCAATTTCGTGGGAATAAGTTGATTAAGAGTTATTATGAAAAGATATAAATGAAAAGGAATTAAGAAGATATATAAAGTGGTAGAATTAAGAGAAGTAAATAAAGGAAGAAGGGGCAAACATGTTACAGTGTCGATGAAGTATTTGCATATGAGATCAAGAAACTTGTTGCATTAGCTTTTGTACCTCAGATAGATGTAATTGATGCCTTTGAAACACTTCAACAATCTCCTTATTATATAGAACATGAGGAGACCCTACATCCCATAATTGATTATTTTGAAGACACATGGATTGGCAGACTAACTGGAAGAGGCAACACACAATCATCCAAGTTTCCAATCACAATGTGGAATTGCTATTCAGCTACTCAAGATGATCTTCCCATAACCAATAATACTATTGAGGGATGGAAAAGAGGATTTATTGAATTGCTTCAAGCATCACACAACTTAGTCTAGAAATTCATCAAAGCAGTGAAAAAGAATAGAGTCTCCAAGAGAATAGAATAGAGAAATATATGGTTGGATACACTGGGCAACCAAGCAGGAAAAAATACCGTGAACTCAAAGAAATACTAAAAAAATTGGTTGATTTTTATGACAACCATAACATTTTAGATTATATAAGAGGCATCACTCATAATTTGACATTTTAATTGAAAATTTGAACAATAAAGTTTTTTTAGCAACATACATGTAATTTATAAATTTTGTTTTCATTTCTCTATATTCTTATGGGCATATTTTGTCCATGGGTTATTCTGACCATGGGTTATTTTGGATTGGGTTATTATGACCTTGGGTTATTTTGTCCTTGGGTTATTGTGACCAGGTTATTTTGTCCAGGGTTATTTTGGCCGGGTTATTATGTCCCGTAACCTAGAGGATGTACACCAGATACTCTACATTATGATATGAGGAGAGTGAGTACATTTCCAGAGAGACTACACCATCCATGAGCAGAGCGTTTATTTACAGTATTGTCTAGATGGTCTAGTTCATGATTATTAGGTGAGAGGGAAGATTGATCTACCGATACTATTATATTCATGAGCACTAGTGGTTAGATGTATTATGATGCATATTGTAGCACTACTTGTCATCCTTCATGGGTAGGAAATATACCTCAAGGGGGGACTAGTCCATTTGATTTGAGGGATGGTAGAGCATCACACAATGTATGCCTAGGGTTAGTGCACTTGACACATTTGTATTATGATCTTGGGTGATTTTTATTTTGGGAGTTAGACAGTATAGTGCATTGCACGCTTCTACAGGTGTGGTTCCTAGAGCATATTACGTGCACCAGACTAGTTGGCTACTTGTGTACTACAAAAATAGGGTATCCTTGGGTGTTTGGCTATCCTCTTTGATGATTATGGTAGTGTGGTGATTTGCATTTTTGGAGAGTACAATTTGATTGATTGGAGGAGGATGAGATTTTATGGAGACTTTATCATTTGATGCTAAAGTGGATAGATCATACTATGCAATTAAGGAGATTGTAGTTGGATAGATTTTTGGTTGGTCGACATGACTGCATAGTACATCCTTTTTACTACAATCAAGTCATGCAAAAATTGAGACAGGTTCAGATACCACCCCAGGAATGATCCTCTTTTAGGAGGTTAGTGTAGAGTGCCTAGAGGCCAGGTGATATAGTGTGGCTCACTCTAGACCATGTGGACAAGAGTGAATTGACTTCTCTGAATGACTAGTTGCCAGTCTCTGACACAAACAACGTTGGTCCCATAGGGGATTATGAGTGGTGGATAGTGACACGACCAATACCAGAATATTTGATGGACAAGCTAGTGGGTGATGCAAGTCCACTACCAGATGAGGGAGATGACAAAGGATAGGCCCGAGGAGACACACTACACGGTTGTATATATATTCATTGATGCTATTGATGATGAGTATGATGAGGATGTAGATGAAAAGATTATGGTGGCCAAGGGGAGAGGAGGAGGATGCGGACTAGGAGGAGGATGAGGACGAGGAGCCACCCTTGAGTGAAAGTGATGAAGCAATATCTAAGGATCAATATGAGTGGGGAAATCATGAGCAGCAACAACAATAGGCACTATTACCCACAATTGAGGAGAGGCTAGCACATCCTCATGCCCCTTCCATAGGATGATGTTGATATTTCTCAACCTACTAGAGATATAGGTGATGATATTTGATTTTATGCATGTACCTTTAGTTCTTATGCTCTTTATACATAAATATATCATGATGATGTTTACTGATTGTGTATTTTTTCTACTTTGCAAGAGTGACAAGAGACTAGTGAGAGCTCTACCATTTGGTGGCTACAAATATAGTTCCTACATCCATCGATGAGGAGGAGATGGACTCATATTACGTGTCCCCACCTTTCATGGAGGAAGATCCAAAGTCACTTAAACAATTCACAATGTTATGGGCACTATACAAGAGTGTGAGGAGACACCTCCACCAAGCTGAGATTGTAGGATAGTCATCCCAGACTCCAGTAGAGGTTGAGAGATTACAAGCAAAGGTATCACGACTACAAGTAGAGAGAGAGAAGATAGCAGGGGAGAATCAGGTGGCCCTTGGATGGATACAAGGCCTAGATTTTTTACTCAGGTTTGGTGGATTGTGGTCATGATCACACATGACCGTCTCCTGACCTCCTACTACTAGATCATGAGCACCAGAGCCTGAGGGGTCAAGTTCTCATAGACCTTAGTGATATTGTATATTATGATGATATGTACACAAAAATCTGGATATATATATATATATATATATATATATATATATATATATATGAGCATTTGATGTTTTATGATTTTTCTTAATGTGTTTGAATGTTAAATGGCAATGTGATTAATTAAATAATCTTTGCAAGATTATGTAATTTATGGATTCATGATTTAATAGAGTTTATGTTATCTAATTAAAACTTATTACAGTTTCTTTTTAGATACAACTTGATGATTGAGTATGTTATGCTAAATTAAATGATGTAACTTACCATAACACACAAGATGAATTTGAATAGTATGAAACCTAAATTAATTATAAAATTAAAATAACCACTTTAGTGGTCAATACATCCAAATGATTGGTTTGTTGAAAATGAATCAATGTGAAAGCATATAGGATATGACCCCATAACTTTAACAACACTTCTTTATCATTCATACTATCCAAAAGGAATTAAAAATAATACCAACACAACTATGTGGAATTGATAGGTTCCTTAAGGGGTGTTCCATCAAGTTCTGTTATGACATACACACTAAACCCAAAGCTTTTGTCGACTATATATGGTCCTAACCAATGAGGACTAATTTTCCTCTTTCATTAGGGTCAACATTGGCATTACACTGATTTGGAGATAGAATTAAGTTGCCCTTGTGAAATGTGAAGGGATAATTTTGATATTATAATAGCATTGTTTCCTTTTGCAATAAGCTTGGAGATGCTCAAGAGCGTTAATGCACTATTCATCAAGCATCTCAAGTTAGAGTAATTGTTCTCCCTTATAAGTGTTATTTTCAACCAGACCTTGAAGAGAAATATGTAATGTTGAGATTTCTAACTCCAAGGGCATGATTGCCTTAGTACCATAAACTAGGCTATACAGTGTGGCTCTAGTGGAGTATCGAACACTTGTGTAGTAAGCCCAAAGTGCATAGTGCAATTGTGTGTGCTAGTCTCTATGATTATTATTAACAATTTTCTTCAAAATTTGTTCAAGAAATTTATTAGTTGATTTAGCTTGACCATTAGATTGTGGGTAATAGGGTGTTGAAAAAAGATGTTGGATATTAAAGGTCTCCAAGAATTTA
The DNA here is from genome assembly GCA_007258455.2 of Sequoia sempervirens. Lineage (NCBI taxonomy): Eukaryota > Viridiplantae > Streptophyta > Pinopsida > Cupressales > Cupressaceae > Sequoia > Sequoia sempervirens. The sequence goes on from VDFB02000002.1 coordinate 308,907, forward strand.
TTCACATCATTATTCTTAAATGGTGTTCCATTATCAGAGACTAATGCAAAACAGAGTCTAAAATTAGCAATAATGTACTCTAGGATGAAATGACATATTACTTCAGCTATTGTAGATCGTAGAGGAATAGCCTCTACCCATTTCGTGAAGTAATAAATTGCAGTGATTATAAATGTATGTCCAACGAATCATGGTGGTGATATTTTTCCAATTATATCTAGCCTCCATACAAAGAATGACCAGATAGGGATCTGGGCACAGAGCTTAGAAGTAGACGCATGAAACAAATGGCTATGTTCTTGACATTTATGACATCACTTAACATATGCATAACAATATTTTTCCATATTTTTTTAGTAGTAGCCTGTACAAATGAGTTTTTATGCTAAAGTTTTTGCACCAAAATGACCTCCACAATTTCTTGCATGAGCCTACTCGAGTGCCATATTGATTTTTGAATCCTTAAGACATCTAAGTAAAATTCTATCAAAGGATCATCTATATAACACATCGGAAAGAATTATGTAGTTGGTGGCTAATTGTTTTAAACGAGGTCAAGTGTTATTTGTGATAGGTTCAAGAATGGTACCATCTTTTATATAATTATATATGGCATCATACCATTCACTTGAATCATCCTTGGTTGTTGTTAACATGTCTACAATGGTATCATAAATTGAGGGTTTGAGGATAGGGTGAACAGTGAATATAACATCCTTTGAAGGATCTAGGGGAGATATAAGAGAAGCAACACTCACCATTGCATATGCATTTCAATTATCTTTTTGTGGGATGTTATTAATGGTGAATGAGTTAAACTATGCCAAAAAGGTCATTATATGTTTCCTTATATTTTGATAATTTATCATGTTTAGCTTGATAGATTCTATTAATTTGTTTGATCACTAATTTTTGATCACCAAAGATCTTGATATCTTTAATGCCCATGATTAAAGCAGCATGTAATCCAACAGTCAAGGCCTTGTATTCAGCAGTGTTATTCATAGATTATAAATTCAATCGATATGAAAAGGGAATAGTCTTTCCTTTGGCTGGAACCAATATCACTCTAACACTAGAGCCTATTCTACACTTAGATCCATCAAAATATAATTCCCATGTAGAAACATCTATTTTCAACACAATATCATTAGAAAAGGAATCATTATCAGGTAACACAAGAGGACAAGGAGCATCAACTAAGTGGTCGATCAAGGCTTGACTTTTAATTACTTTATGTAAAATAAACTTAAGGTCAAACTCAATCAACAACATAACCCATTTAGCTAAACATCCTAATAAGTCTATTTTGTTAAAAAGATGTTTGAGAGGGTCAAATTTTGTCATAACTTGTATTTATGAATTTAGTAAATAATGTCACAACTTACTAGTAGGAAATATAAGAGCTAAACATTATTTTTTGATTGGTGTGTATCGTGTTTCATAATTGATTAAATTTTGACTAATGTAATTATAAACAAGATGTTTTTTTCCATTATCATCATGTGAGCTAACAATGTTGCAAGAGCATGGGTAGATGTAGCTATGTAAAGGATGAATGATTTGTTTGACATAGCATGCTGTAAAATAGGTGGAGTTGCAAGGAATTCCTTCAAACTGTCAAAGGCCTATTTACAATCCTCATTCCAATCAAAAGGAACATCCTTCTTGAGGAGATATGTGTGAAAGGTAGTAAGGATAACTTTAAGAAACCACTCCCTCAGTGAAGGTGTAAAATCCTGGCGAATCTTGTCTAAGTGCTACAAATTTCCTAGTGAATCTATCCACATCATTAGAAAATTTATAAAATTCTGGTGAATCTTAATGAATATTTGGTAACAATAATAATCACAGTGGCGAATCCTAGTGAATAATCACTTAAAAGATTAATTACAATAGAAAATTTCTCCTTTAAAAATATGCATAGTTGGTTAGCGTAGCTCCCCCATTTTTATTTTTATTTTGTAATATTGAAGTAGGGGCCCAAGGGTGGCAGCCACTAGCGAGGTAAAGGGGTAGTACCCCTTGTGGGTTCAAGGGGGTAACACCCCCTCACGGGGTCCAGGGACAGTGGCCTTGACATGCTCCTATTGTGATACAGGTGAGGTCAAGGGGCAAAGCCCCTCACCACCAAGCATAAATTCACTATCAAAAATGCATTGGAGCACACACGGATTAAGTATTTTTTTTAAAATCTCACTTTAAAAATAAGACTAAATGAAAAGTGAAACTATTACCATTGATTATCTTTTTAATTAGATGGTTGTAGGTTGATTCCATGACCTATATTCACGTTCCTTTTAAAAGGATTATTGAGGCCTAGAATTTGTTTTGGGCCACAGGTTCAAATCTAATCATGTGGCCCAAAACAAATTCTAGGCCTCAACAAGCCTTTTAAAAGGCACGTGCATATAGGTCATAGAATCAACCTGCAACCATCAGATTAAAAAGTTAATAGATGGAAATAAATAAATGCCCTATTCAAGGCTAAAATATCTCTAAAATTAAATGGTAATTTATTATTAGTGGCGATATTGCCCCAAAATTAATGGTAGGAATATAATATTACTAGAAAATATAATTTATATTTGTAATTACAATTGTCGAAACCAAATCCAAATATCTGCAAAACACAATGAACAAACACATTAAAAGATAAAATGCAAGTAAGAACAAGGATTCCCCATGAAATTCATTAGCAAAGTTTAAAATAGGAAACAAGACAAGAATGAAATCAAAGAGCAATAAAGCAAGCTAAATCCTATTTGAAGACAATGCAAACTCTTGATCCCATGGGGGAATTGGTGCCAATTTGATGTGAAAATTGGCACTTTCCCAACTCCAATGATGCAAGCTTGATGAATTTTGATGAATGATCCACTTTGATGAAGAATGGTGAGTGCTTCAAGACCAAAATCTGCATAACCTAGCTACAAATTCAAAAATGTGGATGGAGATTGCTAAATATTTGAAAATAGTAAGTTTACTCAAATTATGGATGATAAAATGAGGAGATTATCCTCTTACTTATAGAATGAGAAGATGGATGAATTTCCAAAATAGAGCAATGTGGGACTAACAATTAGCCAATGGAAAAATTCCACTTGTTAACTTATGAGTGGATGGAGGATGTGCAAGTTTTGGAGAATGTGTCAATAAATGCATATATTTGAATTTTGAATTTGTTGAAACGAAATGCAAGAGGGAAAGAAGGTGCATTGAATGCCACTTGGCTCAAGGCATAAGGACTTTGTAAGAGGAGTAAATTCCTTGTTGGAAGGACACAGTTCACTTGGATTTTGAATTCAAATTGAGAGAATATTCCTTAAAAGATGCATTGTTGAGGAAAATAGAGATTTAATAAATCAAATAAGTCTATTTTCATGTGCAAGTGGTAAAAGATAGAGGATGGGACATGAGGAGAGATTAAATTAATCAAGGTTAATTAATTTAATGAAGGGATTAAATGATGTAACCTATTTGACTTAAATTTATGGATTTATTTAAATCAAATATGAGAAGAATGTGATAAAAGGATTAATTAAATAAGGGCTTTTGATTTATTTAATTAAAAGAGATGATGTTAGATTAAACTAAATAAGGTTTTAATTTATTTAATTTAATAGATAGACTTTAGAGATTTAATCAAAAAAATTAATTATTTAATTAAATAGGATAGTTAGATCAAAATGGTCATTTTAATTATCGAGAAAGAATGACTTAATTAGATAACTGATTCATTTAATTAAGAGAGGAATATTGATAAATTTAATCAAATAAAGGTATTTGATTAAATGGTTAGACTGAAGAATGATTCAGGATGAAACGATGTTAGTGGTCAAGATCAAATGTCTAATGTAAATTGCTACATTTTATGTGTCTACAACAATATAAACTACTGGCGAATCAGTTCCAATGATGCATCGTTTACATAGGTATGTGCAGGATCATGATGGGCCAACAAGTGGTGATATCATGGTTATGTGTAGGGTATGTGGTCAACAATATTTTTTAAATCCAAAATTGATGAAACAAAAAGGGTTTTTAAAGGAGATTCCCAACTTTCCACCAATATAAATTATGTTTTACTTTGAATTTAATAAATAATTATTATTCATTTTCTATTTGAATTATGACTAAAGTCTTGATTGATAGGCTGATTGAAAAACATCTACAGCTTTCAAATAGTATCACATTTTTTGAATCCAAAACATGCATCACATTCTATTCTTCGTATACTATAGGATTAAAAAAAAATGAATTTCATGAATTTTTGACCAAGTTAAGGTAGACATACAACTTTTAATATTTTTTAAAAGTTGTAATAAAAAATTCATAATTAATTATTTACATGGAAAAAAATTATAAAAAATTATGCATCACATCGGGACATGAGTCCTCTACTCAAATCTAAAATCTTATAAAAAAATATTATCATTTTATTGTGGTTAGGGTGGTCAGACAGACACCTACTTCTTATTTTTCCCCCAAATTTAAGTACTACTTCATTAAAATTTCAAAATTTCACCAAATAGATTTTTTTTTAAAAATAAACCTAGTAGTTTAGAAACTACATTCAATTTTCTATAGATTCTATTGTTACATATATTTTAAATAATATAGATAACTTATTCAAATTTTTACGTCAAGTTTTCTAACTTTGATTTTTCTGAATTTTTCAACACTTAAGGGCCTATTTTTTCCATGATGATCCTGCACATACCCACATGGTGAATCAATTTGATTTATTAGTTTATAAAATAATGCATAGGTGAATTAATCAAGACAAAATTATTTTTTTGTAAAAACCTGGTGATTTAGTCTCCTTTTTAGCTTGTACTATTTTCCATTTTTGGAGGTCCCAATTTGAATTATTTTCCAATTGGTGAACATTCGCCACTAAATTTTTCCTTGAAATGTAGCATTCAATTAGATAAAGAGATGAAAAAATGATGGATGGCTTGAATTCTTCCTTGTAACATGTGTAATTGAGAAATGCTCCTAGGAGGTGGCATGTTTATGATAGCATCAATTTTCTTTGTGTCCACCTCAATGCCTCTGTGAGATATGATAAACCCTAAGATTTTTCCACTATCTACTCCAAAGAAACACTTTTTTGGATTGAGTCTCATTTTTTATTTACACATTTGTTCAAATATTTATCGAGAGGAAATTCACATTGTCTTGTCTTGTTAAGGATTTGTCAAGGATGTCATCAACGTAATCTTCCAATATTATGTGTATGTAATCATGAAATATCAATGTCATTGTTCTTTGATAAGTTGTTCCTACATTCTTTAATCCAAATGGCATCATAACCCAACAAAAGGTTCCCCAAATAGTTGTGAATGTTGTCTTGTATTGATCTTGTGGGTTGATGAAGATTTGATTATAACCAGAAAATCCATACATGAATGACAACAAAGCATGTTGAATAGTTGAATCCACAATCATGTCAATACTATGAAGGGGAAAATCATCCTTTAATATTTCTTTATTCAAGTCACAAAAATCCATACATATTCTAATACAATTATCAAGTTTAGCAACTATGGAAATATTTGAGATCCAAGGAGAATAATCAATAGAGCAAATGAAACCTGTGTCAAGGAGTTTTTCAAGTTCTCCTTTAATATGCAAGGCTATCTTAGTATTCATTTTTTGTTTCTTCTATCAAATAGACTTTGTGATTTTAGCAAGGAAAATGTTATGTGTCACTATCTTTGGGTCTATCCCTAGCATATCTAAAGATTTTAGGAAAAGCACGAAGCAAGGTTGTAGTATCCTCTTGTTCTTCATCATCAAGGCATTTCCTGATCTTAATAGCCTTTTCTTTATCTTCTATTTCCACTAGTATATTAATTGTATCTCCTAAGGGCATTGCATTTGACTTAGGAGATTCATGAGCAAATGGTTCCATGATTTTCTCATTAGTATCAGTATTGTTTGGCTTGGTACAAGTATCATAGCACAGGTAATGTTCTTTTTGGAAGAAGATGATTTTTCAAAAGCACCTAATATTTGTTTGAAGACTTCATCACTTTCAACATACTTCCAGGATTGTGGAGAATCCATATCATGAAATTCAAGATACTTTAGCATAAGACTAGTTCATGGTTTACATGTGATGGTGTTGATATTGAGAAATTGTCATTGATTTGTTTTTGTTGTCTTAGAAAAGGAATATCCCAAACCAATCTTTGTCTCTTGTGTATTAGGTTCTATAGGGATTTGAATTCCTTGTTGATTCTTTCCACACCCTTTACCATTGTATCCCAATTTTTTCACTAGTGCATATCATTTCCCATAAATTCTTTCTATTTCCTTTGGGTTAGGAGGATGTTGATAATCTATCTCATCAAAATTTGTTGTGTATGTTATATTTTCTTCCAAGGGATATGAGGTATATATTTGGGAAGATTCTTCCAACTTATGAGTTGACTTCACCATTGGTTGTTCATGTTTTTCATCTTGTTTTTGCATGATTACGTATTCATCCATAAATGAAGGAGTGAATTATAATTTACCCCAATCATCATCTAGAAATTTGGAAAAAAACACTTCTTGTTATTTTCTAATCCTAAGGGGTGCAATATGAGATGTTGGTATTAATGTGTTCAGAGTACTTGTTGTTCCTTTTTCAAGTTGTAAACAACTTTCAGGCTCGGGGTCTACGTCAACTTGATAAACTAATTTGTTGTTATAGACATATTTCACTATCGATGAAGAGTTGAAGACATTGCATGCATCTCATGAATCCATGGCCTTCCCAAGAGAAGATTATATGAAATATCATAGGGCATGACATGAATAGGAGTTTGCAAGGTAGCCACTCTAACTGTTATAGGAAAAGTGATTACACCAAGCAGTTGTTGTGTAGTATTGTCAAATCCTCTAATAGAGAAGGAATTAGGTTTGATTTGTGATTTATCCACATATAATCAGTCTAAGAGTTTTAAACTACACACATTTAGGGTAGAGTGATTGTCAACAAGGGTTCATTTGATCCCTATTGTAGTGTATTGATAAATGATCATAAAGGCCTCATTTTGCTTCCTTAATTCTAATGGAGGGAGCTCATGTTGATGAAAGGTAATGTCTACATTAACTGCATTCATTCCTTTTATAAGAGTTTCCACACCATTTGCATCTGTACCAAGAGGAACCACTATTTGTTGCAATGTTTTTTGGAGCATTGGATGATAATTTGGGGAATTCTAAAGAAGGTCCCAAAGGGATATCTTTGCAGGAGTATTCATAAGTTGTTTGATGAGATCATACTCCATAAGTGTGAATCTAAGTGAGGATCACTAGGCAAGATGGGGTTTGGTAAAGGTAAGAATGTTGGATTGGGTTTTTGTCATTGTTGATTATTTCTAGTGTAATGGGTGTATGCAACAACATCATGTTGTGGTGGGTAAAGGGTAGACTTAGGTTTAGGTGGAGGTTGAGGTTGATTTGAAGGTGGGTAAAGGACCGGTTGAGATTGAATTACATTGACATTTTTTTTTTGGTTGCTCACAAAAAACCTTAGTGGATGTCGTTAATGAGATGAAGTCCTCAAGGGTTTCATCTAGCATATCAAATTCATTCATCACTACTAAAATATTTGGGAGATAAGTTATCGTTACATGGTTTGGGTTTGTCATCACAAGCCTTAGTGGATGAAATCCAAGAGAGAAAGCCATTTAGAGCTGTATCTAACTTATCCAAGAAATCACCACTAAAAGGTTTGGATTATATATTTGTCTGAAAGTGAAGTGTTGCTTTTATTAGTTCATTTGATTGTTGAACATTTTTTTTTCTTTTTCTATGAATCTGATCTAAATGAACTAGGAACTAATGTTGAAAATGAACATTATAAAAATATGATGCTATCTATAATTGCCATTAAAGTAAATGATACTAATGCTAATTATTTGAACACAATAGAAAATAACTAAATAGATATAGAAAAGTAACTAAAACAACAATAATTGAAGAAACTAGAAATAAAAAGCTGAAAAAGCTAATGTAAAATGTGTACTAGGACTAAGTCGCCTAGGGTGGCGAATTAGTCCCAGTAGGGGATTTTTTTAAGTTTTTCTAAATTTTCTAATGGAAATTGATGTTTTATGTAATGTAAAATGAAAATCTATAGTTGAAATGAAGAATTTCACTTTTGTACAAGGAAATGGAATGCAATAATGCAAGCTCAAAAGAGCTCTTCTCTAATGCAGTTTTGAAAACCCTAGGATGTCATTTAAATAATGCAACACCTAATGAAATGAAAGTTAAACCTAGAATTTAAATGAGATTAGAAGAAAAAAAAATAAAATGTCGAGTTCACCAAAATGTGGACAGTGATTTTGGGTGTCCAAGGGTTCTCTAGTACTTTTAGTGTTTTTCACCTAAAAATAGAGAAACAGACCCAAAATGCTAATTTCTACACTTAATATTAATGTAAAATGGAAGAAATGTGCCTAATTATGATGTCTAAATGCAATAAACTAAATAAATAAATGATTTATTGATGTTTAGCTTAACAAATGCAAAGTGATAGAAAACACAGTGTGATATGTAGAATGATAAATGAATGTAATAAAGAAAAAAGTAAAGATACTAAACTAAACTTGTGCACTTAAGAATTTAGGAAAAGAAAAATGGAGATTGCAAAGACCTCTGAAGTTCTAAAAACATAACTTTTGAGCCAACTAGGACACTTACGCCAAGCTGGGCGACTTAGTCCCAGATTAGGGAAACTACCCAGAAAGTTATTTCTACTGAATAGGTATCTAAAACTATAAAAATTCCTTAAAAAAATAGTGTAGTGAACTAAGTCGCCATTGTTGGAAACTTAGTCCACTTTTTTTTTTTTGAAAATTTGAAAGTGGAATTGGAAGCCCACAGTCTACACTCTATTTTCTCACAAGAACACAGATCTAAATCTACAAAATTTCCTATAAAAAAAACTATAAATTTATTTCTAATGGTGGGTTTTCCTTAGTCAAACCCCTAGTTGGTATTTAAACTTTGGAAGAGATAAAATCTACATAAGACCCTATCCCTAAGTGTGTTTAAGACTAGGAATTCTGAAAATAAGATGTAACCCTATTCTAATGTGCAAGAATAAGATGCATAAATGGATTTAGAACAATGCAAGACTCATTCTAACAGACACTGAATCACATTATAAATGAATATAAATGACATGCAAACCTTTCTTATGCTAAAGATAGAGAGAAAATGGAAGATTGAATCACTTTGAATACAATTCTTTACGCTTGATTTGATGGCTAGTTGCATCTCCTCGACCTAGATTTCTCTATGATTCACCATAGGCATCCATGATCAACCCTTTGCAATGTAAGATATTGAACAAAAACTGAGCTTGAAGATCTGTAAAAACCCTAGTTTGTTGCCCTAAAGCTTCAACTTTGTTGTAAAAAGACTAATGAATCCTCTTGTGAAAGATATTTGGCTCTTGATTCTTGAATTTCTTTGTAAAAAGGACTTAATGTTATGAAAAATAACCTAAAAAATGTATTTATAGGAATTAACACTAAATTATTCATTATTTTAACTACATAGGCTAACATCCCTCAAGAATTTGAATTAACTCAGTGATTTTCCCTCTCAAAAGTGGAAAATACCTCAAAAGGGACAAAGTCGCCACCCTAGGCGACTTAGTCCTGCTAGTGATTTTTGAGGTAGGTTTCATGAAAATTGAGTATTTTGAATGTTACTTGTTAGGATTTGTATGATTTATGAGTGGAATAGGCCTTAAAGTCCAAAATCATGAGCATGAGGGGCCTATAAATGCAATTTTTGAGGAGTGATTGATGTAAGGGTGTCTAAAATAGGACCAAATTAATCACAAAATTATCTCTTTCTTCAAGAGTGTACAATTTTTGGCGACACATAATTAAATCAAAACACTTTCCAAATTTTCCATGTTTTAAAGAATAGTCAACATTGTTAAATGTATTAACATCCACTAATTGTTGTCCAAAATAATTTTCAACACTTTCATGCATACAAACTCTTAAGAATGAAAGATTTCCACAACTACTGTATTGTCCAAAAATACATGAACTTATATAAAATAATTTCACTTTATATATTTCACCAAACAAACTTGATATAAACTCAAATTATTTTTCTTAGGTGGCATATTAATACCATATTCCTACATAATCATGATAGCATGTAAAGTACAATGTATATATCGAAAAACATCATAATAATAATGAAATTTAACATGTCTCTTATAACAACAAGATATTCATTACTTATTAATTTTTACATACCAAGGTTTACATTTTTCAAAAGATTATATTACCAGGTAACACTAAATCACCAATTTTTTTTAATAAAATTTAGTTTTTATTATATCTAATAGGTGTTTCGATGAGGATCACAAAATTTGAGACCCACTCTTAATTTTAAAACATCCCTAGCATTAGATGGTACCCTAGTATTACATGCCAATATTTTTCAATCAAAGATTTGATTTCAACATTCAATTTCATGTCAGATCTTGGGAGTCATCCGCTAAAACTATAATATTGGTTGATTGGATCATTTTCTATAGCTTCTCTTCTATTTTTCACTCTTACCAATGTTTTAGGATGTATTTTTATAATTTCACTAATATTGCTTACAATTATTTTATTTAAAGTTTTTTATTAACTATAGCAGTTGTTATAGCTCATCTTGTTGCATTCTTATCTTTAGAATGACTATTATATCCAATAGACTCAATGGTACTAAAAGAAATAGACATAGCATGTTTTAGTGATTGAAATTTTCTTCTTAGTTTAACAAAAATGTCTAAATTTTTCATTACTTTTCTCATTTTCCACATTATCGTCAATTGCATCATTATTTGACATTAAAATGATAGATTTTTACAATTAAAAAAATTAGTTTTAATAATTTATTGACATGTGTTCTTAGTTATTTCCAATAAATCTTACTAGGAAGATTATCTAAAACATCTTTTTCAATTTTAAAAAAACAAAAAATCATTTTCATTTTCAACTTCAAAATGTTTTTCATTTTCATCCACAAAACGCTTTTAAATTTCATTTTCAACATAAGGATTTTCATTTTTTTTATCAATAACAAAATAGTTTTCATTTTCATTTTCAACAAAAGGATTTTCATTTTCATTGTCAACAAAAAAATAATTTTCATTTTCATTTTCTACAGCAAAACAATTTTCATTTTCATTTTCAACAACAAAATGATTTTCATTTTCATTTTCCACAATATGTCTAAAATATCCATCTCTATGATTATTATTGATGTTAACATTGTTAAATCTAGCATCCTTTAAATCTCCTATAAACAAAGTTTCCATATCATTCAAAGGCGGATTTGAAGACATACCTGGATTTGTGCCTATTGAAACATTCTCCATAGGATTAAAAGGGAAATTTGAAGACATATTTGTAGTAGTAACTTGTATAATTGTATTATTTTCCACATTCACCTCTTGCAAATTTGCATCGTCTACATCCATGGTCTCCTTAATGTTTTTATCTTCAATAGTTGTGGAATTGAATGCTTCAACATTATTCATTGATCGAATCCTCATTCTTCTATCTTTTTTTATTTTTTCCTCCTCTCTCTTTGATTCAATTTATTTAGGGAGCACTACCCTCCAATTTATTTCCTCTTATTATGATCTTGTTATCCCATGATAAACAAATTCCGAAGCACAAATGAATGTCAATAGTGAAAATCTTCTCCCTTTCCTCCTCTTTCAAATGAGTAGAAAATGAACACAATTCCACTCAAAAATTGTCCCAATGATTCATCCTTTCAAAAATTCAATTTAAATTACAATTTCAAGACCTTGTAAAGACAAAATTCAATAGAAAATAGGTGAAATTGTTGTTGTAGTCCATACATGTCAAGTTGTAGATTTGATAGTAATATTTTTTCAATAAAAATTAAAAAAATGGTCAAGAAAGAAATTTGATCCCATTTATAAATTGAGATCTCATTTCATAATCAAGATCTTGTAGTAAATAGGATCACATTTATAAATGTGATCCCATTTCACTTTCCAATGTTCAAAATAATAAGTAAAAGAAATGCGATCTCATTTTGTGAATTAGGATCTCATTTCTTAAAATCTAAATTTTTGGTTGAGTTTTTGCATTGTTTTTTGGTTTAGGAAAAGCCTTGGGGACCTTAACCTAAGATATGGACCTATTTTGACCTACAACTTGAAGCTCATTTCAATGTCACAAGAAAATAGTTGTTACACCCCATAGTATATTTACCTAGTTACTTTTACCTAGCTAGATTAAATACTTGCATATGTGTGTCTGTTTGTAACTTTGAGGGAAATAAATGTGAATGTTCTTTGTTTGTATGAATCATTGGAAGTATAATGAATAAATGGTTGATTCAAATTGATGTTATAAATGTGTCTTAATTCTGACTTTAGAATATATTTTTCAAATGATTATTTTGTGATCAATTGACTACCTTTGCAAATGTGACAAGTTGGTTGCAAGTTCACACCTCTGGAAGGGAGGGGAAGTATCACTTAGGAGAAGAATTTTAGTCTGGAAACCATTAAGAGAGTCCAACTAAGCTTTCACACACTCACTTTTATAATAGTCAAGTCAATAGTTTCAACAAAAGGTAAGATTGATGAATAGTAAAATGGATACCCTTAACACTATCGCACTTTTTCCACTCAATCATTCACTAATGTCCTAGAATTCCTAATGGGACTGACTAAAAAACTCACAAGGTGAGTCAATTCATAATTAGGAAGGACCTGGGAGGGGTTTCTTTTAGTTCTAAAGGGGTTCACCACCAAACCAAATCTTGGAAAAGACACTTTAGCATTCAACTCACAAAATCAAGAAATACAAGCCAAATAATGAGATCAAATGATGAAATTAAGCTACACCAAGTTAGGGTATGTGTACCGAGGAAGTTTGGAGATTTTGTGAGGATTCTAGAAATGTAAATATTTTTTCAAAAAGTGCTATGGAGGATGAAGACACTCAGAATGGTTTACTAGTCCCACTACTATTTTTCAAGGAAAATACAAAGTCATTGGATGCTAGAACAAAATCTCATATAATCTTTGAAAAATACCCTATGGAGGAATAAGATTGCCAAGGTGGTGTATTAGTCCCATTCTAAATTTTTGAAGTTTCTAAATATGATCCTAAGCTCCAAGGTCTACAATTGCTTCTCCCTAGATCTAACCTATGGGTGAGTTTTCGTGAAGATGACAACTTTGTAATGCAAATTTTCAACTTTTTGCTTTAAACAATCTTCAAGTCTTGAACCTAGATCTGCAAATAAAAACACTCAAGAGAGGGAAAACTTGTTGATTTTTAGTGAATGGGGGTCTTCCTTAGTCAAACCCCTTGTAGGTAATTAAACCAAATGATGAAATGAATCATGAAACATGAAATATGTAAATGATATCACCTTGTATGATGCCTTGTGAAGTAAATATATAATCTACCATGTAGTGGTCATGAATAATTTAGATCTTAGATCCTTGGATATAATGTGAACAATGGTTGCAAATAGATCTTAAATGTTATATCCACAATCTTTGCTCAACAACATGAATGGATGCACTAAACCCTTGACACAGTGCTTGAATCTTGATGATGGATTCAAATTCTTGATGAAATTCTCTTGAATGCTTGAATACTTGAGTGCTTGGGTACATAGATTGCTTGTTGTGAAAAATGGGTGGAGAATCCTTGTATTTGTACTTATTCATGCTTAATGTCCCAAAATTACACCACAACAAGCCGACATATGAAATCATTAAATAAAGGAGGCTAAATCCTACCCAAATTTGAAACTGAATCCCTTAACTAAGCCAAGGAGTACTAAGATGCGCTTGGTTTCATATTAGTCCCAAGGCTCAATTATCAAGGCACAAACTATAAAGAGGGACTATTTTAGGTGTTTTCAATATCAGGGTCCCAAGACCCATGGAGGAAAATAACACCCTAGGTGGTGTTTTAGTCCCACTCCACCAATTAAGGACACACAAACAAAAACATTGAATGATCATTTATCTTTTGAGGTTTGTTGGTATTTTCATAAAAAATATATAGTTTATTAGGCTTGTGGATGGAAAATAGGGCCAATTAAGCCATAAAGAAGCATAAATAAAGCAAGGTGGTCCCAAACAAGTGTGAAAATGTAAGGGTATGCATTTTCCTACACTAAATCTAGCACCCACTTTAAGGAGAGGGTGAACTTGCTTCAATCTCTCACTAAAGTAGCCAAGCACACAATGAAGAGGGGTTTAAATATACCAATTTTAGTAAGATAGGATGACAATGATCAAGAGGCATGATCAAGGCTCTAGGGTTGAGATCATATGGAAAAATCAACATAGGCACACAGGAACACACATGTGGATGATATATGAAGCCATAATCAGATTGCCAACATACACCATCAAGGAGAAGAAAAATGAAAAAGTAAAAGGAAAAAGGGAAAATTTTAATGGATCAAGCTTTGACTAGCCATCCAATATAGTGGACTGGGTCTAGGATGAAAGAGGTTTACAAGTGGAATGCACTATCCACTATGAAAACAAAACACATGCTCACAAGTGCTAGTTGGAGCTAGGTTTCCATTAGGTGAGCCACAAGAGGTCCATATCAAAGTCATATCCCCATGACTATGATAAAGAGAAAAGAAAAATGCATGTGGACAAGGGCTAGTGAAGCTAGTTTTTCACTAGGTGAGTCCCAAGGAACCATACCAAAGCCATACCTTCGATGACTTTGATGACTTTGATAAGGTACAAAAATGCAACTCAACAAGAAAGATGGATGTTTGAAGGGATTTTGCTTAGTTCGTGCAAGGTCTTATCATAGGGAACAATGTGCTTAATGTCTCCAAGAGAGGAGAAATACAAGGTCTCATCTTAGGGAACATTGTACTTAATGTTTCCAGGAGAGGACAAGGAAATATCACGCTCTCAGAGGGAGTAAAACCCAATGACACCACCAAGAGAAAGATGCATCACAAGAAGAAAGAAAATAACACAAGGAACATGAAAACAAATGAAAATGAAATTAATCCAAAATAATGTTAATGTATGCCCCCACTTTAAATAAATTGCTAACACCATGTTGTGAGCAATTACTTTAAAGTAGCAAAGGATAAATGCTAACAACATAGAGGACATGAGAGCTTATTCAAAAATACCTGTTGATGTAGAGCAAGGTGGTGGTATAAAAAAAACATAACTCAACAACCTTTGCAATCTTGAAACCCTAACTTGGTGGTTTTCTCACAAATTCACGTATTCCCCTAGTAGTACTCGCAATAGGGTTTTTCCCACAAACATTTAGAGTAGACCCAATACCCAAAATGTGAACACCATTCCTAATACCCTTTATGTCACTGGAAAGAATATAAAAATTGTAGATATGTTTTTTTTAACAACACCCTCAAATTTTGACTGCTACGCTTCAATTAGGCCTCATTAGGCTTTTTTTACAAAACAACAAGGATTTCAATATCCAAACTAAAGTATTTCAATCCAAGGATTCCCTCTTGTCACATGGGGTCTGTACATGAAATTTTTATCAACTGGAACATTAACCATATCATCTTTCTACAAAACCCTAAATATACCTATCCTCCTAAGCCTAATACATGGTGATATTGGGCTAGGGATGCATCAAACATGGCCCTAACTCCATCTGCTACTCCTGCAAACACCAAAAAATATAAAATAATCCTACCTACATCCATTTCATCAATTCTCATGTTTTTCCACCAGTGGAATGGCCTCTAATTCATGTTTCTTCCCTCACATTCTCAAAAGCTAAGGTTTCCTAGATATTTACAAAAAAATGGCTCTAACTCCTTTCAATCTTAATGAAAACTGACGAGATTAGAAAAAATGAAAGATAATTCACTCCATTAATTCCAATGTAGTTTAGATCATTTGCAGGCCATACTAACTTCTATAGCAGCCAAAAACACACAAGAAAATGAAGAAAACTGAGTTTTTTTATTGTTTGATCTCCAAAAACTTCTCCAAAAGATTTTATTGAACATCCCAAGGAATATTTAAACACTTACAAGTCAAAACCAATGGTTCCAAATTTTTTTTCAAATATCTAACCATTCAACTCCAACAAAAGACCAAAAATGCAAAAGTTGCTTGAGCAACTTTGCAATTTTTTGCAAAACTTGACATCTAAACTAAAACTGACCCCACATGACTCTAATCAACTTAAAACATGAATAACTTACCCAATAAACCTTATTACAAACAAAAGCATGACTTGATCACAAATACTATCATAGGACCCCATTTAAATCATGTCCACTATGTGCCCTTGCACCATACTCCTAGGGAAAACAAAATTGCAAGTTCCACTTGAGAGAAAATATTGAATTGTTGCACCATGCCTTTTGATGTCTTCCTCTATCATCCAGGTGGCATCTTCCATACGAAGGCCTTGCCACTTCACTAGGTACTCATAGTACACATTGTGCCTTGTTCTCTTGGCTTTCTTGGTATCCAAAATGTACTCTAACTTCAACGGTTGACTTAGTGGAAAATATTTGACCCAATATTCATCTGGAACCTCTATTGTACCTAGATTTGTACCTACAATCACAACCCCTTTAAAAAGGTCTAGGTCAGAAACACTAAAATTTGGAGAGATAACAAATCTAGGAGGGAGTTCTATCTCATAGGAATTTGTTCTAAATTTATGGTCCACCCTACATGGCCCTATCTTCTTCATCTGCATCTTTGAATACTTTCCTTTAGGAAGCCTTTCCTTCCTCAAATGAGCTAAGACCAATTCCTGCACTTTGGAATGAACCTATCTCCTTTTCAAGTTTGCATGTTGTTTATATTTATGGGTATGTGCAGGATCATCATGGAAAAAAAAGGCCCTTAAGTGGCAAAAAAATTAGAAAAATCAGAGTTAGGCAACTTGACATAAAAATTTGAATACGTTATCTATATTATTTCAAAAATATGTAAGAATATAATCTATATAAAATTGAATGTAGTTTGTAAACTACCAGGTTTATTTAAAAATAAATAAATCTATTTGGTGAAAATTTGAAACTTCAATGCAGTACTTAAATTTCAGAGAAAAATAAGAAGTAGGTGCCTTGACCACCCTAACCACAATAAAATGATAATGTTTTTATAATTTTAAATATAAGTAGAGGACTCATGTCCCGATGTGATGCATATTTTTGTAAGTTTTTCCAAGTAAATAATTAATTATGAATTTTTATTACAAATTTTAAAAATATAAAACTTGTATGTCTGACCACCTTAACTTGGTCAAAACTTCATAAAATTCTTTATTTTTTAATCCTATTGTATGTGAAGCATAGAATGTGACACATGTTTTGGATTCAAAAAATGTGATACCATTTGAAAGCTATAGATGTTTTTCAATTAGCCTATCAATCAGAACTTTAGTCATAATTAAAATAGAAAATGAATAATAATTATTTATTAAATTCAAAGTAAATCTTAATTTATATTGGTGGAAAGCTGAGAATCTCCTTTAAAAACCCTTTTCATTTCATCAATTTTGGGTTAAAAAAAGGTCATCAGCCACATGGGCCATCATATCAGTTACATATTATCACTTTTTGGCCCATCATGATCCTGCACATCCTCTTATCAACACTCTTTTGAAGCTTTTCTCTAACTTTCTGATGTATTTCTTTCATGGCAACTGCAAACTCTTCTCCCTCAACACTCCTCTCCATTCCACTTAGATCTTTGAATCAAACACTCCCCTAGGCCGCAATCCATGCACAATCTTAAATGGTATTTTTCCAACACTTCAGTTCACAGAGTCATTATATGAAAACTCGGATTTGGATAGGATCAAATCCCATTATGTTGAGTGTTCTTTTATTAATCATCTAAGGATATTTCCAAGAATTCTATTGACTAATTCAGTCCGCCCATCTATTTGTGGATGATAGGTAGAGCTAAAAGTCAAATTTATGCCTAGCTTCTTCCAAAGGGTTCTCCAAAAGTGACCCACAAATTTACTTTCCTTGTCTAAAACAATGGTTAATGGTAACCCATGAATCCTAACCACCTCCTTGAAAAAACACCCTGTAATGTATGAGGCGTCATTTGTACTTTTATAAGGTATAAAATGTGTCATTTTACTAAACCAATCTACCACAACAAACACTAAATCAAAGCCTCTTTGATTTTTGGGAAACCCCAACAAAAAATCCATGCTAATGGATTCCCATGGCCTATATGGGATTGGTAATGGTTGATAGAGACCTGCATTTGTACTACAACCCTTGGCGCTTTGAAAAACAACACTCTTTTCTACAAATTTTCTCACATTACTTTGCATCTTTGGCCAATAATAATACCTTCTTACCTGTGACAAGGTTTTTTCCACACCAAAGTAACTTGCTAAGCTTCCACTGTGCTTCTCCTTAATCAAATTATCTCTCATTGAGCATTTGGGAATGCAAAGTTGAGCACCCATAAAAAGTAAACCTTCTTGAATCAAGAAATTAGAATTATCTTCATGAAAAGTGCCATTGAAATGATTTCAAGAAGCATAAATTCCTTTGAAAACATCATCCTCTATATACGTACCTTTCAAAGCATCAATCCCCACACTCTACAATTAAACTTCTTGAACCAACAATGTCCTTGTACTCAAAGCATTTGCCACCTTATTTGGTTGTCCCTTTTTGTGTTTGATGGTAAAGGTATAAATTTGTATGTACTCCACCCACTTCACATGTCTATGGCTAAGCTTGTCTTTGTTGTTAAGGAACTACAAAGAATGATTTTTAGTAAAAACAATGAACTATGTAGGAAGGAGATAGTGTATCCACTTCTTCAATGATTGCACCATAGCATATAACTCCAAGTCATAAGAGGAATACTTTTTCTTTTCCTCATTTAGCTTCTCATTGATGAAAGCAATAGGCCTACCCTCGTGGCTCAAGACTTCCCTAATTACATACCCTCTTGCATCACATTCTATGGTGAAACCTTTGTTAAATTCAAGTAATGCTAAGATAGGTTTTTGTGCTACCCTTTGTCTCAGATATTGAAAAAAAAATTATGCCTCATCAAACCATATAAATCCCTTTATTTTATCCCCTTTTATTATGT
The DNA here is from genome assembly GCA_007258455.2 of Sequoia sempervirens. Lineage (NCBI taxonomy): Eukaryota > Viridiplantae > Streptophyta > Pinopsida > Cupressales > Cupressaceae > Sequoia > Sequoia sempervirens. Next base: position 328,057 of record VDFB02000002.1, read on the forward strand.
CAATTGATTGGAGAGCATATGTGATTTAAATTCTTCACATTTTTTTTGTAAAAAAAAGCTAGGCTATGGAAAATTCTTACCTCACTGATGTTGCATTAGGCCAATTGAGAATTGCATCTACCTTACTAGGATCCATCTTCAAAGAGACTTTTGAGATCACAAAGTCAAGATAGATGAATTCCTCCTTCATGAATTCACACTTCTTCAAATTTACTTCTTTTCATGCAACCTTTTCAAAACCATGTCTAAATGTTGCAAGTGTTCCTTTTTAGTCTTACTAAAAACAAGAATATCATCCAAATAGACAACCACAAACTTACCTATGAAGGGTGTCATAACTTCATTTATTCATCTCTTAAAAGTCCTTGGTTCACTCAAAATCCCAGAAGGCATGACATGCCATTTATATAATCCCTCATTTGTTTTGAAGGTAGTTTTCCACTCGTCCCCTTCTCTAATTCTAACTTGGTGGTAACCACTTTTGAGGTCAATCTTAGAAAAATAACAAGCCTCTCCTAAACAATCCATCAAATCTTCCATTCTTTGTATGGGGAACCTATACCTTAAGGTAATCTTATTAATTTCCCTTAATTCAGTGCACATTTTTGAATCTCCTCCCTTCTTTGGTGCCAAAATAGTGGGAACAACACATGGGCTAAGACTCTTCCTTATTAGGCCTTTCTCAAGTAACTCTTGGATTTGCTTCCTAATCTCTTTTTTAAGGAGTCATTTTATATTTAGCTTTGTTAGGGAGGTTTTCCCTTGGTATTAAATCTATATGGTGACTCACATCTCTTATTGGTGGTAAGGAACTAGGAAGTTCATCTACCACAATGTCTTTGTATTTGTTCAACAAGGTTTGGACCTCTTTAGGAGCATTATCAACCTTTCTTACTATCATGATAGATTTTGGTCTGATTACAATGACATAACCTTCTCCTCCCTCCTCTTTCATGGTTTTCAAAAACTCTTTTTCCCCAACCAGCATTACATTAGACCCAACTTGTTTATATAGACTTTCCTCATGCAATGGAGTAAGAGTGAATGATATTACATCCTTTTCTATCACATAGTTGCTCTTTTTCCCATCATTTTTTTCCTTTTTGTCATATTTCTAGGGTCTCCCTAAGAGTAGATGACAAACATCCATTGGGATGATGTCACACAATATTTTATCTTTGTACCCACCTATGTTAAATTCCTCCCATTTTTTCTCATTAAATTTGACCTTTTAACCCTTATTCAAGCAGGAGACCTTGTACGGAGTGGGATGTGGTATCCTTTTCATTTTCAACTTTTCAACCATCTCTAGAGAAACTATATTATCTATGGAACTTGAATCCACAAAAAGATTACAAGCCTTACCTTGATATTTGTAGGTGGTTTTAAAGAGATATTTTATTTATGGAGGCTCCTTCACCATAGGAAATTTGAGTAATGTTCTCATCATCAAATATTCTCAAATTTCTAGAGCATCATGTTGTGATGGAGATTTGACACTCTCATTGTCTTCCTCTTGCACCAATTGAGTTATTCTTCCACCACCATGTGAAGTAGAAGGCTACTTATCCAGATGTTGCCAAGCTTGATGGCTAGTCTTGTTACACTGATAGCACCTTCCTGAGAATATATTTTATCCTCTTCCTTGACTACCAAATCTGCCTCTACAATTTGATCTCCTACCTTTGAAACTATCTCTTGATTATGAGCTCCATTCTTGATGACTATTTGTTTCTCCTTGTAGCTTTTGAAACTTCCCTTTTCCTCCAAATGTTCTTCTGTACCTCTGAAACTTTTTCCTTTGCCCCTACCTTGTTTCTCTTTCCTTCTCTTTAACTTTTCTTCTACCTTGTCTATCAATTGGAAGCATTATTCCACTATTTTAGGGGTGGTAAGACTTAACTCATCTTGTATATTGAACCTCAACCCATTCATGCACCTTGCTACTTTATCCACCTCATCCTCAACATGACCAACCATTATACTTAGCTTGTGAAACTAATCTATATAAGACACTACATCCATCTCCTTTTGTTTGAGGCTTTGTAGCTTCCTAAATGTTTGAATTGTATAATCATCAAGTAGAAATTGACTCTTAATTTTAGCCACCATTCTATATCATGAATTAATTTTTGACTTTCCCTACTTCACCCTCTCTTCTTGTACATAATTTCACCAAGTTAAGGTAGGTCCTTTTAATTTTGTTTTGGAAAATTTCACCTTTTGATCATCTGCTACCTCTTCATACTAAAAATAGTTATCAAGTTCATCAATCCAACCTAGCACCTCTTTACTATCCATATTCCCACCATACATGGGTAATTTCATCTTCACCTTAGGATTGTCTCCTTTAACAACCTTCAACAACTTAGGCATTCTCAATTCATTAGGGTCCAACTCATCATCACCTTGGACTCCTCCTTGAGGGTTTTCATTCTCACCCTCTTCCTCATCCTCTTGATCACTCTAGTCTCTGATGACCACACCTCTCTTTTGATTTGATTCAAGTATTGCAAGTCTTTCTAGGACAACTTATTGAGACTCCTTTATGTGTCTCAACTCCTCAGTATGTTTTTCTTTCAACTCTCTTACTTCTCTAGCAGTTGGATTTCTTTTAGGAGGCATCTTTGCTTTTTCAAACTTCAACCTTTTCCACTTATTGACCATAAAATATTCCCTAATACCAATTTTATGTGGATAAGGGTGAAGGTATCAATACAAAATCAACTCAACAAAATTTTCAATCTTGAAACCCTAAGTTGGCGGTTTTCCCACAAATTCACCTATTCCCCTAGTAGTACCTAGAACATGGTTTTTCCCACAAAAATTTTAGAGAAGACACAATAACCAAAATTTTAACACCAACCTAATACCCTTTATGTCACTTTAAAAACATATCAAAATTGTAGATATGGTTTTTTTGCAACAACACCCTCAAATTTGGAGTGTTATGCTTCAATTAGGCCTAACTAGACTTGTTTTACGAAACAACAAGTATTTAAATCTCCAATCTAAAAAATATCACTCCAAGGATTCACTCTTGTCACATGGGGTCTTTATATGCAATTTTTATCAATAGGAACATTCACCAAATCTCCTTTCTACAAAACCCTAAATCTACATATTGTCCTAAGCCTAATACACGGTGATATTAGGCTAGGGTTGCATCAAACTCGGCCCTAACTCCATCCCCTAATTTTTTAAACACCAAAACTATAAAATAATCCTACCTACATGCATTCCACTAATTCTCAAGTTTTTCCATTAGTGGAATGGCCTCTAACTCATGTTTCTTCCCTCAAACCCTCATAAACTAGGGTTTCCTAGCTATTTATAGAAAAATGGCTCTAACTCCTTTCAATCTTAATGGAGTCTGATGAGATTAAAATAAAATGAAATATAATTCACCCCTTCATCAATACCAATACAATTTAGATCATTTTTAGGCCGTCTTAGGTCGTACTAACTTCTGTAGCAGCAAAAAAACATAAGAAAATGTAGAAAACATAATTTGTTTTATTGTTTGATCCCCAAAAACTTCTCCAAAAGATGGAATAAAAGATCCCAAGGAATATTTAAACACTTAAAAGCCAAAACCAATGGTTACAAACTATTTTTAAAATATCTAATCATTCAACTTCCACAAAAGGCCAAAAATGTAAAAGTTGCTTGAGCAACTTTGCAAGTTTTTGCAAACTTGACATCTAAACCTAAAACTGACCCCACATGACTCTAATCAACTTAAAACATGAAAAATGGTCTCAATAGACCTTATTAAAAATAAAATCATGACTTGAACAAAAAAATACTAACATAGGACCCCGTTTATATCATGTAGACTAGGTGCCCATGCACCACCTATGCCAATTCATATGTTTTTGATAAGCTACGTCATGCAAAAGGTAGTATGTAACACGGAAGAAAACTTAAGAAATGTTATCCACATCCCAATCTTGCTCTTATATGTACATTAGAGGTGGTCAAGTATCCAAAAGAGACAACGACAAGTGGCATACGAGGACAAGGATACCTAACCCCTTGCCCCCACTTAGTGAAGGATAAGGGTGAGTCAAAATGAAAAGAGGAACTAGGTGAATCAACCCAAGGGAGAGCACCAAAATCCTTAAGATGCTGAATTTTGTTACCTAAATCCTTACATTCATTAGTGGAATGACCATGAACTCTATCATATGCATAGAATGAAGTCTTGTAATATAATTTCTTTTGTTCTTTTGGAGGGAGAGAGATCAAAAAAAATTGGAGTTTAGTCAAGATACTCTCTTGGTCAAAAGTTGAGGATGTTGCTTTATCTTGTGACAAAGATATCTCTTTCTTAGCACAAGGTGGCATACCTACTCAATATTCTTTAGATTGTGAGATTTTTTTCTCTCCTTTACTAGAGGGTGTAAAATCTAATGAATTCAAATCATAAGTGTTTTGTGTGATAATATTCACATTAAGCAAATACTTCTTTATTTTTTTCATATCTTGAAAAGGATAAAGACCACTAGTTTCTATCAGCTCAGGGTGCACTACTGTTAAAGTCAGTTTAGGAGGATGTTTTGTGGTAGCACTGTGTTAATATTAAGTGAAGGCTTGATTGTGTATTTTGAGGGACAATAACCAAGACCACTATTTTTTCTTGTGTGTGTGGTTTTATAGGGACATGATTACCTTGTTCTATAACACCACATCCTTTTCCACTATAACCAATTTCTTTCATAAGTTTGTAACCTTTTCCATAAAGCTTTTTCATTTCTTTTGGATTCAGTAGTTGCTCATGATTAAGTTAATCAATGTTTGTTGTGTAATTTTATTTTTCTTCTAAAGTGGTTGAGGTGGATGCTTTTAAAGGGTCATCTAAGTTTTGTGTTGATGTTAACACTTTTTATTTTCCCTTGTTTGAATCTTCTTTTATGATCTTGTATTCTCCCATGAATGAATGTACAAAATCTAAGGAATACCAATCATCTTCTAATAGCTTCATGACTTCTTCAAAGTGTTTTTCTTTGTCTCTTTGTTGCACAGGTTCCACTTGTTTAGTTGGTGTTAATGTTTTCAAGGGATTCTCATTATTTTTCTCAAGTTGTAAGACACTATAAGGCTCATTATCAACATCTAGACAATGTGTACTCTTTGTTTTTGTAGATGTATTTCATTTTATGATGAAGAGAGAAAGGAACCCCATTCATTGCATGAATCTATGGTCTTCCTAAATGAAGATTATATGAAATATCACGAGGCATAACATTGATCATTGTTTATAATGTGGTCTTTCCAGCTATAATAGGGAAAGTGGTCACATCAAGTGATTTCTTTCCCACATTAAGAAATACCTTAATAGATAAAGAGTCAGGTTAAATTTTTTATTTATCAACACCAAGTTTATCCAAAAGGCCTATACTACACACATTTAAGGCTAAGCCATTGTAAACAAGGGTTTTCTTTATCTCTATTGTCTTGTATTAAGCTACTATCATGAAAGAATCACATTGTTTTTGCACTTCCAAATGGGGGAGTTCACTTTGGTGAAAAACAATGTCAACATTTATTCCTTGAGTCATGGTTGCTATGTCATTCAGTTGCACATTAGAAGGGATAGGAACTTGTTGTAAGGAACTTTGAATCATGTTATGATAGTGGGGAGAGGATTGGATAAGGTCCCGTAAAGATATCATAGTAGGAGTATTCTTAAGTTGTTTGAAAAGATCATACATCTTTCCATTTTGTGAAGGAAAATGACGATGACCTAGTAAGATAGAATTAGGTAATCAGACAAATGTTGAAGGCATTTTTCTTGGTTTAAGATTGTTCCTATTTTTATATGTATGAGAAACAGTATTGTAACTTATTTGTTGTGAAGCAATTTTTTTAGGTGGGTATGTGTAGGATCATCATGGAAAAAATAGGCCCTTAAGTGGTAAAAAATTTAGAAAAAATAGAGTTAGGCAACTTGACGTAAATTTTTGAATAAGTTATCTATATTATTTCAAAAATATGTAAGAATAGAATCTATAGAAAATTGAATGTAGTTTCTAAACTACTAGGTTTGTTTAAAAATAAAATAAAATTATTTGGTGAAAATTTGACATTTCAATGAAGTGGTACTTAAATTTCAGGGAAAAATAAGTGTAGACACCTAAAAATGCTCTGGAGAATCCAATTAATCGAATACGCCTTATTTGATTAATTAATCTTAAATTCCTCTACTTAGTAAATAAATAGAAATATTTATTTATATTAAGTTCATTTATCAATTCTCCTATTTTTCTCTCCTAATTAAATAAACAAAATTAAAAACTTTGTTTTATTTAATTATTATCATTTTTATCACATTAATTCTCTCTTAATTAAATAAACAAAATTAAAAACTTTGTTTTATTTAATTATTATCATTATTTCTTCTATCTTAAAATTGAATACACAATTTAAATAATTCGTGTTATTTAATTTCACATTTCCTCTTAATTAAATAAAGATTGTCAAAAATCTTTTTTTAATTATCACTCTCCTTTAATTTAATAAAACCAAACCCTATAGTTTGATTTATTAAATTATTTATTCCTCATTTTTGCTAAATTTAAATAAATTAAAATTATTTAAATTTATTGCATAAAGTTTGCACTATTCCCTCACCAATAAATATTTATTTCTCACCAATCAAATTAATGGCACTGCCATTCACGGGAAATGCTTCAGGGAAAATCTACAGGAAGATCTCTCAACAACCTTCCACCCACCTTCCCTCTTATATTGCCTGGTGTTTTCATGGGGAGAAACCATTCCCCATGATCAGCTCCTTCTTCTCATCCCAAGCCTTTAGATTCTCCAGAAGAAATCACAGCCCCTCATCCCGGTTTCCTGTACAATTGTGCTGCCGTGAAAGCTATAAATACAGCTCTTGGGCTGCAAGAAAAGGATCCCAACTAATGTAATCTTACTCTGCAGGTTTCCAAAGCACTCAAGCATCCAATTCATCCAACAATCATCCAGCAACCATCCAGCATCCATCCAGCATCAGCATTTGCAGTCATGGCTGCCATTAGCATAGAGTTTGCATATTTAGATTAAAATAGAGTAGCATAATCTCATTTCTCATTCTCTAAGTGTCACTTAATAGTTTAATTAGCTTAAGAATCTGAGAGCTAAGTAAATTAGAGAAGTCTTTAGAGTTAGAGAGCAATAGGATAGCATTTTGAAGCTTTTTAGTTTAATTTAGTTTAAATTCATTGAGTTTTAGATACAATTATCCTATTTAGAAGCGTAGATGCATTGTTTATTAGTTTTCCCCTTCTACATGCTTACAGAATGGAGCCCACCATGGGGTAATACCCCGTATTTTGCTAATTTTTGAAAATCTTGTCGTACAGGAATCGGCGTAAAAGTTTTCGCGGGATCGAGAGTTTTTACAGCGCGCTGGGATTCTGTTTTAGCACGCCAGGTTCTTGTTCCAGCGTGCCCGGTAACTGTTCCAGCGCGCCGGGTTTCTGTTCCAGCGCACCCGGTCACTGTTCTAGCATGCCTGGTTTCTGTTCCAGCGCGCCACTTCTTTTCATTTAAAGTCATTTCTTTCATCTGGATCCGACGCGTCCGCGGCCAGATTTCATTTATTTCTTTCTGTTTGGTTAAAATTTACCAATCCTAGGGTAGAAACAATAAAATTTACCAATCCTAGGATAGAAATGGATAAAATTTACCAATCATAGGATAGAAATGGATTAAAAATGTACCAATCCTAGGATAGAAACATCACACTTCTTTTGAGGTTTTAAAAATTGAACATCTTGCTTGTCATGGAGCAATATCTCCATTAGAAGTAAATCATTTGTCTTTTGGGTTTAAAAAGAACAAAATCTTGCTGTGTTTGGGTGACAGGTTTATGCTCTCCCCTTAACTGGGTGCATCAGAATACCAGACTCACCATTTACTTTATGCAATTTTATGCTTTTGTTAAAACCTTTAGACAGGCCTGCCGTAGTGGGAAAAAGTACTCACCCTACGGGAACGACCTGAGTGGGGACAGCCAAAAGCCATGGTATTCCAACCCACTTTAAAATTTATGTGAATTTGGGGAAACCCTCTTTCAACGGAAGTGCGCAGGATAACCATCCCCAAAATCTTTGTTTTAAAGATTGGGAGGTCTCTCGAGGGAGTTTATCCATTTGCCGCTCCGAACGGAAACCCTATCTAAGAACCTAGAACTAGAAGCACGCTTGTCAGTTTCTGAACATTGTAATACTCGGCGGTGCAGGGGCGGGGAAGAATCTACCCTCAAGCACTCACCATATAATTGCCAAGGACTGTTTGCTCAGGGGATCCGGTATCCACTTCCGTCACTCTGAGTACGCACCTGGAAAAGACAAAAACACGGGCGCCCTCTAGGGGGTGACATGGCTGTGTGAGTCGACGCAATTCCAAGCTGTGGGCCGTTCGAGTATATAATGATGACCTTTTGTCTCTAGGAGTGAGTCTGTTTGGATTGTCTTATCTTGTTATCAAACCAGTAAAAATCAAGAAGAATCATTGATTCTTGAGAACATACACTACTTGTTTAGATTCTAGGATTTTAAATACAACCACTCTATTCTTGATTGCTGTGTTTTCTATCATTAAACTCAGATAAGATCATCACAAAAATCCTAAAAAATCAAAACACTTGTGGATTTCTCATGATTCGAGATTGGGTATCCACCAAGTTTGTCAAGAAATCTCTTGCCAAACGAATCCGAAAACCAAAGAGGACACTTGCCTACAAACAACTCCTAAGAAAACAAAGGTTTCTATATCAAAGCAGGAAAGTTCTACTCCAACATAGAACTTTTATTCATAGGTATCACGATTTCTCTAGAGGTTATACAGACGACTACGCCGTAGCTCCCTTAGACTCACAAGCATACTTTCAAAGAAGAGCTCTTAGGCAACATCACAATCATAGTCAGAGAATTTGTCCTGAATACATCCCACAACCGGCCATCCAATATGATACCAGACCAAGTGAGTTTCATAGAATAAGATAGTTTTTTCTGTCTTAAACCCCTTCAGGTCATAGTTTTAGCGTGCCCGGTTTCTGTTTCAGCGTGCCCGGTTTCTGTCTCAACGCTTTGTATCTCTGTTTTAGCGTGCCTAGATTCTATTTTAGCACGCCCGGTATCTATTTTAGCACCTCTAGCATCTGTTTTAGCGCGCCTAGATTATGTTTCAGCGCACCTGGTCTCTGTTTTAGCGCGCCTGATTTCTGTTTCAGCGCGCCTAGTCTCTATTTTAGCGCGCCCGGTATCTATTTTAGCGCGCCATAAAACCCAAAAAATAGAGAGTTAATAGGGCATTTTGTCAGCTTGCCCATATCAAATACAAGGTTTCTATCAGTTCAAAACAAATTTTTTTTACAGTCCAGAACACAATACTCATACAAAAAGAAAAGCTTTACCCCTATACCTAGATCTTGTAGCATCTTGCATAGTGTCGTTATCACCAAAATCTGAGATTTTCTGTCAAAATTTCCCTATCAAGGATTCTATCATCCTTTCATCACGAAACTAGACAAAACAAAATCAGATTTTAAATCAACAACCTTGACACTTATCCAATCAAATCCAAGATCAAAGTCTAGGGTAAACCTTTTAACGTTTGTATGCCTATCTTCACACGAGCAGCATATCAAAAACAACAAGAACAAGAAAATGAAAAAATAGCAGCCATGACTGAAGAAAACCCTTGGGGACGATATAGCAACACTGATCCTCTTATTAACTCACATGAGAAGGAAATAACTGCAGAAGAAATCGAGAAAGTGCAACAAGACCCTCATTTCCATAAATTTATGGAAAAGATGCTAGAGCAAGACATGGAAAAGTATCTTCTCTTATTAGCTGACAAAGGTGCTAAGCTTCCTAAAGACTTTGATGTCAATCAACTCAAGGAAGCAACCACACCTAACTCAACTAATATAGAGAATCCAAATCAAATAGATGCTTTGACAAGACAAATCCAACAGTTACAATTACAATTCCAGAATATCCAACAAGGGCCAACAAAGAGGTATCTATTACAAGACATTTTCCCTTATCCATTTGACTCAAGCATCAACATGATACCATTTCCAAGGTATTGTGAGTACCCAACATACAACAAATACAATGGGAGAACTGATCCGTTTGACCACGTACGAGAATTTCGAGCTATGAGCATAGAGTTCGCACACGAGGACTCTTACTTACTACGGTTATTCCCAAGAAGCCTAGGAAACACTTGCATGGAGTGGTTTTCTAAATTAGAACCTGGAATTCAATCCTTTGAGGAACTAATCAATAGGTTCATAACACACTTCTCATTCAACATCCAACATGGGGTAACCTTAAAAGAACTTTACAACACCAAACAAGCAAAGGGCGAAAAGTTTCTCTCTTTTCTCCAACGATGGAGAAGGCTATTTGCTAAATACCCTAGATCTATTCCTGAAGAGGAGAAGATAGAGATGTTCATTGATAACTTAGTAGATGACATGAACTACAGATTGGACTTACAATGTCCATCCACATTTGAACAAGTTATCGAAAAAGGGCTTAAAATCGAAGAGGCTCTAATCAAAAGAGGAACAATCAAACATTTCACTGAAGGTTCAAACAATAACCATTCCTCTAACAGCAACAACGAAAAGCCAAGATTTTGGCAAAAGAACAAGAATACTGATACCATGATCGATGCACATACATCTAAACCAGTATTCACCTTGACACCAACTACTACAAACAAACAAAACAATGGTTTTAATATCAAACAAAGTAGTGATCAAGGAAATAATCAAAACAGTGGAGAAACAAAAACCCAATAATTCCAACGACCCTCCAATAAACGAAAATTCATGCCATTAGGACAACCATTGGAATCAGTCCTCAAAGAACTCTTAAACGAAAAACTCATTCAAGTGCAAAAGGCTAGAAATTGGGACCCTCAAGTCAAACCATCATGGTGGAATGACTTACATTACTGTCACTATCATCAAAATAAAGGTCACATGACTGAAAATTGTTGGCAATTAAAACATGTGGTACAAGACCTCATAGATCAAAATAAAGTATTCGTAGAGGGCCCTCAAACAAACAAGGATCATACAACATTAAAAAATCCTCTACCCAATTATCAAAAGGGAGAATCTTCTTCCGCAAACACCAAAGGTAAGAACGTTGGTTATGTTTATGACGCAACAATCCTTTGTTTTTCTGCTGCCAAAGAGGATGAAGAGTTATGCAATCAAATCAACCAGAACAATGACATTACATCTACCAATTTGGTACAACATATGGACAAATCCAAAAACCAAATCAATGTAGTCACACTCAAAGGGAAACAAGAGTACCAACCGGTTAATGCCACAACAAGGGCACAATCCAAAGTTATATTGAAAGGAGCATCAATATCATCCCCATCAGTGGATCCCCCCTCCAATCAATATAATCTCATTGATCAATTGCAGAAAATACCGGCACAAATATCAATCTTGGAACTTTTGAAGATTTCCCCATCACACAAAGAGGTTCTTGAACAAGCTCTCGTATCAACTATAGTACCTAACAATCTGGATGTGTGTCAATTCCAAGCTATGGTGGGACATCTATCTGCACCTCATTGCCTTTCTTTTTCCGAACATGATGATGTATCACTCACCCATCCGCATAATTCCGCCCTTCACATTGAAGTCCTTATCCATAAACATCGTGTAAAACGTGTCCTGATAGATGGAGGGGCTGGTTTAAATATTTGTACCTTAAAGCTGATTCGTGCACTAGGATACTCAGATGAAGCCATTGATACCAGAAGAAAAATCACAATCAAAGCATATGATGAAGAAGAAAGGTCCTCTACAGGATTGATCATATTACCCATTCAAGTTGGGCCTATTGTCCAAAAAGTGGTTTGCCAAGTCTTAGATAGGGAACTGACATACAACATACTGTTGGGACGCCCTTGGATCCATGATATGCAAGCAGTACCGTCTACCTATCATCAATGCCTAAAATTTCCCGTCAATGGACAGGAGGTAACAATCACAGCAGACTACAATGACACCCAAGCTTGTCATACATTGAAGACATCTCAGGATACATTCATACCTAACAATAGAGAAGTTGGCACATCAGATAGTGAGCAACATCAAAGCTTCATTTCAAAGTGGCTTCCAAAACAACAAAGATCACAAGAGATAAGGGTGGCACAATCTAACCCTTCAAATGTTGAAGAACAATTGGCTCCACTCTCACATCAATTCACCAAAGAAGTACAGATAAGTGACAAAGGAATAAGTGAATATGGTGTTGGACACTCATTCCATCTATCACAAATGTTACCCTCCTTACAAACACATGGACAGCCATCCACAAACACCCACACTTCACAACAATCTACAACAGCATTAGATGGCAGATTTGTAAAAGCTGGGAGCTTAGATGAAGAATCAGAAGATAAGGCCATACTAAATTGGCTTTATAAGGATGAAGAAGCCTCTGTTTCCACAAGTAACATCATAGAGACAAATCAATATGGGAAAGGAAAAACTATTCTGGAGAAAATGGGATATTCAGGACAGGGACCTCTTGGGTTAAGAAAACAAGGCATAACAGAACCAATCCAGCCTCTTACGCTCCAACATAAGGACAAAACTGGACTAGGATACATAGAAAAAGCAAGAGCAGAAATCACCAATAAAACCGTGGAGCGTATTCTTCAAATAAGAGATAATTCTAAAACAGATTCAAATGAGTATGAGTGGGACAACCTATCAGAGGTTTCCTATGAAGATATTCAGATTGATATTATCAAAAAGTATACCCCCAATCACGAGGAGGGTCAAAGCTCAAGTTTTAATCCTATTGTCTTTGAAACGCAAAATTTTGATGACTCAAGTGAAGATGAACGGACATCGATTGAGATAAATGATGTGGAAGAAAATACCTTTGTAGGCCTCGACATAACCATAGACAACCTAGATGACATTTCCGTCCGAGCTTTCACAATCGCTGACCTCAACCCATCTAATGATTCATTGCCTTTACTACATCCCGAACTTATCGAATGGGAAGCCCAACATCCTATTAATCTCCCTGTTTTTGACAATGATTCCTCCATTATTAACTACCTTTGCTGTGAGGAATCCGATGCTTGTTCTACCAATACTTCTTTTAATGATGCTTTTAGGCAGGAGGATGCCAAACCTTCCAGTTGCAAAAATATGAAAGAAAAAAATGGATCTAATGGTGAAAACCATTCTATGGCAGTATTTGATCCTAAAATAGTAAAAATAAAGAACGCATCCGATGGCAAAAACCTCATTGAGGCACCAAAGGATGGAAGGTTTGACATTCTCCCGCAACATTACCATGAAAGATCATCAGTGTTAATAGAACCCACACAGTCTATTAATATTGGCACAGCGGAAAAAGCAAGAATATTACACCTGGCCGCATCCATGACAGATACAGAAAAGCCAGATTTTATCAAATTCTTTGAAGAACGATGCATCAATTTTGCTTGGTCATACTCTGACATGCCAGGCTTGGACACAGATCTCATTATGCATCACTTATCCTTACCAGCTGGCACTAAACCAGTAAAACAGAAGCTGAGAAAAATGCATCCACATGTTGCATTATTAGTGAAAAATGACTTGAAGAAATTACTAGATGCTGGATTCATCAAATCTATTGACTATGCGGAATGGATATCCAACATTGTGCCTGTTTCAAAGCCAGATAACACCATCAGAATATGTACTGATTTTCGGGATTTAAATAAAGCATGTCCAAAGGATGATTTTCCTTTGCCAAACATAGACATGATTGTAGATCTCACAGCCGGCCATAAAATGCTATCACTCATGGATGGATTTTCAGGATACAATCAAATCAAGATAGCTCCTGAAGACCAAGAAAAGACAGCCTTTACATGTCCATGGGGCACTTTTTGCTGGAACGTCATGCCTTTTGGGTTAAAGAATGCAGGAGCTACATACCAGCGGGCTATGACAACAATCTTCCACGACATGATGCATACCTTCATGGAGGACTATGTGGACGACATCTTAGCCAAATCTTACACCAGGGAAGGACATCTAGAGATATTGGCCAAAATATTTGACAGGTTGGAAAAATTCAAAGTCAGATTGAATCCAAAGAAATGTGCCTTTGGAGTAACATCAACAAAGCTCCTAGGATACATAGTTTCTACAAAGGGAATTGAAGTAGATCCGGCAAAAGTCCAGGCCATTATGGAAATGCCACCTCCTAAGAATATTAGCACATTAAGATCTCTACAAGGCTGACTACAGTCCATCAGAAGATTCATCTCCCAACTAGCAGATCGGTGTCATCCGTTCAACCATCTCTTGCATAAAAATGTGCCTTTCAAATGGGATGAACAGTACCTTCAATCAAATCAAGCATTATCTGAAACCAATCTTGGTACCACCCAGTGAAGACAAGCCATTATTGTTATATATTGCAACAACAGACATTTCTTTAGGAGCCTTGCTAGCACAAGAGGATAAAGAAGGAAAGGAACAAGGCTATATACTATATCAGCAGGACACTCAATGGACATGAAGTAAACTACACCTTCATTGAAAAATCATGCTTAGCAGTAGTATTTGCAACACAAAAATTGCGACACTATATGCTTACTCACACTATCAAACTTGTTGCAAAAATTGATCCTCTCAAGTATTTACTGAGCAAAGCAGCTTTAACAGGAAGGTTGGCAAAGTGGGTCATGCTCCTCAGTGAGTTTGATATTTAGTATGTGGAAAGGTGAGCTATCAAAGGACAAGCCATCGCCGATCAATTAGCAGAAGCTCCATTATCTGACAGTCATCATATGACCATGGAATTTCCTGATGCAGATATCCTCAATGTAACAACACAACCATGGAAACTCTACTTCGATGGATCCTACACACAACATGGATCAGGAGCAGGAATTCTATTTGTCACACCTCTTGGGCACACAATCCCATGATCATACAGGCTTACCTTCTGTTGCACTAACAATGTGGCAGAATATGAAGCTTTGATCCTTGGAATTAAAGTGGCTATTGAATGGAAAATCACAGAACTATAGGTGTATGGAGACTCCCAGTTAATCATCTATCAAGTCAACAATGATTATCAAACTAAGGATGACAGACTGATTTTGTACAAGAGGCTGGTGGATGACCTACGAAAGTACTTCATAGAAATCAAATTTGAGCAGATACCAAGATCAGAGAACAAAGCAGCAGATGCCATGGCCACAATAGCATCTCTTCTACAAATGCCTGAAACGCAAGATCGTTATCGATTTATTGTAGAACAAGTATCAAACCCTGCATACGCAAATCCCAAATCCCAAACCATAAGCCTTTTGGATAGTGCCCAATCCTCCATTTATGGAGAAATTTATACTTATCTGAAAGATAATATCTTACCACCAGATCTTTCTCGCAACCAAAAGCGCAACTTCATACGCCAATCCGCCAAACATACCATTATTGCTGATACCCTTTACCGTCGAGGCCTAGATGGTACTCTTTTACGTTGTTTAGAACATGACGAATCCGCTTCCGCTTTACATGAGGTCCATGAAGGAATTTGTGGAACACATTCAAGTGGATTATCTTTAGCCAAGAAACTCCTTCGTTTGGGGTATTACTGGCCACACATGGAGCAAGAGTCTTATCACTTTGTCAAAAGATGTTCAAAATGCCAGATCCATGGCAATCTTATACATGCACCAGCACAAGAGCTGCATCCATTTGCAACTACATGGCCTTTCTGTCAGTGGGGACTAGACTTGGTAGGGAAAATTCACCCATCTTCATCTAATGGACACAAATTCATTATCACAGCAACCGAATATTTTACAAAATGGGTGGAGGCAGTTCCCTTAACCACAATCACTGGAAAGCAAATATCATCTTTCATTCTTAATTATCTCATTTGTAGATATGGGATACCCCATTCAATCATCACAGATAATGGCAGGCCTTTCAAGAACCAAGACGTCCAAGAACTATGTGAAAAGTTCCACATCCAACATCGCTTTTCAACCCCATATTACCCTCAAGGTAATGGACAGGCAGAAGCTTCAAATAAAACAATCCTCAAAATTCTCAAGAAGACTGTAAATGAAGTGGGACGTGATTGGCATGTTCAGCTTAACCCTGCTCTTTGGGCTTACAGGACAAGCATCAGAACACCAACAGGAGCTACACCATATGCTCTTGTCTATGGATCAGAAGCAATATTACCTATTGAGGTAGAAATTCCATCCCTTCGAGTCTCACTAAAGGGACTCATTTCAGATGAAGATTATAGGGTCTCTAGACTTCAGGAATTAGAGCTACTTGATGAACGTCGACAACAAGCTGTTAATCATTTGACAGCCTATCAACAAAGGATGTCTAGAAACTATAATCATAGGGTTAAACCTAGAGTCTTCCAGATTGGAGACTTGGTCCTACGGGAAAACCCTAGAAATCAAGCAGACAGAGAAAAGAAGGGAAAGTTTGAACCTAACTGGATAGGACCTTATGTAATCATATCAGTCTATGGATCAGGAGCATATCGACTGTCTACACCAGAGGGAGACATGTTGGAGGAGCCCATGAACAACATTCATCTCCGGCGATTCTACACTTGAGGATATCTAGTGCACGGTCAATAAAGTTGTCTCGATGAAAACCTGGCAAACAGGCGTCATGATGACAGAAAAAGAGAGAAATAAAACAAAAAAATAGAGAAATATTGACAAAAGCAAAAAAAAAAAAAAAAAAGAAGAAGAAGAAGAGAGGACACAATAAAAATAAGTGATGAAAACCTAGAAAACAGGCGTTACTTGTAATTTTCACCAAAACTCCTCTATCTATTGGGTACAGTGTTGTTACGATTGTTTCCTTTCATATCATTTCCATCTATCATTTGAGATTATCACTATCCATATCATAGCAAGGATACCATGTTTTACCCTAGCTTGGGGGCAACATCCTAATGTTATCTAGTACAAGTAGACTTTCAGCTTACATGGAAGGGCAGTTAAACATAACAACATCAAGTGGCAACCCATCAAAGTCCAAAAACATCAGAAAATTCAAAGTCCAAAAACATCAGAAAATCTAAAAAATCTAAAAACATCAGAAAATCAAAAACACAAAAATAGAGTCTGCATCAGTCAAAAGTGGAGTCTGTGTTAGTCGAACTACATGGTCTCTACGTGTATAACATAGGCAAGACTAATCTTTGATCAGTCCCCGAGACCCCTAGGATAGGTCTTTTAGGTCGCATCACTTGGTCAAAACATTTGGGAAAATCATGCACACATCAGCACACACATCTCGACACTGATGATCTAATCTGAATAATGATTTGAAAATACATTAAGTAGAATTTGAATTATTGTGCTTTTTATCATTTGATTATCATTTCTTTGGAGCAACTCAATGATGTATTGAACTAGAGATGTAAGGAAGAAGAATGATATCTTTTCTTTGTCTGCTGTTTGTGAATTAGTCATTATTGTTTTGTGAATTGTCACAGGAAATGCTCTACCAAGTATCATGGATGACATTCAAATTCACTTAAGAAAATGATTAATTCTTGTTTGTTTACGCAAGAAATGCTCAGGTCATCATTGGTCTATCTTATACCATGATGCTTGTGTTCGCTTGCAATATCGAAAATCATGAAAGAAATACTCAGGTCATCATTGGTCTATCTCATATCATTGATGCTTGTATTCGCTTTCAACATTTTTAAAAGCTCAGTGATGATACAAAGCAGAATCAAAAGATTATTGAAATGACACTTAGAATTTCATGGTTAAAATAAATTGCATCCATATTAGTCTTGCATATGCATTTATAGATTGTTTCAAAAAGCTACCAAATTTCAATCTCAAAAGCTACATGTATGCCCTCTCCTCATCATATCACTATCTCTTCAATAATTCTTAGGATAATATATAATTGTTTTCCTAATCACCTCTTTCTGAATCATTTTCTTTCATTTCAATCATCTCAAATTCCATCCAATCTTAATCTATTACAAGTCTAGCACAAATCATTTAATAACATCCTTGGTTTTGTTCCCATCCTTATTACAAGCCTTTATCCAATCATCATCATCATCATCATCATCATCATTGGGATGTATCCTTCCCTATCATTTTGTGTTGTTTCGGGATGTATCCTTCCCTCATCAACAACACTCTTATCATCATCATCAATCAATCTTGGCTTGCAACTTGACTGGGGAAACATCATGTTTATCCTTGAATCCATTTGTGCTTACTTACTTTTCATCTTCTCCTTTCATTATCTCTTCCTCATCCCATCCCCTATTCTATTCATCATTTTGCATCATCAAGTCCCAGTACATTAATCAATCTTATACTGGGGCATCTCAATCAATCAAAGAAGTCAAACCACATTGCCTAATCAAATCTGAATCAGCTCTAATGAGACTTTGATCAAATCTTGTGAGCATCTATTATTGATTCTCGCCTATCATGAGGTCAATTATTAATCAATCATTGATCCTCGCCTATCATGAGGTCAATCAATCATCAATCTATCATTGATCCTCACCAATCATGAGGTCAATTATCAATCAATCTATCATTGAATCTCACCTATCATGAGATCAATAATTTTCTAATCTATCAGGATCAACAATCAGTTGACGTGATTATCAATGATCATCATAATCAAATGGAGGAATCAATATTTATTTATGGGGAGATAAATCGTTTCTCTATCATCAAATCATCATCAAATCCAAAATTCATCAATTTATCTCCCGAGGGGGCATATATCACTATCTTTTCGAAATTCATCATCTGGGACAAGTCTGGGGCATGCTTTAAAACCTTTTGTCAATACTGGCAGCCGAAGCAAAAACATTCTTTGAAACACTGTGTAAACACATCACTTCAAAGAGGGGCAAAATGTAGACACCTAAAAATAGTCTGGAGAATCCAATTAATTGAATACGCCTTATTTGATTAATTAATCTTAAATTCCTCTACTTAGTAAATAAATAGAAATATTTATTTATATTAAGTTCATTTATCAATTCTCCTATTTTTCTCTCCTAATTAAATAAACAAAATTAAAAACTTTGTTTTATTTAATTATTATCATTATTTCTTCTATCTTAAAATTGAATACACAATTTAAATAATTCGTGTTATTTAATTTCACATTTCCTCTTAATTAAATAAAGATTGTCAAAAATCTTTTATTTAATTATCACTCTCCTTTAATTTAATAAAACCAAACCCTATAGTTTGATTTATTAAATTATTTATTCCTCATTTTTGCTAAATTTAAATAAATTTAAATTATTTAAATTTATTGCATAAAGTTTGCACTATTCCCTCACCAATAAATATTTATTTCTCACCAATCAAATTAATGGCACTGCCATTCACGGGAAATGCTTCAGGGAAAATCTGCAAGAAGATCTCTCAACAACCTTCCACCCACCTTCCCTCTTATATTGTCTGGTGTTTTCATGGGGAGAAACCATTCCCCATGATCAGCTCCTTCTTCTCATCCCAAGCCTTTAGATTCTCCAGAAGAAATCACAGCCCCTCATCCTGGTTTCCTGTACAATTGTGCTGCCGTGAAAGCTATAAATACAACTCTTGGGCTGCAAGAAAAGGATCCCAACTAATGTAATCTTACTCTGTAGGTTTCCAAAGCACTCAAGCATCCAATTCATCCAACAATCATCCAGCAACCATCCAGCATCCATCCAGCATCAGCATTTGCAGTCATGGCTGCCATTAGCATAGAGTTTACATATTTAGATTAAAATAGAGTAGCATATTCTCATTTCTCATTCTCTAAGTGTCACTTAATAGTTTAATTAGCTTAAGAATCTAAGAGCTAAGTAAATTAGAGAAGTCTTTAGAGTTAGAGAGCAATAGGATAGCATTTTGAAGCTTTTTAGTTTAATTTATTTTAAATTCATTGAGTTTTAGATACAATTATCCTATTTAGAAGTGTAGATGCATTGTTTATATAGTTTTCCCCTTCTACACGCTTACAATAAGAAGTATGTGTCTATCTGACCACCCTAACCACAATAAAATGGTAATATTTTTTTATAAGATTTTAGATATAAGTAGAGGACTCATGCCTTGATGTGATGCATAGGTTTTTGTAATTTATTTCCAAGTAAATAATTAATTATGAAGTTTTTCTTACAACTTTTTGAAAATATAAAAACTCGTATGTCTGACCACCTTAATTTGGTCAAAACTTCATGAAATTCAATTTTTATTTTTTTAATCCTATAGTATGTGAAGCATAGAATGTGACGCATGTTTTGGATTCAAAAAATGTGATATCGTTTGAAAGCTATAGATGTTTTTCAATCAGCCTATCAATCAAGACTTTAGTCATAATTTGAATAGAAGATGAATAATAATTACTTATTAAATTCAAAGTAAAGCATAATTTATATCGTTGGAAAGCTGAGAATTTTCTTTAAAAACCCTTTTCTTTTCACCAATTTTGGGTAAAAAAATAGTCGTCAGCTGCATACCCATAATATTGCCACTTTTTGGCCCATCATGATCCTGCACATACGCAAGTGGTTCAAGGATAAGGACGGGTTTGTTTTGAACTTGTGGTTTAAGAGAGGGTGGATAAATGATGAGTTTAGGCTCAAGAGAGTAATCCAAGGGATATCTAATGTGTATAACTTAAGAAGAATTGTCATTATTTTCATGATCTCTTAGTGAAGAGGAGTTTAATGTTACTTCATCATCTTCATCTAAGGAATTATTATTGTCAATGTTCTCATTTTCTTTCACAGTGATATCTTCCCTAGTAGGAGATTTTTGAGGAGAAATACAAACCAAATGTTCTTGACACTCAAGGGTTGGTTCTTGTAAAATAACTTGTTTATCAATAGTGGGGGTATTAGGAGAAGGATCTATTTGATTATCCTTTTTTCTCTAAGGTCTCATTTTCTTGTGTCATACTATCAACCCTAGTAGGAGACCTTGTAAGATGTTCATCACATTTCATGGTTAGATCTTGTAAAGTAGCTTCATCACAAGTAGGGGAGGCATCAAGGGAAGGACAATTGTGATTAAATAGAGAATTCCAAATGGTAGGAGCATCAGGGAAGGGAGGAACAATATTCTCATGTGATGTAGTGAAAAGGAATAAAAACTCACTCTCTCAATCTTATTTGAAAAAACTCTAAACATTTCTTGTTTGTCTATTCATCTCAAGTTCACATTTCCCTTTATTGAACACTTGATTCAAATCATCAAAACTAAAATCAAGGCCCAAACATCCAATTAAACACTTAAAAAAACCTCTACATGGTTGAAAAAACATTACAAAAGACATCATACATCCCATGAAATCAAACTTCTTTTTTTGATTACACACCCTTCACAATCTAACCCTTAATGCTTGTAGGTCTCATAAATGGACTATCAATGTTTTATCCCAAACTATACACTAAAACCCTGAACAAATCATACATTTGAATACCTATTTTCCTTTTCTAAAATATATTACAAGATGGATATTATGTCCTTTGGGCCATATATCTTAAAACTTGTTGTCTCAGTCTGTGCTAAGCCTAATTTGGCCTTGGAGCAAATAGGGCTTATTGCATCTACTAACTCCAAACACAAATTCACTGATCAAATGCTTCAAACATTTTTTATTTCACTTGTAAAATCTTATAAATCCATTATATATCCATTTTCATAAGAATTTATACAAACCCTAATACTATCACCTTCTAAACTCTGTTCTTTCTACTTGTACATAGATCTGCAGTCAATAAACTTCACTTTTTCACATATCAACCTTGGCCTCATTTAAACCCTTAATAATATGGAAACACATACAAAAAGGAACAAATTTAGCAAATATTAAAAATTTCCCATTGATAAAATAGGAGAACACAATTTTCATTATCTTTGTTTACCCTATCAAGGGGTTTTAACTATTTTTACAAGAATTGGAATATCTCTCTCAAATCCTCACCAATCTACATGAAAAATAAAATAAAATGGAAGGTTATTGGAATTAATAATACTTACAACAAATTATACATCATTTCCTACCCGTACTAGGCTGTACAAATCCAATAAACAATGAATTTCTGAGAGAATGTATAGAAAACAGTATCTTTATTCATTCAAAATCAGACATATAATCACCCACACTTGTTCAAATGTACAAATGTCCTTTTAAAGTAATTACATATTGAATCCTCACATTCCAACTAATTTCTAACTTCCTATCAATTCCTAGAGACAAAATGACCTTTCATATTCCAAGTTCGCATGATTTGCAACTTTACAATTTTGCATCATTTACGACTTTTTGGACAACTTTCAAAATGAGAAAAAAATTGAATTGAGACCCCTCCTAGTGACTTCAATAAAAGGAAAACAACTTAAATGATCTCATTACACTATTAGGACCATGAAATTAAAGAAAAATCCGAAAATTGCATGATGAAAAATTGTTGGAATCATGGTGCTCCTGCATCATTCTCCTGGCCAAGAAAATTTCCAAGCCCTCTTGGACTTGATGTTTTCAACAAACATTCAACCTTTGCATCCTCTGCTTCAAATTTTACTTGAAACTTCTCCTAATAACCTTCACTTGCACTTTTGGCTCTATCTTGTCCATGCAAATTAGTTTTCTACTTGTTTTTCCAACTGAAATCAGATTCACTATGCTTTGATGCATCTTAGTCTTCATCTCTATATCTTGTTTCTCCCTTTTAACTTTGAACCTTGGCCTATATCCATCAAAATCATAATTATAACAAATAATTAATAAATGACCACTTTACTTTCTTGCTTTTTCCAAATAACCATGCTTTCTTCCCCCTTGATTATCGGGTCTTTTGATCCAAGAAATTCATCTTCAATCTTCTTCATCATCATTCTTATCTACATGACTTCTTCTTGCTTGTTAGCTGCAATATTTTCTTGTATTCTTCTTCTTCTTTTTACAATCTTCCTAATGGGCCACCTAACTCTTTTCTTGATCTTCAAGTGCCAACTTGTCATCTACTTAAGCACTTGTTCCATCTCAATCATGGACTCCTGGAACTCTTCATCCAACCTTCTCATAGCCTACTTTAACTTAGCTATCTCTTTGTCAAATTTTTCTTGCCTCTTTCCCTTTATCATTTCATCCTCTACCTGCAAATGTATTCTTAACATTTACATATTTTCCTCTTCTCAAGAAACTCTCTTCTTGATTCAATTTTCTTTGCCTTCTCTTGGCAACAAATGGGTTATCTTCTCAACCTGCACACAACCATAACACAAAATCAGAAACCACAAAACCAACTCTCTGCCTAGACCTTTTTGAGCTCTGATACCAATTGATGTAGTGAAAAGGAAGAAAAACTCACTCTCTCAATCTCATTTCACAAAACTCAAAACATTCCTTGTTTGTCTATTCATCTCAAGTTCACATTTCCCTTTACTGAACACTTGATTCAAATCATCAAAACTGAAATTAAGACCCAAACATCTGACTCAATAGTTAAAACAACCTTTGTTGGCAACACAAGGGTAGACAACTAAGAGGGAGGTGGGTGTGAATAATTTGTCACATAATTTCAAACTTATTCAACTTATTAAGCTTATTCTCAGATCTAATCAATAACAATGAAAGCATAAATCAACAACAAATTAGAAGCACACATATCACCAATATTTTTTTATGTGGAAACCCTTTTAGGGGAAAAACCACAGTGGAGGTTAGTCCACAATATTATACCATACTAAAAGTATAAAGAAATATGAATGGGGAATGCACATGCATTCAAGTGCACTGCCTAGAGCTCACTG
Organism: Sequoia sempervirens; assembly: GCA_007258455.2. Taxonomy (NCBI): domain Eukaryota; kingdom Viridiplantae; phylum Streptophyta; class Pinopsida; order Cupressales; family Cupressaceae; genus Sequoia; species Sequoia sempervirens. The sequence goes on from VDFB02000002.1 coordinate 351,934, forward strand.
CTCAATTACAAAAGGAAGACAAACTATCCTACAAAAGATTTGGATTACATCGAAAATATTTGAACTAATAAAATAGCATCTGTTAATGCCTGATTACAATTCTGGTTAAGCACATGAACACTTCTTCACTCTTCTTCACACTCTGCTCTTCCTTCAAAATATTTATAACATTATTCATGCATACCATGCATTCAAATGGTATAAACAATTGATTATATATATCTACAACAATAAATTACATCGCTACATGTTGGCCTTAATAAAATAATAAAATGATTACAAAATATCAGCCTAAAACATTAAAGATTATTAATACAAATCAACCAAGGTTGGCCACAACATAGTGAAGACCCAAAATACAATTCTCAAACATGAATCACCTTAAAAAATTATTCCACAAAGATCCACAACATGCTACAACACCCTGTCAGCCAAGAACATGAAAAACATGAACACGCAAGAGAAAATTTTGAATCATGAGCACAATGATCAATGTGGATGTGAAAAATAGATAGATCACAATATAGAAAGATCCAAAAACATCATGAATCACTAGAGAGGCATCCAAAACAATTGTACTTCCTAAAATCACATCATCTTCATTCAAGAACACCAACTAAAGCAACCAAAAAATTGTCAAAATGCAAATCTTCATGTGGATCTTTGAAACTTAACGTGGGTAAACTATATATACTAAAAAAGAAACCCTTTATTCCACAACCTTTGATCATCAATGTACTAAACTTACCAATAGACTGAACTTCACTTCACCATTGACAATCTGCAACTTATTTAATACAATTTTCTCAATATCCTCAACATATACAACTTCTAAGACATTAATGCCAATAGTGTTGACATCAATGAAAACCACATATAAGCAACACAACCACAACATCCAACAATCTCCCCCTTTGGAATTGATGGAAACACATGATCTAAAAAAAACACCATCAACACAACTATCTTTAGTACTTACTCCCCCTTCGGTTTTGACTCTTTAATCCTCAACTCTTTCACACGAATCCTCTCCCACCTGACTTTTTTGCTTAAATAATTCATAGATTTTCACATGAATCTTCTCCCTTTTTGACATCAATGACAAAGATCTCTTTTCCCCACACAAGCTCTAAACCACATATCTGAACATCTGACTACTCCCCCTGAGTAGCAGCCACCACCACATCAATCCGGATCAATATATGACTATGAAATGCACAGATTGTTGTAATTCGATGCATCTTAGTTCTGATTAGGAGTAATCAACCCTAGCTTCCCTCTAAGATACTCAAAAGTATCATTAGGCAAAGGCTTTGTAAAGATATTTTCAATTTATTCCTTAGTAGGCACATACTCCAATATGACTTCCTTTTCACTCACCTTCTCTCTCAAAAAGTCAAAATTGATAGATATATGCTTGGTCTTTGAGTGCAACACTAGATTCATAGAAATGTTAATTGCACTTGAATTATCATAGAATGTAGTAATGGACTCATCATACACAACTATGATATCTTTCAACATCTGCTTCATCCATAATACTTGAGTACAATTGTTAGCAGTAGCAATGTATTCTTTATTTTGCATCTTACATAACCATGAAATTAGCTTCTTACCCAAGAAAAATGCACCACCACTAGTACTCTTTATGTCATCCACATCTCCTGCCCAATCAACATCTGTAAAAGCACTCAAAGTAAGATCATCATCTTTAGGATACCACGAGCCAAAATTAACAGTTCCCTTCAAGTATCTAAAAATCCTCTTCACAGTAGTTACATGAGATTACTTCGCATCAACTTGAAATCTTGCAACAATGCATACAACAATCCACAGATCATTGATCTATATGTAGTTTTATTTTCTTTTAAAGAATCATCACCTTGTGTCAAGTTGCATCCAGTCATCATAGGTGTACCAACTAGCTTTGAATATTCCATACCAAACTTCTTTAGCAATTCTTTCACATACTTGGATTGAGATATGAAAATCCCTCTATCTAACTGAGTAATTTGCAATCCCAAAAAGAATTTCATCTCACCAATCATAGACATCTCAAACTAATTCTACATCTCATCATCAAAATTCATGCACAAACTATCGTCTCCTCCAAAAATGATATCATCAAAAAATACTTCAATAATCAAATCTTTATCATGATCAATCTTGAAATACAAATTACTATTAGTAGTACCTTTATTAAATCCAAGCTTCAAAAAATACTTCTCCAATCTGACATACCATGTTCTTGGGGCTTGCTTAAGTCAATAAACTGCTTTCTTCAACTGACCAAACATATCTCCCTGGTCAATCAATTGAAATCCAATAGGTTGCTCAACATACACTTCTTTTCTAGTTCACCCTTTAGAAATGTTGACTTGACATCCATCTGATAAAACTTGTAGTTTTTTTAAGCAACATAAGCAACAAATAGTCTCACAACTTCAATCCTAGCAACATGGAAAAAGTTTCTTCAAATTTGATTCCTTCCATTTGGGAATATCCTTTGCACACCAATCTTGATTTGTTTTTGGTGTAGGGGAACCCACACCTAATGGTAAAATTAAATGAGTCTTGTAGGGACAATATGTTGTTTTGAAGGTCTTTTGATCAGAATGCAACATGGAATTTGCAAAATATGTAAAAACAAGAATATTATCAAAGTTTCCATCTCTTGTCAAGGTGGAAAAGGCATGATTTCTTAGTGTTTTCATGTAAGAGGTCTTAAATAAGGTCTAAAAGACCAAATTATATCTATTTAGAGGTGTTTTAGGTCCTAAAGGTCCATTAGTGGAAATAATGCAGAAGTTAGCAATTAAGAGTCAATTAGGTGCAATGATTAGTTGAAGGCTTTAGTTGAAGGTAGTTTTGTGTTGAAATTCTTTAAAATGCCTTGCGAGCCTCGAATATGAATTGGTTAAATCTATAACAAATCATACATAAGAAATACCACACTTATTATGTAAATTTCTATTATTTTCATTGTTTTCTAAAGATTCTTGGTGTTGTACAGACTCGTACATGCTTGTGAGGGCCTAAGATCATCAATTTTTGTGGGTACACATTTTTACTTGAAATTCAATTTGATTTGAAGTCTTAATTCTTTGTTTTGAGTGAGAATCAATAAAAATAGTGATTGCCACTATTTTTCTGTATTAAGGAACTTGAGTGAAAAAATATGAAAAATTAACTAATCCACCTACTATACTTGTCTCTATTGCTCAGTGGATTGGTGTACATTATGCTAGGGTAGATGTTTATTATCATTTGAGGTCAGGGGGAACCATGTAAGTTGCATAGTATTGATGCTTTATGGTTGATAGGGTTGGTTTCCTTGTGAAAGTGATGGCTTCATGAAGGTTTTCTATGAAATATCATTGGGATTGGGAAAGTAAGAGTTTGGGGAGTCTAGGAAAAACTTGAAGAAAGGTGTTTGAAGCCTTAGATTGACTGTACAAGTCCTAAGTGTTTTTTTATATCAAGCCCCTATTGTTTGCATCAAAATAGAGGTTTTTTAAGTTTTGGGACAATCTGTCCATATAAGGGGAATTTGACTATGGATTCATTGGTTTTAGAGGATTTAATTTTCTACACCAAGGTTTTAGGAAGTTTGGAGTAGTTCGATGGAGCTTTCAAAATTTTCTCCTTGTTTGTCACTCATGACCTCCCTTATGTCATTGGTCTTTCTTGGTGTTGAAAATTTTGAAGGGCTAGGGTTTTAGCCTTGTCTTCATCTTAAACCCTAGTGTTTTTTTTCTACCCTCGTTGAGGTTCTATTTGGACGTTACCTTTTAGAAGGGTCTTAAATTGAGTTGTGTCCCATCGTTCCGTCTAGACGTTGTCCCCTTCGGTTTCTAATTTTCGTGCCCTTCCCTAGGTTTTTATTTTTTCCTAAGTCTAGGCTGACCCCATGCTTTGTCATTTTAAAACAACTTATGTCGTTGTTTGTCGTTCACCTTGTGGTGTCCCCTTTCCTTTTAATAAATGTTTTATTTTGTAAAAGGTTGAACTTAGTGCTATCGTTGATCCATTTGTTGAAGATATCAATGGCACCCACTATCACATGATCAGGATTAAAGGGATCACGATATCATGGGTGGGTGCCATGTGCCCTTCCTAAAGGATGAAATATGCGCGACCATTGATATGCTGACTCTTCAAGATCGATGGTGCCCGCCATCCTGTGAACAGGATTCTGGGATCACGATATCATGGGAAACTACCACGTGTCTCGTCCAATGAAGCCTAAGGAGTGAAGAAAGCATTCACCAGATTTAAATGTATTAAGCTGTAGATTACTAATGCACTTGTAAGATGCACGTGTTCTATTTCAATGCGGATGTTATGATTTTAACAGAAAATCTTCTCGACAGTTAAAGGAAAGGACGGTGACCATTTTTGAAGGAGCAAGATTTCTGATAAGAAAGATTGACGGTGCCCGCCATCTTGCGATGGTAAATCAAAGGATTGCGATATTGTGGGAAAATTACATGTGGCATTCCTTCATAGTGTATGACATGGTGGGCTCCTTACTACCGTGTTGGTGATTATGTCAGTCTCTTTTGAAGATAGTTGTCAATGATTTCATTAAACTGGAGGATCAACAGCTCAAATTTAAATATGTATCAAATATGGTTGGATTGGTTCGTGCACCCCGCAAGTGAGCTTTAATGGTGGATGAGACATCTACTAGCGAGATTTGATCTACATAAAATAAATTTACTTGTCTCATTTGTATCACAAGGCATCCAAGTTTTTCGTGAAAACAATTTCAGAGCCAAAGGTGAAATTGAGAGCAGCTACAACCAAAAATTGGAGTTTATGCAAAACAAGTCAGGAGTTTATTTTCTCTGTTTCCCAAACATTCTATACCTAAATTTGGGAAGGGGGGTTCTGTTATGCTTGTCACTGAGCTCATTAAAATCTTTTGTTAGGGCTATAGTTTAATCATAAATTGTGAGGAATTACGGTATTTTTATTCTATAATGTCCTATCTCTACTTAGTCATAGCCACTTGAAGTGTAACATTGAAGTGAAGCCCTAGTTTATCTAAAATGGTACAACCCAAGCAGCACTCTAGCGACATTGAGTATTTGAAAAGAAACTTGTACGATGATTTCCTAGATCAATTTCCATTATAAAAAAATGATAGAAGGAAGGGTGTGGTGTTGATGCAAGGGAAAATCCTAGGGGAGGGGTTGGTTTGTAACAATTCCAACATTGTTGATGTTAGGGTTCCACTCACCAGCTTAGAGATGTTCATATTATGGTATGGAGAAAAGAATTTTTGTCACCCTTTCTTGAATGGATGGATGTACGACATGGGAAAGCTGGTTGTACCAAATGTGTTCCTTGATGTGGACTTACTAAGGATAGTGGCCAAGAGATATGACCCTACCACATGGATAATTAGATATAATGATGGAGGGGTTCTATTCGAAATTGACAGAGATTTTATCCAATGAACTTTTGATTTGAGTGAGCCGAGTGATGATTTGGTTTTGATTAATCTTGAGGAAATGAAACAAGAGTATGCAAAACTAAAATCTCTTTATAGGGTTAAGTTGCTTCCACCCCATCTGGTTAAGGCAACAGGTTCACAATTTCATATCAGCCCTAGTGACCAAGAACCCTTCAGAATGATTTTTTTTGCAAAGCCTTTCCTGGCTACTTTCTATTCACTATGTCAGATTTTGTGTTTCAGTCCTTGTGCAGTAATGCCAATTGTATACATGTTCATGCAGGTGCAAATACAACACCCTAACTTCTATGTAACATAAGACTTTGCTTCCTTTTTGATAGAGAGGATAGATGAAGGGTTGTCAAAGCTGTAGAAAGGTGATACTAGTACTCAATTCTTTTCATATTCCATGTTGATGCATATGTTCCTATTTAGTAATGCTGGTTTCTTTGCTGAGAAGATGAACTTAAGGCAATTAGTTAATGGAGAAATATTGCCAGTATAGATATGGGCTATAGATTTGTCGTGTAATAAGGAAAGTACCAGTTATGTACAATTTGATAATTGTTTTGCTTCAAGATTAAGGGCTAGATTGATGGTAAATGTACCTACGAGCCCTAAGGAAGTCCATGATTTCCTTAGGCCAAAGGAGAGGAAACCAAAATTGAGGGTTTTACATAACTGGGGTGACATTATCCCATATCCAGTCAGCCCTGTCTTGAGAATATATGGATTTAAAGGAACCCTTCACATACTGCCATAAAATGTGCCACCAAGACTAGGATTTGCAAATGTTATGTGGCAAATGGGGTGTATTCATGAGGATAACCTTACTGGAAAGGGGAAGGGAACATTATTCCTTGATTATACAGTAGTGTCCAACTTTATGTTTTCAAAGGGAGGCTGGACACATTTTGACAAATTATTTCTTGATTACCATTTAATATTTGGTCCAAGGTGACAACATGATCCTGAAGGTTTCTTTGCTCTTTTTAGACAAAGAATAAAATATGAAAATTTTGCACATGATTTCAATTTCCCTGAGGACCAGATCATAAATGAATTTGATTGAGATAAGCAGGAATTGAATAAGGAGAAATGGATAGCTTATAGTAAGCTACTGGATATTGTGCATGAAATGGATCTGAAGTATGATCCATTGATGTAATTCACTCCATACCACAAGAAAATTGATTTTCTAATGAAGAATTTCAAGGAGATTATGGATGCCTTGACAACCAAAAAGATAAATTTAAGGATAAGTTTGGGTATGCAAGGACAAAGTGATAGGCCAATTGAAACAAGGTTAGTATATTAACCTACAGAAAGGTGGCCCATCTATAGGAGGAAAAGGGATACTAGCAGTGATGAGGAAGAAGTAGACATAAAGGGGAAGCAAATAATGAAGGCACCTCTAGAACTAGGTCCAAAATTCAAAGTACCTTGGGCTGTCAAAATCATTGAATGAAAATCTTCACTAGAGCACAGTCCCCCATCACCACCATCTGAGCCAGGCCCTAAGAGACAAAAAACTAATCGCCCGCCTGAGGATTTGACAAATGAAATTATTGTTACTAATCAGAACATGTAGGTTGGTATGCCTTCCCCTCCTAGGTAAGCTAATTGGTTCTATCTGATTTCGATATGAAGAGTAAGAGTGTGTAGGATGCAAGAATGGAGGCTTGCAAGGAGTTCTTAGATGACAATGCATTTGTAAAGACTCTTGTTTTCTTTCAATTGGCATGGAGGATGAAATTAGAAGAGTATCAAAATCAATGCAAGGAGAGAAGAGAACTAAGGCCTGATAGGTCAGATCAGGAGAATGATGAAGAAGTAAAAGTTGAACTAATGGAAGATTTCAAAAACATCACTCCTGAAGAAGGAAGACAACTAGTGATTCAGGCTAGTGTTTTGATTTTTCCTGAATGAGAAATCGCAGATGCAATGGCTTTCAATGCCATTATGAAGTCCAAGAATCCTTTTCAGGATTCTAAAGAAGTTAAGGTAACATTGCAAAACTCAACCTTCAATGAAAAATATGAGACCTTGGAAATTTGGGAATCGGCTCCACAAGGAAGAAAGCCAGACATTGCTGATATTAATCCAAATTTCAAAGGAGGATTATTAATAAAGAGGGCTTCAAAGACTTCAACCACTGAAGCCACTAATTTAACTATGAATGTTGCCAAGTTGGCCCAAAAGACTGTTGGAAGGGAGGAGGCTGAAAGAAAGAGCCTAATGGAGAAGTATAACATTTTAATTCAAGAATATAGTAAAATGCAACAGAGGAATGTTGAGCTACAAACTGAAGTAGAAAGGTTCAAGTATATATATATTGGGGAAACATCCAATGCTCCAGGAACCAGCACATTACCTCCCACAGCAGGGTCAATGCCTCCTGCTTCTCCAAATTTTTCTACACCAGGGTCTCCCATTCAAAATCCTTCTCTCACCCCTCCTCTAGAACAAATTGATGAAGAAACAGAGTGCTTTGTTGATCCAACAAAGAGGAAGCTTATACAAAAAATTGATGAATTACAGACATCATTAAGGGTAAAAGAGGAGGGTTTTCTTTCAAAAGAAAAAGAAATTGTTACTATTGTTTTGGAGCATTTAAATGAAAGGGTAGATACTAAATTTCCCTCTATACATTCTTTGTATTCTTTTCTGTTTGAAGCAACAAAGAATATTGATAGGCATTAGGGGATAGTGATTCCAATAATTGAAAATTGGATCCCTAGGGCCAATGATCTAGATATTATGAATAAAGCCTCAAGGTTTGATGTAAATAATAAGCCCCAATCATTGAAGCCTACTTATATGTTAGTAAAATCATTGCAAGGTTTTCAGACCTTACTAGATGATCTAAGTAGGAAGATTAGAGAATTTGTAAAGAACTTCAATTATTGGGGTAACACATTGTTACTTTATATAACTGATGAGCAGGGGAAAATTAGAACACTCCAACAATGGCAGGATCAGGCAAGTAAGGTCATAAATAATCAAATTAAAGTAATTTTTGATGACTCAGATTATGATTTGTTGGTGGATTGTATGGATAATATTATTGGTACCGGATTATTTTTGGTATCTTTTGAAAGAGATGCTAATTAGGTAGTGGTAAAGTATATGCCTTATAGTACAAAAGTCAGTGAGGTGATTAATTTTGACTGGCCAACGAACGAAGAATACCAAAGGTGGGTGGCTAAGTATTTGAATGATGATGAGCAAAAAGAGTGGGTAATCGACAGGTGGAAAATTAAATGCTACAGTTACAACAATTCCAGTTTTGTGTTGATGGATTTCTTGGTGTGGCATTTGCATGTATTTTTTTTATTGCATCAACCTTCCTCTGCTGGCATGATGAACGAGAATATGCTTTAGGATGAATATTGTTGTAACGATTTTTTGAATGTCATCAGGTGCCCCAATCAGCTAGTGACATGTGTACTTTTTGGCCCAATGCTTGTTTGCTCCTTCATTTTCTATAAGAAGGATTTCAAGGCCAGAAGTACGGGTTAGCAAGTTATAGAATTTTGATCAAGTTTAGGTGAAGTTGCAAAGCAGATTGTAAAGTCATATGTTTCTAGAGAGAAATGCAATTTTGAATTCTAAATCATTCTGTGATAGGTTTTGCATTTATGAGGATTAAATGTTGCATAATAGTACTAGCATTTGAATTAAAATGAAAAATTTGATCTCATGTCTCTCCATTGTATGCGCATATCTGAACTTTGAATAAAATAAATAAGGGTTGTTTCATTCATCTCACTATTATGGTGTGTATGATTCTATTTTTTATTTAATTCAAGGAATTAACTAAAATTCTTGAATGGGATTATAGGCAGATATGTTCTATATAAGGATTTGATAAGCAGTATTGGGTTAGAATACATTCTGATGAAATTGTAATGCAATATTGTCAGGGATTTTATATGTCACATATTTCATCTATTATAAACCTTTAAATGCTCATGAATTTGACTCCCCAATGGATATATGGCACTGATATAGGTTGCATTCATTCGTGTGATTTAGTATTAGTGTGTCTTTTCCTAGAGCTTGCTACAGATTGCAAATCAATGACTATTTTATATATTATGGATTGTGTTGTAGTCATCCCATTCTCCATATAGTTGATATTGTTGAAGAATAGTTGGTTCTATTCAATATTATCTTATTATGTTGAGTTATTAAGTGGGATTATCTATTATTATTAATGTTGTTTATGATAATGGTGCAGAGGTTGTAAACACATTAAGGGATTTCCCTCCTGGGTCTTGCAGAGATCGAAGTGTAGGGGGTTATTTTAAAGTCCTCATCAGTTGGTCTAGGTCCTTCAAGCTGCCCTTGATTGGAATTGACAATTCCATAGGTAGATTAGAAAACCAACCTGGTTAATAGCATAAAAAGTAACCAACAAAATGGTGACTCTACTAGGGAACTAATTTAAAAAGGTTTCTTACTAGTGTGTCGGTTGTCTATTTTGCATAGTGTTTTCATAGTATTTATGTGATTTGAAGGTTGAGCCTATAGTTCTATGTTAAGTTTGTCCACTTCTATTTTCATAAGTGTCAAGAGTTATGTTGTAAATCACTTTTAGGTGTTGTCAGTTTGAGGTTCTGAAGGTTCTTATATTCTAGTACATGTCTTTAGGTTTCTGATATTCCCAAGAAAATTGGGTGGCGACTCTGAAGTCTCTGCACTAGTGTGTGTTTTATTTTGAAAAGTTTATTATACATAGAAAGAACTTTTGGACAAGTGCCTGGAATGGAGGACACAAGGTCATTCATGAAGAATCATCTGAAAGACAAATTGGAAGGTGAACTTCCCAAAGCAAAGAAGAAGGACTAGATAAAGAAGAAACTAGAATCTAGTAATGTTGCTCCTATGTCACAAGACCCTGTACACCAAGGTACACATAAGCTTTTACATCCTATCCCCAAGAATCTTGATAAGATATCTAGAAATTCAGAGTTAGATAGTTGTGGATTTTTTTATTCATTATTTAATACACCAGTTCAAGATAATGTGACATGTCAGAATAAGGGGCTTGCTAGTGTTAAATATGCTGAAAAGAGAAGAGGTAGGAGTAGAAGTCGAACCCATCAAAGAGAATGCACCAGTGATGTGCCTCCTCCTCTTGCTGAAAATGATGTAAATCCTTTGTTTTCTAAACATGTATTGGAGGGGGTCAATTTAATAGATCTAGATGATACATCAAGTTCTAATGTGACTTTTCCTGACCCTAATGATTTTTTTGGAGACAAATTCTTTGAGATGGGAAATTCAAGCACAAGCTAAGCTTAGAGTGAAGAAATAAAAAGAAAGGGATGTAACATTGAGGATTGTTGTGATTGAAAGGGATAGGTTAATGAGACAGTAGCTTCTGAACTGAGATAAACCTGAACCAAATGTTGAGGGTCCAATTCTACAGAATATTTCTAATAAGGAAGTAAGGAATGTGCCTAAAGAAACCCTAGTAGCCCACGTTGATTCCCAACCTAAACCTATAGACCCAAAGCCCTTGACTCATGATAGGTCTCAACCAAGTAATACAAATCCTAAACCAACATTGGACAAAGGAAAGAAAAAGGTTGAGGGGATTAAAATAAATGAGAATGTGACTCCCCATCCTATTAAACAAGATCCCAAACCACATGTGTCATTTCAAACATAATTTTCTTTAGAAAAGGCTAAGAAGGAGAGTGAAGCTTTGGCAGAAGAGTTGGAAAGAACAAAGATAAAGGCTATAAATGTAGAAATGAAGAGGAAGATAAGTTTCCTAAAGATGACAACTACATATGAGGTTATACAAGCTGCAACCTCGTCAAACCACCAAGATGCCTTAAAGGGTGGTTCTAAAAATAATCCAAGCCCCACTGTAAATAGTCCTGACCTGAAGATTCATGTAACTAGGTTTGCAAATGCAAATCAGGATGGTTTAAGAGTACAAGATAAAGGGTCTGGTGTGGATTCTTAGAGAAATGAGGGATTATTTCAATGACGACCTATATAGTTGGAAAGGTATAGGCCATTGTTCTTTGATGGTATTCCTGGTTATCCAAATCCTATCCCTGCTAACTTGAGAGAAAAGATGAATAAGTTTGCTAGTAATAATGTTGTAACAGTAGAGGAACACTTGAAAGCTTTCATGGACATGTTAAATGATTATGAGGTAGAAAATGAAGATGTTGTAATGAAATTGCTTGAACAATCCCTGGTAGAAGATGCAAGGGATTGGTATAGAGGTTTTCCTAATGCTAGTATTGGGTCACGGGATGAGTTTGAAAAGTGTTTTAAAGAGTAGTATGGTGATAAAAGTAATGCTAGTTTCATGGTGAATGAATTTAATAACATCAAGAAGTCATTGAATGAGCCTGTGACAGAGTTTAATTTGAGATTTCAAAAGGAAATGTATAAGTTGTTCCAGGTTTTGAGGCTTGATAAAAATATTTTCTTAACTACATACTTCAATGCTTTTGATGCTAAAATGGCATATCTCCTCAGAGATAAAGACCCTCAGACCATGAGGGTTGCATTTAAAGTGGCTATAAATATTGAAAGTAACAAAAAGGCTTCTGGGAAGTATGGTAGGAGAGAAGAACTTGCACTTTTGAAAAATCCTAGAAATAAAATTGAGAAAGGTCCTGCTACAAAGCCTAAGGATGATGAAAAGTCGGAAAAGGTTTACAATACCCTAAAAGACATAAAGAAAACTATTGCTAAGCAAGAAAAGGGTGTAGGAAATGAAAGGTAGCCCTATAATAAAAATGATAGGCTGCCTAGATTGCAAAATTATCCTTACAATACAAATTGGAAAGATGGAAAGCCAATCTTGCCTAGCCAGAAGCCTAAAAATGATCAACATATGCCAGACCCCTTACAAAAAAATTCAATGAATATGGTAGTAGACCAACCATGGTGTGAAATGTGTCAACATCCTCATGATCAAAATTAATGTGGGGTTGCTCAATTAATTGTTGCTGAGCAAATTGAGGACACTCATGAGCAGACATCAGAATGTGAGCAAGATGATGTAAATGTTTGTATGGCTAGATCGTATATTGATGAAGTAGAATGCTCCTCTAACGGTGAAATACATGAAGCTAATTTGGATAATCAAAGAAAGAGAAATGAGATGTACCATCAACAGGTCTTTTCTGATGAGGAAGATGATTTTGATCATAATGCTTGAATTATGGAGCAGACTGAAGATTCGATGTCCTTAAGGAGACCATCAGAAGAGGAAATTGCAAGGTTGACCAAAGAAATGGCTGCCCAAATGAGAGGTTCAATCCAATTGAGAAGTATAACTATTGGTGGTGAACAGGGTAAACCTATTGGCTTATTTATCAAAGAGAAAAAGTATAAAAACAAAGGTGTTAAGATTGACAACAAAAAGGATACTGTAAAATTCAAAGAAGTTAAGAGTGATAAGATTTGGGAAAAAAGAAATGAGATCCCAAAACTTCAAGAAGGTGTAATTATACCACTGGTGAAGAAAAAGGTGATTACAAAGGTAGCTGAAACTGCTGCAGAGGATGACAAGCAAAAGGAGCTAGGAGGATGTAATTAGCTAGAAAGAAAGGAAAACGATGAAGGTATGATTAATTTGCCTAAATATACACCTATGGATATGTTTCATGCTCTTTCTCAGGTTAAAGTAACTATACCTTTACTAGAAATGATGAGAATAGATGAACACAATGAAAAGGCAATAGCTCTAATCACAAATATGGTTGGTAATAAGGCCAAACCTAGAAATGATAAAGAAGTGAAAGATAAAGAGAAAGAAAAGGAAATGGAGGGAATAGTGTCACAAATTCCCCTTGTGTATTTACATAATTCTATTAACATGTGCCTTGAAAACATAAACCCCTTTTTTCTTGAGTGTAGATATAAATGGGAAAACTCTAAGAAACTATATGATAGATTCAGGGGCCTCAAATAATGTTATTCTAGTCAAAATAATGGAGGCAATGGGCTTGACAGTAGATACTACTCAAGGAAAATGTTATGCTATGGATTCAAGAGAAGTTCTAGTTATTGGAACTATCAGAGCATTGCCTTATAAGTTGACTCAGTACCCTAACAAGGATTTAGTCATGATTGTCTTAGTTGTAGACATCCCACCTCACTTTGGGATGCTTTTGTCAAGGAAATGGAGTGCATCAATGGGGGGTAACATGCAATGTGATTTCTCATTTGCTACTCTCTATTGATGGTAAGGATGTCAAAATTGAAAGAGAGTCAAAGGTACCTCATATGATTGAGCATGGTCTGATTGAGAATATGACATGTTTTATTGACAGTGGTATAGATGAATTTAGGGTTGAGGAATTCCCTAGCAGTTGTGATAAACCTATTGCCTTGATTGATACTGAAATAAAATAATTGTCAGAATTTAATGATTTGTGGATTATATATTTTGATGGTGCATGTTCAAAAGAAGGGTCTGGTGCAGGTGTTTTGTTACAGTCACCAAGTGGAAATACATTCAAATTCTCTTTCACTCTATTATTTGAATGCACAAATAATGCAGCAAAGTATGAAGCCTTGTTAATAGGGTTGAGATTGGATGAGAAACATGGTATCAAAAATCTCAAAGCAATTAGGGATTATGAACTTGTGGTCTCTCAAGGTAGATCCAAATATGTATCAAAGAACAAGAGGTTAAAATAGTATAGGAATGTTTTTTGGAATGAACTAGAGAGATTTGATGCATTTCGTATAGGGTGGATGGAGAGAGGTCAAAACAAAGTGGCAGATTTATTAGCTAACATTGCATTAAAACCAGATGATATGACTTATGCTGGAATTTCAAAGGTTGAGGTGCAAACTAGACCATTTGTCCCTGATAATATAAAAAAAATGGAATTTTTTTTATAATGATGAAGATATATTAAATTTTTTGAATTGTGTGGGAGAGTATGAAAATCAAGAAATTGACTTCAGAGCTTTTGTTGAAAATATTGATGGTAAGGATACTGTATTCGAAAATGAAGTCATTCAGTTAAAGACAAACACAATTCCCAAGGGTCTAGTTGTATTAGAAAGAGTGTTTGACAATCAAGACAAGACAAAGGCTAATCATATTATTTCCCATCCTGATGACCTAGAAGAGATAAATCTTGAAACAGAGGCATCCCCAAAGAAAGTGTATATTGGAAAGAAAAAGTCACCAAAGGTGAGAAAGATGTTAATTGATTTATTGAGGAAGTTTAGGCATGTGTTTGCATGGTCTTATGATGACCTTAAGGCATATAGGGAGGATCTTTTTCAACATGATATTCCTTTATGTGATGATGCTAAGTCATTCAAACAAAAGCAAAGGCCTATTAATCCCACTTTGGCCCCCAAAATACAAGAAGAATTAATGAAACTAAGGGATGTAGGGATCATCAAGCCAATCAGACATTCATCTTGGGTATCAAATTTGGTACCAGTAAGAAAGAAGAATGGAGACATCAGGTTATGTGTAGATTTCAAGAATCTGAATGTCTTCATTAAAAGACAATTATTCATTACCTAATATGGAAGCTATGTTGCAACGAGTGACAGGTTGTGAGTTAATGTCTATGATGGATGGTTTCTCTGGATATAATCAGCTCATGGTCAAAGATTCTAAGAAATTTAAGAAAGCTTTCACTACACCATGGGGAACATATATTTATGTAAGAATGCCATTTGGTCTAACAAATGCAGGGGCTACTTTTCAAAGAGCCATGGATGTGGCATTTTCAGATTTCATTAATTTATGTTTGGTAATTTATTAGGATGATCTGACAGCATATTCTAAGAGGGAAGAGGATCATTGTGAGCATCTAGAGAAGGTATTCATTAGAGCCTTGGGGTATGGCATTTCTTTGAATCCAAATAAATGTATGTTTGGAGTACTAGAAGGAAAACTATTGGGACATATAGTTTCCAAGAATGGAGTAAAAATTGATCGAGATAGAGTTATTGCAATTTATAAAGTGCCACAACCCCGAACTGTCAAAGGAATCCAATCTTTATTTGGGAAAATAAATTTCTTGAGGAGGTTTTTGACGAATTTTGTTGAGATAGTTCACCATATTTCCAAAATGCTCAAGGAAGGAGCCAAGGTTGAATGGGATGAGGAACCTGTGCAGGCCTTCCAGGACATTAAGCAAGAAATAAAGGAGGCTCCTATGTTAAGAACCCCTAATTTTTCCAAACCTTTACAGATTTTCTCATTTGCTTATTTCCACACAATTGTAGTTGTGTTGTTACAATAGAATGCAAAAGGTTTTGAACAGCCTATAGCCTTTTTCAGTAAATCATTACATGCTACAGAAATTAAGTATGATATAAATGAAAAATAGGCATATGCACTGGTAAAAGTGGTGAAGGATTTTAGACCTTATTTGATGGGAGCTATTGTAATTGCTTATGTGCCTAGTGCTAGTGTTAAGGACATTTTCACACAACAAGAGGTGTCTAGGAGAAGGTGCCGATGGATAAATAGGATTCAGGAATTCAATATTGAGGTTCAGATTACTAAATTGGTAAGAGGACATGGATTGGCCAAACTCATGGCCCAAAATAATCTAGAAGCAAATCAGATAAATCTGCTAGAAGAGGAGAATAGATCGCATCTATGCGATATGGGGCATTCACAATGGTATAGAGATGTGATATATTACTTGCAAAAAATGAAATGTCCTGATAATTTGAGTGAAAATGAGAAAAGGACATTGAAATTAAATGCTATCAAGTATGTTATTGTAGATGGAAGGCTCTAGTGGAGAAGTGGAGAGGGTGTCATTCTAATGTGTGTTGATCAAGATCAAGCAAAAGAACTTCTGAGTGGAATGCACAGTGGAGTTTGTGGAGGACATTATATGGCTAAAAAAATTGCACATAAGATAATGAGGGCTAGATTTTAGTGGCCTTTATTTTTTAAGGATGGACACCAAGTAGTGAGGACATGTGATGCTTGTCAACGTTTCTCTGGTAAGTTAAATTTTTCTGGCAACTTTCCTTTAAAACCAGTTATAGTACAAGCCCCATTCCAACAAAGGGGTATTGATTTTGTAGGAGAGGTAGCATGTAAATCTAGTGAAGGTCATTTCTGGATATTGATGGCCAATGATTATTTCACCAAGTGGGTGGAAGAAATTCCAACAAAGAAATCCACTAGTAAAGTCGTAATTGATTTCTTGATGAGCAATATATTGACTAGATTTGGATGTCCAGAAAGGATTGTGTCAAAAAATGCAATGTGCTTTAGATCTAAAGAATACATAGAATTTTTTGAAAAGCATGGCATCCAGATTCCTTATTCATTAGCATACCACCCACAGGGGAATGGACAAGCAAAATCAAGCAATAAAAGCTTGATGAAGATTATTAAAAGAATCCTAGATCAAAATAAAAGGGCTTGGGATTCTAAGCTAAGATTAATAGTTTGGGAAGATAGGGTAACTGTGAAGAAAGAAATAGATTGTGCCCCATTCGACTTGGTTTATGGGATAAATGCCAAGTTACCCCAAAACAACTTAATGGAAATGTATAAGTTTGTCCAAATATATGATAATGGAATAGATGATGAAATGAAATTTAGAGTGGAAGCTCTTATAGAATTGGATGAAGCCAGGAGGGAGGCACAAAAGAAAAATGCTAAGTTGCAGTTGCAAGTAAAGAACTTATATGACAAGAGAGCAACCATAAGGAGTTTCAAAAATGGAGATCTGGTCTTAATGTGGAATGCCAGCCTGGAAGATAAAGGGGAAAATGGGAAATTTGATGCAATTTGGTTAGGACCATTCCTAATTAATGATAAGTGGGGTGAAGATTCATACTTCTTTCAAGAGATGATAGGAGATATTCTTGAATTGCTAGTTCATGGATAGTTCTTGAAGTTATACTTTACTTCAAGTTTTATTTTCCATGTACGGTAGTTTAAGTTTGTATATTTTGTATATGTCTTGTATATAGGTAAGGTTGTTTTGTCCGAAAAATTCCTTTTTGGTCGTCTCTACCTCTCAGTCTATTATTCCTGAGATTCTGGATTCTCACTTCATTCATGTGGAATGAACGTCCCCAACTAGAGCCATTGCTAGAGCTTTCAAATTTTTCTCCTTGTTTGTCACTCATGACCTCCCTTATGTCGCTAGTCTTTCTTGGTGTTGAAAATTTTGAAGGGCTAGGGTTTTAGCCTTGTCTTCATCTTAAACCCTAGTGTTTTTTTCTGCCCTGGTTGAGGTTCTATTTGGACATTACCTTTTTGAAGGGTCTTAAAATGACTTGTGCCCCATTGTTTTGTCTAGACGTTGGCCCCTTCAGTTTCTAATTTTTGTGTCCTTCCGTAGGTTTTTATTTTTTCCTAAGTCTAGGCTGACCCCATCCTTTGTTATTTTAAAACAACTTATGTCATTGTTTGTTGTCCACCTTGTGGTGTCCCCTTTCCTTTTAATAAGTGTTTTATTTTGTAGAAGGTTGAACTTAGCGCTACCATTGATCCATTTGCTGCAGATATCAACGACGCTCGCTATCCCACGATCAAGATTGAAGGGATCGCAATATCACTGGCGGGTACCATGTGCCCTTCCTAAAGGATGAAATCTATGCAACCATTGATTTTATGACTCTTCAAGATCGACGTTCCCTACCATCCTATGATCAAGGATTCTAGGATTGCAATATCATGGGCAACTGCCACGTATCTCATCCAATGAAGCCTAAGGAGTGAAGAAAGCATTTGTTTGTTTTAAATGTATTAAGGGGCGGATTACTAATGTGCTTGTGAGATGCACGTGTTCTATTTCAATGGGGATGCTATGATTTTAAGGGAAAAGCTACTCAACAGTTAAAAGAAAGCATGATGACCATTTTTGAAGGAGCAGGATTTCTGATAAGAAAGATCAACTATGCCCGCCATCCCGCGATGGTAAATTGAATTATTGTGATATCGCGGGCAACTTCCATGTCACATTCCTTCACAATGTATGACATGGTGGGCCCCTTATTGCCATGTTGGGGATTATGTCAGCCTATTTTGAAGACGGTCATCGATGATTTGATCAAACTGGAGGATCAATGACTCAAATTTAAATATGTATCAAATATGCTTGGAGTCGTTCATGCAGCGCATGAGTGAGCTTTAATGGTGGATGAGACATCTACTGGAAAGATTTGATTGACATAAAATAAATTTACTTGTCTCATTTGTATCACAAGGAATCCAAGTTTTTCGTGAAAACAGTTTCAGAGCCAAAAGTAAAATTGCGAGCAGCTGTAGCCAGAAATTGAAGTTTGTGCAAAAAAATCCATGAGTTTATTTTCTTTGTTTCCCAGTCATTCTGCACCTAAATTTGGGAAGGGGGGCTCTGTTATGCTTTTCACTGAGCTCATTAAAATATTTTGTTAGGGCTATAGTTTAATCATAAATTATGAGGAATTGCGGTATTTTTATTTTGTAATTTTCTATCTTTGCTTAGTCATAGCCACTTGAAGTGTAACATTGTAGTGAAGCCCTGGTTTATCTAAAATGGCACCACCCAAGTAACACTCTAGCCACATTGATTATTTGAAAAGAAACTTATACGATGATTTCCTAGATCAATTTCCATTATGAACAAATGACAAAAGGAAGGGTGTAGTATTGATGCGAGGGAAAATCCTAGGGAAGGGGTTGGTGTGTAACAATTCCAACATTGTTGGTGCTAGGGTTCCACTCACCAGCTTAGAGATGTTTAGATTATGGTATGGACAGAGGAATTTGCCTCAACCTTTCTCAAATGGATGGATGTACGATATGGGAAAGCTGGTTGTACCAAATGTGTTCCTTGATGTGGATTTACTTAGGGAAATAGCCAAAAGATATGACCCTATCACATGGGTAATCAAAGATAATGATGGAGGGGTTCTATTAGAAATTAACAGAGATGTTATCCAACATAATTTTGATTTGAGTGAGCCAATTGATGATTTGGTTCCGATTAATCTTAAGGAAATGAAGCAGGAGTATGCAAAACTAAAATATCTTTTTAGGGTTAAGCTACTTCCACCCCATCTGGTTAAGGTAGGAGGTTCACAATTTCATATCAGCCCTAGTGACTAGGAACCCTTCAGATTGATTTTTTTTTGCAAAGCCTTTCCTGGCTACTTTCTATTCACTATGTTAGATTTTGGGTTTTAGTCCTGGTGTAGTAATGCCAATTGCATACATGTTCATGGGGGTGCAAATACAACACCCTAACTTCTCTGTAACATATGACTTTGCTTCTTTTTTGGAAAAGAGGATAGATGAAGGGTTGTCGAAGCTACAAAAAGGTGATACTAGTACTCAATTCTTTTGCTATTCCATGTTGATGCATATGTTCCTATTTAAGAATGTTGATTTGTTTGCTGAGAAGATTAACTTAAGGAAATCAGTTAATCGAGAAAGATTCTGAGTACAGATATGGGATGCAGATTTGTCCTATAATAAGGAAAGCACCATTTATGTGTAATTTGATAATTGTTTTGCTTCAATATTAAGGGCTAGATTGATGGTAAATGTACCTAGGATCCCTGAGGAAGTGCATGATTTCCTTAGGCCAAAGGAGAGGAAACCATAATTGAGGGTTTTACTTAATTGGGGTGACATTATCCCATATCCACTCAGCACTGTCCTGAGAATATATGGATTTCAAGGAACCCCTCACATACTGCCATACAATGTGCCACCAAGACTAGGGTTTGCAGAAGTTATGTGGAAAATGAGGTGTATTCATGAAGATAACCTTACTGGAAAGGGAAAGGGAACATTATTCCCTGATTATACAGTAGTATCTAACTTTACGTTTTCAAAGGGAGGCTAGACACATTTTGATAAATTCTTTGTTGATTACCATTTGAGATTTGGTCCAAGGCGACAACATGATCCTAAAGGTTTCTTTGCTCTTTTTAGACAAAGAATAAAAGAAGGAAAATTTGCACATGAGTTCAATTTCCCTGTGGACCTAATCAGAAATGAATTTGATTTAGATAAGTAGGAATTGAATAAGGAGAAATGGATAACTTATAGTAAGCTATTGGATATTGTGTATGAAATGGATCTGAAGTATGATCCATTGATGGAATTCACTCCATACCACAAGAAAATTGATTTTCTAATGAAGAATTTCAAGGAGATTATGGACAACTTGACAACCAGAAAGGTAAATTTAAGGCTAAGTTTGGGTATGCAAGGACAAAGTGATACACCAATTGAAACAACATCAGTATATCAGCCTACAGAAAGGCAAACCATCTATAGGAGGAAAAGGGATACTAGTAGTGATGAGGAAGAAGTAGATAGAAAGGGGAAGAAAATAATGGAGGTGCCTCCACAACTAGGTCCAAAATTCAAAGTACCCATGGCTGTCAAAATCATTGAATTAAAATCTTCACCAAAGCACAGTCCCCCATCACCACCATCTAAGCTAGGCCCTAAGAGGAAAAAAACTAATTACCCACCTAAGGATTTGATAGATGAAATTATTGTTACTGATCAAGACATGTAGGTTTGTATGCTTTCCCCTCCTAGGTTAGCTAAATTGGTTCTATCTAATTTGGATATGAAGGGTAAGAGTGTGCAGGATGCAAGAATGGAGGCTTGCAAGGAGTTCTTAGATGACAATGCATTTGTAAAGAATTTTGTATTCTCGAAATTGGCATGGAGGATGAAATTTGAGGAATATCAAAATAAATGCAAGGAGAGAAGAGAAGTAAGGCCTAATAGGTCAGATCAGGAGAATGATGAAGAAGTAAAAGATAAACTAATAGAAGAGTTCAAAAACATCACTCCTAAAGAAGGAAGATAACTAGTGAGTCAGGCTGGTGTTTTGATTTTGCATGAATGGGACATCGCAGATGTAGTGGCTTTCAGTGCCATTATGAAGTCAAAGAATCCTTTTAGGATTCTGAAGAAGAAGTTAAGGCAGCATTGGAAAACTTTGACTTCAGTGAAGAATATGAGACCTTGGCAATTTGGGCATTGGCTCCAAAGGGAAGAAAGCCAGACATTGCTGATATTAATCCAAATTTCAAAGGAGGATTAATAATAAAGAGGGCTTCAGAGACTTCAACCATTGAAGCCATTGATTTAAATGTGAATGTGGCCAAGTTGGCCCAAAAGACTGCTGGAAGGGAGGAGGTTGAAAGAAAGAGCCTAATGGAGAAGTATAACATTTTAATTCAAGAATATAGTAAAATGCAACATAGGAATGTTGAGCTGCAAAATGAAGTAGAAAGGTTCATTTATAGATATATTGGGGAAACATCCAATGCTCCAAGAACCAAGACATTACCTCCCACAGCAGTATCAATGCCTCCTACTTCTCCAAATGTTTCTACACCAGGGTCTCCCATTCAAAATCCTGCTCTCACCCCTCCTCTAGAAAAAATTAATGAAAAAACAAAGTGCTCTATTGATCCAACAAAGAGGCAGCTCATACAAAAAAATGATGAATTACAGACATCATTAAGGGTAAAAGAGGAGGGTTTTCTTTCAAAAGAAAAAGAAATTGTTTCTACTGTTTTGGAGCATTTAAATGAAAGGGTAGATAATAAATTTTCCTATATACATTTTTTGTATTCTTTGCTATTTGAAGCAATAAAGAATATTGATAGGGATCAGGGAGTAGTGATTCCAATAATTGAAAATTGGATCCCTAGGGCCAATGATCTAGATATTATCAATAAAGCCTCAAGGTTTGATGTAAATAATGGGCCCCACTCATTGAAGCCTACTTATACGTTAGTAAAATCATTGCAAGGTTTTCAGACCTTACGAGATGATCTAAGTAAAAAGATTAGTGAATTGGTAAAGAAATTCAATGATTGGGGTAACACATTGTTACCTGATATAACTGATGAGCAAGGGGAAATTAGAACACTCCAACAATGGTAGGATCAAGCAAGTAAGGTCATAAATAATCAAATTAAAGTAATTTGTGATGACTCAGATTATGATTTGTTGGTGAATTGTATGGATAAGATTATTGGTACTGGCTCATTTTTGGAGTCTTTTGAAAGAGATGCTAATCAAATAGCAATAAAGTATATGCCTTATAGTACAAAGGTAAGTGAGGTGATTAATTTTGACTAGCCAACTGACAAAGAATACCAAAGGTGGGTGGCTAAGTATTTGAATGATGATGAGTAAAAAGAGTGGGTTACTGACAGGTGGCAAATCAAATGTTGCATTTACAACAATTCCATTTTTGTGTTGATGATTTTTTGTTATTGCATCAACCTTCCTCTGCCGGCATGATGAATGAGAAGAGAATATGCTCTAGGATGATTGTTTTTGTTGTTGGTGTAATTACATGTCTTGTACCTTGTCCTAGGTCATAATTACACCTTAGTTAAGTTTACTTAGGGACCACATAGGAGGTTGTTGGAGAATTTCCACTTTTGGTGGACTTGACATGTCATTACCTCATCATTTCCACCTTTTGTGGACACATCATGTGATTATATCTCCACCTTTTGTAGAGTGATAGGTTTTCCTAGTTGTCTCATGTCATAACATTTTGACACTTGTCATAATCTTATGCCCTTCTATGTTCTCACCTTGGCTATATAACCAAGGGGTCTCTCTCATTGTAATCAATCATAATCATATCATATCAATGACATTGAATACAATTTATTCTTGTCATAATCTCACTCTCTTTTCTTGTGCTTTCCATTTGGTCCATAGATCTTGGGTGGCAGCCATAGCCAATTCTAACATGGTATCAGAGCTAGTTTGGTGCCATTGGAGAGTCCTTTTTTGAAGAGAGATTCTAGATTTGAGGAGGTTCCATTCATGGCTACTTGTTGCAGGTTCATATCCGAGCTTGCTGGTGCAAATATGAGCTCACCATTGTGTCCAGAAGGTTTGAGATAGTTGATTTTGCCTTTTGTTTCATCCAAATCAGACATACGAGGCCAAATCTATGAGGGTTTGAAGCTGAAGTGTGGTTGCCAGATCCAAAAGGTAGCTACAATTTTGGAGCATTTTGGGTCAAATCTGACCTTGCCATCACGTCCAGAAGGGCCAAAAACCCTAAGATCGATTGTCAATTCATCCGATTTGGAGCAAGTCATCTGGGGAAGCAAAATTTTCTTACCCGAAAGCCGTACAACCCCCAGGTCGCCATCATTGTCGACAGTACGATTTTTTCAAAAAAAAAATTTAATCCCGTTGAAATATTTTTTGAAATTTTTTAGAAAAAAAAAAAATCAGATTAAATTTTTTTTGAAAAAGTTGTATCAAAAAATAAAAAAATAAAAAAATAAAAAAAATTTAAGTCTGCAGCAGTACACAGATTGGTACCGTTGCAGGGTACCCGTAGGCCCCTCTGCACAGGCCACGTGGCCACACGACAGTGGACTATGCAAGCCCCCGACCCCCACACAACTCCGGCGACCGACACACATAGTGGCGGGTCAACATCAAAACATCGGCGAGCAGTTTGGCAAAAATTCTGACCGGCGACAAGAATATTCCGTTTGGATTCCAGTACCAGCAGCCAGGAGAATATTCCAGTAAAAAAAAGGCATATTCCGTTAGAAATCCACTCAGTAGAATGACGACGACAGTGACGGCTAAACAACCGTCAAATTTAACTTCATGGTTTGTGGACATCAGCAATACGTTAGCAGTGCTGTGAAAATTTTTTGCCCCTCTCTATTTGAGTTTTCATTTTTGCAGTTCAACTTTGAAGCTTCATATCTTGCTCATTTTAAGTCCTTTTTTCGAACAATTTTTTTTTATTTGGGCTAGAATTTCATGCTCTACACACTGGTGCAATCATTGTTTTGGTTTTGGTGACTGGTTTTACCATAATTTTCAGATTCTCATAGGTGTTGCTGCTTCATCCTCATTTTGGGAACTTCGGGAGCTCATATCTTGCTCCTACGGTAACATTTTTGAGTGCAGTTTTTTTTGAAAGTGTGATTTTTCATGTAATTCTCAGTGGTATGATCAGGTTGATCTCATTTTATACCAAAAATTGTACTTGAGACTATGGCCTATTTTGGCATTTGTAAGCACTAAGATCAAGTCTAGCTTGCTGTTTTTGGCATCTAACAACTGTAAACGCACTAAATATAAAGTGCCAAATAAGATATTACTTGGGGGGTTTCTTGATTGAGTGATTTGGGGGGGTCTCTTGGTGCATTGCTTTGATCTGTTTGCTTTGCTCTTTCATTTTCATGGATCATTCTAAGGTTCCTTTGCTGACATCATATAATTATTCAACATGGCATCAAAATGCATGGAATATTCTAATGACAGAAGGTCGCTCTCTATATGTTGAAAATAAGGTACCTGAACCTATTGATGATGAGAAAAAGTTAAAATGGATGATCAAACATGCCAAAGCTCTTAGGTGTCTTCGTAGACTAGTTTCTCAAGATTTGTTGTTTCAGATTGGATCATGTAAAAATTCTCATGAAGCTTGGGAAAAATTGAAAACATTGTATGGTACAAAAGATGAAGTAAGAGGCTATCAAATTGATAATGATTTGATGAATCTTGATCCTAAGAACTTTGACAACATCCAAGACTACATCACTAAGGTTAATGATCTAAAAGAGCAATCTAAAGCATGTGGCATTGATAAGAAGGACATCCAGTTGGTGTACAATACAATGAAAAAACTTGGTCCTAATTATGCGTCTTTTGTTTCTAGCTTTCATACTCATAGATTGAATATGGGGTCTACATACACTACACCTTCATTTGCATCATTTTCTAAAATGTTGATACATGAGCAGCAAAAGCTTATCTCAATGGGTCTCATCAAGACTTCTAAATCTTAGGCATTGTTGGTTAATCAGGTGAAAGAATTAGAATCGGATAAGAAACAAAAGAAAGCAAAGAATAATCAGCATTCAGATCAAGTAAATCCACATTCAGATCAATCAAAGAAAAAATTTTCTTCAAAAGGAGAATCATCAAAGAAGGAGAGACCTTTTTGTGCATATTGCAAGAAGGATGGACATGAAGAACACTATTGTTATAAGAAGGATATTGATGAGTTGAAGAATCTTCTTAAAAAGAATCACATTGATTTTCCTTCTAGAATTTCTGAATCATCTTCTTCTCCTTCTACTTCAAAATAGTCTAAAAAGGACAAAGGTCAAACATCAGGATATAAAGGACAAGCTCTTTGTGCTCATTCATGTCCAGGATCAGGGAGATGGCTTCTAGATTTAGGAGCATCACATCATATGGCATCTTCATAGACTATCTTCTCTTCATTTCAACCTTGTTCTATGTCTCCTATCTTGATGGGAAACAATACATACATGAGTGTAATAGGGAAGGGATCTATTAGCATTGGGGATAACACTTTTCAGGATGTCTTGTGTGTTCCTCATTTGATGAACAATCTGCTTTCCATATATCAAATTACACATGGTGGATATGGGAGAACTGTGGAGTTCACTCCTGATTTAGTTATCATTCAGGACTTGGAGACTCAAGAGATCATTGCTACTGGGGTGGTTGATCATTCATCTCAGTTTTATTCCTTTGCACAGTTTGCTTCTGATGGTGACACTGTTCCTTCGACTATTGATCACATACACTATGATTCAGAGGAGACATTTGGCTTTTTGAACTTGGGCATAATCACATCAGATCTAGTACTTGAGCCATGCATTTCATCTCCTCCACCTACTATTGTAGTTGATGATACTTGCGATTCAACAGTTTTGACTCCTTGTGATTCAGTGCAGCAGAATCCTGATTGTCTTCCATATATGGCTACTTTGGATGGCTTCCTAATAGGTATTTCTGAATTGTTCGTGGAGTCTCATCTTGTGGATTTGGAGGACTCTTGATAGCATTCATCTTCTCTTTGATGAAGATGCACCTTCTTCAGTTGTTGTGAGGGAACACTTTCACCCTCTTGTTCATTCTCTACATGATCATTCTTCACAATTTGGGGTGAGTGTGGATTCTTTTGGACAGCATTTGGAGTTGGCTTCTTTGTCTTCAAAGGGGATATCTTTGTCTTTGGATCATGTTCTACATTCTCCTCTACTAGATGTTGGATTTTCCTCTTCAGTAGTGTGGCCTAGAACACATGATTGGAGTGTGTCAGCTTTCGGCATCAACATGGAGACATTTGAGCACGCTTCAGAGACATTACACATCATCCATCTTGATACCCTGCATACATCCTTGGTTTTGTTTCTTCCTAAGGGGAGGAACGTTGTTCGGCACAATTGGATCATCTTCAGCATTCAATGTCGAGCTTCTACCATCATTGCAGGAGACTCAACATTGAGGGGGGGCTACCTTGTCTCTCTTCTACTTCTCTCTTATGGGGGTCTTTTTCCTCACATGGGGTTTTTACCTTCTCATTCTTCATTGAGAGCATTTCTATTTTGTATTTCATCTCTCTTTTGAGGGGGAGTTTTTCCCATGAGGTTTTCTTCCCTTCCTTGCTTGTGAGAGATTGCATTGTTTGTACATGGGTACCTAACATGCCCTAGTAGCCAGGACCCATCTTGCATTGTTTGCATTTGTGTACATTCTCCCTAAGTTGCACTTAAGGGGGGGTGTTGGTGTAATTAAATGTCTTTTACCTTGTCCTAGGTCATAATTACACCTTAGTTAAGTTTACTTAGGGACCACATAGGAGGTTGTTGGAGAATTTCCACTTTTGGCGGACTTGACATGTCATTACCTCATCATTTCAACCTTTTGTGGACACATCATGTGATTATCTCTCCACCTTTTGTGGAGTGATAGGTTTTCCTAGATGTCTCATGTCATAAGATTCTGACACTTGTCATAATCTTATGCCCTTCTATGTTCTCACCTTGGCTATATAACCAAGGGGTCTCTCTCATTATAATCAATCATAATCATATCATATCAATGACATTGAATACAATTTATTCTTGTCATAATCTCTCTCTCTTTTCTTGTGCTTTCCATTTGGTCCATAGATCTTGGGTGGTAGCCATAGCCAATTATAATAGTTGTAATGATTTTTGGAATTTCATCAGGTGCCCCAATCGGCTAGTGACATGTGTACTTTTTGGCCCGATGCTTGTTGCTCCTTCATTTTCTATAAGAAGGATTTCAAGGCCAGAAGTACAGGTTAGCAAGTTAGAGAATTTTGATTGAGTCTAGTTGAAGTAGCAGAGCAGATTGTAAAGTCATATGTTTCTAGAGAGAAATGCAATTTAGAATTTTGAATCATTTCGTGATAGGTTTTGTGTTTATGAGGATTTAATGTTGCATAATAGTACTAGCATTTGAATTAAAATAAAAAATTCAATCTCATGTCTCTCCATTGTATGCGCATATATGAACTTTGAATAAAATAACTAAGGGTTGTTTCATTCATCTCACTATTATGGTGTGTATGATTCTATTTTGGCTTTAGTTCAAGGAATTAACTAAAATGCTTGAATGGGATTATAGGCAGATATGTTTTGTATAAGGATTTGATAAGTAGCATTGGGTTAGAATACATACTGATGAAATTGTAATGGAATATTTTTAGGGATTTTATATGTCACGTATTTCATCTATTATAAACCTTTAAATGCTCATGAATTTGACTCCCCAATGGATATATGGCACTGATATAGGTTGCATTCATTCGTGTGATTCAATATTAGTGTGTCTTTTCCTGGAGCTTACTACAAACTACAAATCAATGATATTTTTTATATTATGTATTATGTTGTAGTCATCCCATGGTCCATATAGTTGATATTGTTGAAGAATAGCCAGTTCTATTCAATATTATCTTATTGTGTTGAGCTATTAAGTGGGATTATCTATTATTATTATTGTTGTTTATGATAATGGTGCAAAGGTTGTAAACACATTAAGGGATCCCCCTCCCATTTCTTGTAGAGCCCGAAGTGTAGGAGGTTATTTTAAAGTCCTCGTCCATTGGTCCAGGTCCTTCGATCTGCCCTTGATTGGAATTGCAAATTCCAGAGGTAGATTAGAAGACCAACTTGGTTAACAGCATAAAAAGTAACCAACACAGTCTAGAGGACACTTCCTTTGTAAAATAGACCTATTTCACTAGGTCTTTCTGTGGTGAGTGTATTGAAAGTCAATACTAGTCCAAAGGAGTCTTAGTTGATCTTGAAGTATGTTATGTGAACCCTTAAAGAGTATTTAAAACCATCTTTTAATTGGAAAGTCATTTTGAAAAATTGGGTGAGAAGACCCTTGAACTAGGTTGACACTGTTAGTAGGAGGTGCATGCCTAATAGGTGGAATTTGTGGAGTTCTCATGAAATTGTTTTAAGGTTGGGTTGATAATATTGTATTTTCCATTTATAAGTTAGTCTTCACCTAGGGTCTTCATCAGAGTAGTATTAGAGCATCATGGACAAGATCTTGTTGTTAGTTGTTTGATTTTGTAGGTTGTGAAAGATGCCTCCAAAGGCTAGTGCAATGGCTAAGGAGATACAAGAGTTGAAGGAGAAATTGGAAAGGAAGGAGAGGATCTACAAAGAATCTCAAGATGAAACTATAGCAAGGATACTAGCTTTGGAGAAGAATTAAAGGACAGTAGTTGTAGATGAAGAGGCTGAAGGAGAAGAAGGACATCCTCTAATTCGAGATGAAGATAAACTAGATCTTGATTAAAGAAGAATGCTTAGGATTTTGAAGGTGGTAAAAGGTGACAAGACTCCTAAGGTAAAAGTTGATGTGCCCATGTAAGGAGGTAAGATGGATAGTGAAGAATTTTTAGCATGGATTGATGATTTGGACAACTTTTTTGAATTTGAAGATATTGATGACAACAAGAAGGTTAAGTATGCAAAGAAAAAGTTGAAAGGACCAGCTCTCACAAGGTGGAATTTTGTGCAAGAGGATACAGCCAAGAAATGTATGCCTAAAATATGTTCTTGGGATTGAATGGTAGAAAAAGTTAAGGCTCAATTCTTACCAGCAGATTATGCAATTCAAACTTTTATGAAATTACAAGAATTAAAACAAAGAGAAATGGATGTGATGTCTTACACTAGAGAGTTTTATAGATTGTGTATAAGAGTAGGTCATAATGAGGATGAAGTGGAAAGAGTGGCAAGATACTTGAGTGGTTTGAGGTTGAATATAAGGGATGAGATCAGCCTCAATCCACCTAAAAAAAATGAAGAATGCTTTCAGATGGCAATGAGGGCAGAAGATAGAATCAAAAGGAGACAAGAGAGACAAGCAAGGGTCAAGGGTGGTCTAAATAGAGGAAGAGGTTCATGGAAATCTAAGGAATAACATGAAGAGGTTGATAAAAACAAGGAACAAGCTCCTAAATCAAGAGGTGGATGGAGAGGTGGAAGAACAAACTTCAGGTCAAAGAGGGATTTCAATGAGTTTTCAGGTAAATTTTTTAAGTGTAATGAATTTGGACACCCCTTCTTTAAGTGTCCTCAAAATCAAGGTACAACTTCAAGTGGTGATAGGAGGAATGAGAGAAGAACACAATTGGTTCAAGAGGAAGAGTGTGGAAGTTCTACTACAAGTCCAAACAGGCCTATAGATCCAAAAGTTGGAGAGGCACTCATGATGAGGAGAACATTGTTGCAAGGACACAAAGAGAAGACATGAGCCAAAGAAGGAGCCTATTTAGAACTTCATGTCAATGCAAAGGTAAAGTGTGCCAAGTACTTATTGATTCAAGTTCTTAAGATAACATGGTGTCTAGGGAGATGGTAGATAAGTTGAGTCTAGAAACGATACCTCATGTAGCACCCTTCAAGGTTTCTTGGGTGAATGATAGTAAAACTTTAGTGGTGAATGAGCAAGATTATGTAGATTTCCAGATTGGGGAGTACAAAGATAGAGTCCTATGTGACATATTTCCTATGAATTGTTGTCATCTTCTCTTAGGAAGACCATGGCAATATGATAGGAGATCTATGTATGATGGTTGGAAAAATACTTACCCAATTTGGAAGCATGAACAAAGCTACAAACTAACTCCTTTTCAGGAAAGAGGGTAGAACAAAGGTAAGTCCAAAGTGATTATGTTTGGTAAAAATGAGCCTTTGAGGCTTGAAGATAGTAAAAAAAATCTGATTTCTGATTTGAAGCAGAGTTATAGTGGTAAGACAGTAAGTGGAACACCCTCAAATGGTGTTAGGATAGTGAACAATCTGTGTTTGCAAAAGGCAGATAGGAAACTCATGATTAGGACTTATTTGAGTGAGGTAAATGATGAACCATCTATAGGGAAGTATGAGGAAGAGTGTCAAATGTCTAAGGGAATGTTTTTGAAGCAAGATGGAATCCTAATTGGGACCATAGTATGTCCTATAGTTGAGTACAATGCTATAAAGCAAGTGAGTAAGGTTTCTAGTGCTTGGGTACATGGTGATAGAAGTGTGGAAGGTTTGAGAGTAGTAAGAAAAGAACAAATTGATTCAAGGCACAAAGGACTTATCACAGGGAAGATTATGTAGAGAAAGGAGAGTTATCAATATATAGGTGGAACAAAAACAAATGCAGCCTTGTATATTGCGAATGCTTGTATGTTTGTAGGTCTGAGATGTAGAGCAATATCAAACTTTGATCTAGGGACAAGGAGGCAGACATCAGGTCTAAAGATGAAAGGAACAATAGTGTTAAGGCATGGAGTAAGTTTCCACTCTCGGGACAAGACTCTTTCCTATGGGGGGTGTATGGTGCAGGGGCACCCACACCTAATGGTAAAATTAAATGAGTCTTGTAGGGACAATATGTTGTTTTAAAGGTATTTTGATCAAAATGCAATGAGGAAGTTGCAAAATATGTAAAAATAAGAATGTTATCAAAGTTTCCATCTCATTTAAAGGTGGAAAAGGCATTATTTCTTAGTTTTTTCATGTAAGAGGTCTTAAATAAGGTCTAAAAGACCATATTATATCTATTTAGATGTTTTTTTACGTCCTAGAGGTCCATTAGTGGAAATAATGCAAAATTTTGCAATTAAGAGTCAATTAGGTGCAATGATTAGTTGAAGGATTTGGTTGAAGGTAGTTTTGTGTTGAAATTATTTAAAAAGGCCTTCCAAGGCTTGAATATGGGTTGGTGAAATTTGTAACAGATCATACATAAGAAATACCACGCTTATTATGTAAATTTCTATTATTTTCATTGTTTTCTAAAGATTCTTGGTGCTATATGGAACCATATAGGTTTTTGGTGGCCCAAGATCATCAATATTTGTGGCTACACCTATTTACTTGCAATTCCATTTGATTTGAAGTCTTAATTCTTTGTTTTGAGTGAGTTTCAATAAAAATAGTGACTGCCCCTATTTTTTTGTGTTAAGGAACTTGAGGGAAAAAATATGAAAAATTAAGCAATCCACCTACCATACTTGTCTTTGTTGCTCAGTGGATTGGAGTAAGTTATGCTAGGGTATATTTTTATTAGAATTTGAGGTCAAGGAGAACCAATTAAGTGGTACAGTATTGATGCTCTATGGATGATAGGGTTGGTTTCCTTGTTAAAATGATGGCTTCATGAAGGTTTTCTATGAAATATCATTAGGATTGGGAAATTAAGAGTTTGGGGAGTCTAGGAAGACCTAAAGAAAGGTGTTTGAAGCCTTAGATAGAATGGAAAAGTCTTGAGTGTTGTTTTTTATCAAAGCCTTGTTGTTTGCATCAAAAAGGAGGGTTTTTCAGTTCAGAGAGAATCTGTCTATACAAGGGGAATCTGACTATGGATTCTTTGGTTTTAGAGCATTTAATTTTCTTCTCCAAGGTATCAAGAAGTTTGGAGTAGTCTAGAGGACATTTCCTTTGCAAAATAGACCTATTTCACTAGGTCTTTCCATGGTGAGTGTATTGAAAGTCAATATTGGTCCAAAGGAGTCTTAGTTGATCTTGAAGTATGTTATGTGAACCCTTAAAGAGTATCTAAAACCATATTTTAATTGGAAATTCATTTGGAAAAATTGGGTGAGAAGACCCTTGAACTAGGTTGACACTATTAGTAGGAGGTGCATGCCTGACAAGTGGAATTCATGGAGTTCTCATGAAATTGTTTTAAGGTTGGGTTGATAATTTCTTATTTTCCATTTATAAGTTGGTCTCCACCCTAGGTTTGCATCAGTTTATAACAACTTCACCTTGCTCATTCAACTAATTATCTCTTTATCCCATGCACTTCACAAAAAGAATTAGATAGAGGTGGTGAATTTTGCTAGGGTATATAATTAAGTAGTGAATTTTGCTCAGTGGATTGGTGTAAATTATGCTAGGGTATATAATTGTCTCTTTATCCCATGCACTTCACAAAAAGAATTAAACTCATGGGAAGTGAATTCACCACCTCTATCTAATCTCATAAATTTAGCCTTTAGACTTGTCTCTGTCTCAACCATAGCCTTAAAAGTCTTGAATTTCTCCAAAGCTTCAGATTTCTCCCTTAAGAAAGTAACCCACATTAATCTAGAGTAATCATCAATAAGTAATATGAAACACTTGTCACCTTGTAAACTTTTGACTCCAGAAGGACTACAAAAATCAGTATGAACAAGCTCCCACACTTCTTTTGAACAATGTTGTTTGCTTCAAAATGAAATTCTAGTTTGCTTCCCCAACTGACATTCCTTGCATATAGTATTAGTAGGCTTTACCATCTTAGGAAGATCTCTCACTGCCTGAATAGAGATTATCTTGATAATATTGTCAAAGTTTATATGACACATTCTCCTATGCCACAACCAACTTTCATCAACTTGAGCAATCAGACAACTTTTAGTAGTAGCATTCAGGTGAAAGATGTTACCTTTTGTTTTTGTACCTAAAGTAGTCACATTTTCCAAACTTCCCAATATTTTTCACTTTCCATTCTTAAATTAAAGATTGTATCCCTTGTCAACGATCTATCTAACACTTAAGAGATTATGTTTCAAACATTCCACATAAAGATCATCATCAATATTATTCCTACCATCAAGAGAAATAGATCCTCTGGTATGGATTACACTAGCTTTGTCATCACTAAATATTACAACACCACAATCATAATTTTCCAGGATCACAAAATTTCTTTTATCACCTGTCATGTGATGAGAGCATCCATTATCAATCACCCATTCATCTTTCTCTTCAACTCTACCCGCTAGATTTTTCTCCATATTTAAGCAACTAACAGATTCAGTAGGTACAAGATCATTTTCCTTGATAATAGTAAATACCCATTCATCTTCACTTGCATTCCCTTTATTAGATTCATCATCTATCACACCTTCATTGGCAACATAATAGCACTTTCTTTGAAATCTAAGCTTGTTAGGTCTTGGCTTAGGGACTCTTTCTCGACACCTTGATGCAAAATGACCTATCTTATTGCAAGAAGAAAATTTAATAGGAAATTTTCCTTTATACTTACCTTATCCTCTATCTTTCACTTTCTATCCTCTTCTTCAATCTCTCTCATTTCCTCCTCATACTTGAATACCTTTCACCTAGATCATATCTCTGCTTATCTTCTGTAAGTAGTAGCTTTGAATGTAGATTCTATCTTATGAAGAGCATCGCCAAATTCACTTAACTCAAAAGTAGTAAGATTACCAATCAACATGTCCCTAGTTATATGTGTTACCGTTTGGAGCTCCTCAATAGCAACACCTTTAACTTTGTATGTATTAGGTAAGGATCTAAGCACTTTAGCAACAATCTCTAATTCTTCCAACTTTCCACAAACACATATGATTCCACACACAATTTCATTGACTCTTTACATGAATTTAGTAATGTTCTCATCATCACCCATTGTCATCATCACCCATTCTCAACATTTCATACTTTCCTTTCAAATTTTTTATGGTGCAGGAGCACCTGCCAAGGTGCCAAAGTACAAGCTTATCTTTGAAGTTATAGTTTTAAGTTCCTTTTGTTGTTTTGGTTTGGTCTTTTGGATCACCTTATGGGTTGTTGAGGACCTTTTTGCTTCTTATTCTAGAAGTTGAATAAGTTGGAATCATTTTTGTGGTTGATTCCTAAGCTTTTGTCAAAAATTGCAAAACACACTATGTTTTACGAAAGCAAGCTTTTGGCTGTTCTTAGGCTAAAAATGAAAACCTAACTATTTTTAAGTGTTGTAAAAGGTGGATCTCGACCTTTGAAGAGGTTAGAAGTTGTGAAGGTTGGCAGTTTCAGGAGAATAAGAAGAGAAACAGTGATTTTTGTTAAAAAGGCTTTGTTTTTCTGTTCTTGCGTGTGATAGCTACAAGAAATGAACTGAGGAAAAATTTTGTTGAATGGAATAGCATGTAAAGAAACCTTTTGAAACATTTCTTGTGGAATTTTAGTTAGTTTTTCCATCGCTTTCTTCCATTTGTAAATATTGTGTCTTTATTGTTTTGCTATTTTGACTGATAAACTCAGAGAAATGGAGTTCTAGCTTATTTTTTGACCGTACCAAGAAGTATGGCTTCTATGGAAACAAGGCTAGACTCCCTCCTTGTACATAGTTTAAATATAGGAGTCAGTAAAAGTTCAAAAATCATGCTAAGGATCTTTCCCTAGGCGAGTTGTTTTATACTTAGTTTGGGAAAGATAGTGTTGCACTGTCCTAACACAGGGGTGATGAATGTCCATTCAATGCAAGGTGTATAAAGACTATAGGGGACCTTACAAAGCACTGAAAAGAGGCAAGATTCATCACCAAATCATTTGGTGGCTGGAGAAAGAAGAGAGTCCTTTGTGTGTCCAAGAAAAGGCTTAAAAAGCCCTAAATTTCTCAAAAATAGTGATAGCCCTGTGTACGGCCTGAGAAGGTCTGAAATCAAAAGAATCTTGAAATGCTCCAAATTTTAGCCAGGGTTCTTTCTTTGAAGTTGGGGTGTTCACTGAGTAGGGAGGAGTACTAAACTAAAACCCTGGGGCTAAGAGACCTAATGGGGGCTCATGGCTACTAGCCCTCCTAAAACCCTAACCTAGGGTATGGTGGCAGCGATAGAAGAAAGGAGATTTGTGCTTGGACAAGAGCCATTCCTAGACTGTTTTGAAGTCAAGAAAGCCTATGCACACCCCAACAAGCAATTTAGGATGCATTTGTAGATTGTCTAGTCTTTAAAGGACTAAGGGCTAGATGGAGTATGTGAGGAAAAGCACCAAGAACTGATTGGTAGCAGCAAACTGAGATTGATAGTAGGGTTGGAAAGGGACCAGGGGTGCCTAATAAATTTTAGGACCTATATGTTGAGTGGTGGAGAGAAACACCAAGGGGTTATCTATTGGAGACCCAGAGCATTGAGCCAAAGATTGACTCAATCCAACCCTGTCCCTATCAGATTGGTATCAGAGCACAGCTAAAGATTTGGAAAAGCAGCTTATATGTCTAAAGTTGAGTCAAGTGAGACTCCCAACATGGTGAGAAATGCACAACTAGCCAAGAGGGTTGAAGAACAGGAAGAGGACAACAAGTCCTTAAAAGAGAGAATTGAGCAACTAGAGAAGGCATTGAACAATGCAAGGCTGGAAGGAATGGTACCAAAGGAAGAAGAGGTTGTAGAGGAGGACAAAGTCCCTAAACCTGACCTTGTTTTGGAGGAGGAGCCCTTCTTGAAGGCATTAAAAGCCCTGACTGGAAAAGGACTTGAGGGAATACCGTTGTTCAATGGAAAGATGGATCCTAACTTGGTCATGGACTAGATAGAAGGTGCATGGAGAATCACTTTGAATGTGATGGAGTAACTGAAGCATAGAAGGTGAAGGTTGCAAAGTCAAGGTTGAGAGGATTACCCTTGACATGGTGGAAGTTTATTCAGGCTAAGAGGGAGAAATAAGGCAAGCAACCCATATCAACTTGGAAAGGAATGGTTGCTAAGGTAAAGGAAGCTTATATGCCAGATGATTATGAGATCCAACTTCACAAGAAGAGGTAGAGTCTAAGGCAAAAAGACCAAGATGTCAACACCTATATTGAAGAGTTTTAGAAGCTTTGCTTGAGATCAAATGTGGCAGAAGATGAGAGCCTGAAAGTGGCTAGGTACCTTAATGGCTTGAAGCGGAACATATAGGAAGAGATGGCTTTACTCAGCCCCAAGAAAATCCACCAATGTTATCAGCTGGCTTTAAAGATTGAAGAGAGGAATAAAAGAAAGCATGATCAGTCCTCTAAGGGTAGAGGCAAAGGCAAAGATCAAAGAGGACAATGTGGAGGTTACCAAGGTAGAGGAAATGATCAAAGGAACCAAGGTCAATCCAAGCTTACCGAGCATGGAGGGGAAACATCTTCAAGAGGAGGATTAAATAGAGGAAGGGGACCTCAAGGAGGTTCAAATAGAGGAAGAGGAGCAAGCATAAGTAACTCTTACTTTTCCACCATGAAGTGTTACCATTTCAGTCAACTAGGTCATCCAACTTACAGATGCCCGGAGAAAACTTCTTCATCAAGCAATGAAAAGAGAGTGAGGATACCATGAGTGTCAAATCATCTAAGATCAATCATATAGAATCAGAAGTAGGAGAAAATATGATGTTTAATAGAGTGTTGATCAGACAACTGGTCAAAGAAGAACCCAAGCAAAGGAGAGCTTTGTTTAGAGCAAGGTGCAAGATATTTGGAAAGGTATGAAAGGTCATTGTGGATTCTGGTTCTATAGATAATATCATCTCTGAGGAGGCAGTAACTAAGTTAAAATTGTAGAAGGTACCTCATACCAATCCCTACAAGGTCACATGGCTAAATAAAGGGCAGAGTGTTCTAGTGAATGAGTAGGTTATAGTGGAATTCTCAATTGGAGGCTACAAAGACAAGTTGATTTGTGATGTACTACCCATGGATGCATTCCATCTTCTGCTTGGTAGGCCATGGCAATATGACAAAGGTGCTATATATCATGGGAAGGAGAACACCATTGAATTCAAGAAGGATGGAAGAAACTTCAAGCTGCAGTCATTGACTGAGGATGATGAGGGGCAGTCTAAGGTACCTAACATTATGTTGAGTAGTGGCAAGGAGTTCATCAAGGATCTACACAAAGGAAATGAAGGTTATGTGGTTCTAATGCAGTCTAAAGGAGAAGAAAAGGCTGAAAGGATAGTCTTACTAGGAGCAGTCCAAAGGTTACTTGATAAATACAAGATCATAGTGAGTGATGGAACACTTGCAACTCTACCACCCAAGAGAGCAATAAGTCATCAAATTGACTTCATACCTAGAGCCTCATTGCCTAACAAAGCAGCATACAAGCTTACGCCTAAGCAAAACCTAGAGGTGGCTAGGCAAGTGGAAGAATTGTTGGGTCAAGGTCTGATTCAGAAGAGTATCAGCCCATGTGCAGTCCCAGTGGTTTTGGCAACAAAAAAAGGTGGTAAGTGGAGATTATGCACTGATTCTAGAGCAATTAATATAATCACAATTAGGTATAGGTTCCCTATTCCTAGAATTGAAGACTTAATGGATTGTCTTGGAGGTGCAAAATTCTTCACCAAGTTAGATCTTAAGAGTGGGTATCATCAAATCAGAATCAAGGAGGGTGATGAATGGAAGATAACTTTTAAAACAAATGATGGCTTGTATGAGTGGAAAGTGATGCCATTTGGCCTCTCAAATGCCCCTAGCACATTCATGAGATTAATGAATGAGGTGCTTAAGGATTTCACAGGGATTTTTGTGGTGGTCTACTTGGATGACATACTGATTTTTAGTAAGACAACAGAAGAACATTTGAAACATGTGGAGATGGTTCTCAAAAGGCTGCAAGAAGAATAGTTAGAAATCAACCTTGAGAAGTGTGAGTTCCTCAAACAAGAACTTGTGTATCTAGGCTTTGTAGTTTCCCAAGGAACCCTGAAGATGGATCCAAGCAAGGTGGAAGCCATCCTAAACTGGACCACACCAACCACAACAACAAAGGTAAGAAGTTTTCATGGTTTAGCTCAGTGTTATAGGAAATTCATCAAGAATTTTAGTGGTATATGTGCACTAGTCCTAGATACTATTAAAGGTGGTCTAAAAAAAAAGTTTAAATGGATCCAAGAAGCTGATAGACGGTTTGAAAAACTGAAACAAGAAGTGGCAACTCAACCAATTTTGTTATTGCCTAGTTTTGATAAGTTATTCATAGTTGAGTGTGATGCAAGTGGAGTAGCAGTAGGAGTACTTAGTCAAGAAGGTAAGCTTATAGCCTTCTTTAGTGAAAAACTCAATGAAGCCAAGCAAAAATACTTCACCTATGATATGGAACTTTATGCTTTAGCGCAGTCCCTTAGAAAGTGGAGGCATTATTTATTGCCCAAAGAGTTTGTGGTCTTCACAGATAACCAGGCACTTAGTTACATCAACACCCAAGAGAAGTTAAGAAATAGATATTTGAAATGGATGGTGTACATCCAAGCTTTTACATTTACCATTAAGCACAAGAAGGGACAACAAAACAAAGTAGCAAATGCATTAAGAAGGAGAATGTTGATAGTGCAGGAAATACAGCTGAAAAGCATTGGGTTAGAGAGTTTCAAAGACCTCTATGGTGATGATGAAGACTTTTTCAGAAGCCTACAAGGTATGCTCTGATTTTGTAAATCATTTTCATAGTCAGTATGCTGAGTATACATTGCAAAATGAACTGTTATTTAAGGGCAATTTGTTATGTGTTCCAAGAGGATCAATGAGGGAAAATCTG
This sequence comes from Sequoia sempervirens, assembly GCA_007258455.2. NCBI lineage: Eukaryota > Viridiplantae > Streptophyta > Pinopsida > Cupressales > Cupressaceae > Sequoia > Sequoia sempervirens. The sequence goes on from VDFB02000002.1 coordinate 390,997, forward strand.
ATCCAAGAGAAACATAATGGCAATCTTAGTGGGAATTTTGGTATTAAAAAAACTTTAGAGCTGGTACAAAGATTCTACTACTGGCCTAAGTTAGCAAGAGATGTTAGGAAATATGTGGAACAGTGTGTAGTTTGCATGAAATCCAAAGGGGGAGCTAGCAATGCTGGTTTGTATCAGCCCCTACCTATTCCTAACAGATCATGGGAGTGTGTGAGCATGGATTTTGTGGTAGGTCTTCCTAAGACCAAAACTGGTTTTGATAGTATTTATGTAGTTGTGGACATATTTAGCAAGATGAGTCACTTTATCCCTTGCAAGACTACACATGATGCAAGTTACATAGCTAATCTCTTTTTCAGGGAAGTTGTAAGAATCCATGGATTTCCATTGAGCATTGTATCAGACAGGGATGTAAAGTTCATGAGCCATTTTTGGAAAACACTATGGAGCAGATTGGGAACAAATCTTTCTTTTGGATCAGCTTACCATCCTCAGACTGATGGTCAAAGAAAGGTGGTTAACAAAGTGCTAGGTAATATTTTAAGGTGCTTGACAAAGGAATATGGACAGACATGGGATGTGGTAATTTATCAAGCTGAATATGCCTACAATGACAGTGTTAGTAGAACTACAGGGAAAAGTCATTTGAAGTTGTGTATGGGATGCACCCAAGAGGAGTTTGTGAACTTGGAGACCTTGGCACAATGGAGAATAGGAGTGGACATGCAGAACACTTCACTCAGACCATGAAGGAGATTCATGAGCAGGTTTAGAAGACAATCACAACAGCCACACAAAAATTGAAAGATAAAGTTGATGTGTCAAGGAGAGATGTGTAGTTTGCAGTAGGTGATTATGTTATGGTTCATCTTAAAAAATCAAGGATGCAGAAGGGAATTTCAACCAAAATGTAGATGAAAATAGTAGGACCATGCAAGGTGTTAGCCAAGTATGGGAAGAATGCATACAAGGTGGAATTACCATCAAATTTGGGCATCTCTCCAGTGTTCAATGTTGCTGATTTGATCAAATATAAGGGAACAGTTAGTGATGAGGTTCAGAACAGTCAAGAAATCTTCAAAGAAATCAATAATGTACCCCTACCTAATCAAGAGCAGCCTCAGGCAGAGCAGATCTTGGAGTCCAGAGTGCAAAAGTCTACAAGGAATAAGGTCTACATGGAGCACCTTATCAAGTGGAAGGGAAAGCCTGACTCAAAGGCCACATGGGTACAAGAAGATCAATTTAAGAAACTTGGAATTGACGTGGCAATGATCCCTCTTTCTAGTTCTTAATTTTTGTGCTGAGAGGGGGAGAATGGTGTAGGAGCACCTGCCAATGTGCCAAAGTATAAGCTTATCTTTGAGGTTAATGTTTTAAATTCCTTTTTTTGTTTTGGTTTGGTCTTTTGGATCACCTTATGGGTGGTTGAGGACATTTTTTCTTCTTATTCTAGAATTTGAATAAGTTGGAATCATTTTTGTGGTTGATTCCTAAGCTTTTGTCAAAATTTGCAAAACACATTGTGTTTTACAAAATCAAGCTTTTGGCTGTTCGTAGGCTAAAAATGAAAACCTAACTATTTTATAAGCATTTTAAAAGGTTGATATTTACCTTTGAAGAGGTTAGAAGTTTTGAAGTTTGGCAGTTTCATGAGAATAAGAAGAGAAACAGTGATTTTTGTTAAAAAGGCTATGTTTTTCTGTTCTAGCATGTGATAGCTACAAGAAATGAACTGAGGAAAGCTTTTTTGAGTGGAATATCATGTAAATAAATCCTTTGAAACATTTCTTGTGGCATTTTAGTTAGTTTTTCCATCGCTTTCTTCCATTTGTAAATACTATGTTTTTATTGTTTTGCTATTTTGACTGATAAACTCAGAAAAATGGAGTTCTAGCTTGTTTTCTGACCGTACCAAGAAGTATGGGTTTTGTGGAAACAAGGCTAGACTCCATCCTTATACATAGTGTAAATATAGGAGTTAGTAAAAGTTCAAAAAGCATGCTAAGGATCTTTCCCTAGGCGAGTTGTTTTATACCTAGTTTGGGAAAGACAATGTTGCACTGTCCTAACACAGGGGTGATGAATGTCCATTCAATTCAAGGTGTATAAATATTGTAGGGGACCTTACAAAGCACTGACAAGAGGCAGGAGTCATCACCAAATCATTTGGTGGCTGGAGAAAGAAGACAGTCCTTTGTGTGTCCAAGAAAAGGCTTAAAAAGCCCTAAAATTCTCAAAAATAGTGATAGCCCTGTGTACGGCCTGAGAAGGTCTGAAACCAAAAGAATCTTGAAATGCTCCAAATTTTAGCTAGGGTTCTTTCTTTGAAGTTGGGGTTTCCACTGAGCAGGGAGGAGTACTAAACTAAAACCTCGGGCTAAGAGACCTAATGGGGGCTCATGGCTACTAGCCCTCCTAAAACCCTAACCTAGGGTATGGTGGCAGCAATAGAAGAAAGGAGATTTGTGCTTGGACAAGAGCCATTCCTAGACCATTTTGAAGTCAAGAAAGCCTATGCACACCACTGCAAGCAAGTTAGGAGGCATTTGGAGATTGTCTAGTCTTTAAAGGACTAAGGGCTAGATGGAGTATGTGAGGAAAAGCACCAAGAACTGATTGGTAGCAACAAACTAAGATTGATAGCAGGGTTGGAAAGGGACCAGGGGTGCCTAATAACTTTTAGGACCTATAGGTTGAGTGGTGGAGAGAAACACCAAGGGGTTATCTATTGGAGACCCAGAGCATTGAGCCAGAGATTAACTCAATCCAACCCTGTCCCTATCATTTTAACTTAGAAATTTTCACATTTGCATCACCTTCATACAAAGTTTCCAACCTTTTCCATATCTCATAAGAAGTATTTAGATCCATAACATTTTTCATCTCAAAATCAGTCAAAACACTCAACAATGCTTCCTTAGCCTTGATATTTTACTCAACATCCCTAATCTTAGCAGTATAGTAGGACCATTTTGAGGAATAACATACCTATTACTTGTAATGCTCTAGTAGGGTTCACCAATGCATCTTAGATGACACTCCATTCGAGTCTTCAATAGAGAATAATTTGTTCCATCAAATCTCAGACTATCCTTGTATGTCACCATCCTGGATCACCTCAAGCTTTCAAAATTCTTCCAAGGAACCCACTCTGATACCAATTGTTGATAACACAAGGGTAGAAAACTGAGAGGGGGCATGAATCGTTTGTCACAAAATTTTAAACTTATTCAACTTATTAGCTTTATTCCCAAATCTGAAGAATAACAATGAAAACATAAATCAACAACACATCAAAAGCACACATAACACCAAGATCTTTTATGTGGAAACCCTGTTAGGGGAAAAACCATGGTGTAGGTTAGTCCACAAGATTATACCTTGTTAAAAGTATAAAGAAATGTGAATGGGGAATGCACATGCATTTAGGTGCACTACCTAAAGCTCACTTCTCAATTAAAAAAGGAAAATACACTATCTTACAAAAGATTTGGATTATATCCTCAAGATTTGAACTGAGAAAATAGCATCTACTAATGCCTGATTACAATTTCAGTTAAGCACATGAACACTTCTTCACTCTTCTTCACTCTTCTTTACACTTTTCTATACCTTTCAAATATTTAGAACATTATTTGTGCATACCATTCATTCAAATGGTATAAACAATCACTTATATATATATGCAATAAGAAATTACATCACTACATGTCAACCTCAATATAATAATAAAATGAATACAAACTGTTGGCCCAAAACATTAAAGATTATTAATGTGAACCAATCAAGGTTGGCCACAACATATTAAAGACCCAAAAGAAAATTCTCAAACACAAACTACCTTCAAAAATTATTCTAGGAAGATCCACAACACACTACAACACCTTGTCAGCCAAGAACATGAAAAACATGAACACACAAGAGAAAATATTGAATCGTGAGCACAATGATCAATGCAGACATGAAAAAAATAGAGAATGATGTAGAAACATACAAAAACATCATGAATCACCAAAGAAGCATCTGCAGCAAATGAACTTAATAAAATCGCATCATCTTCATTTAGGAACACGAGCTGAAGCAACAAAAAAACTATTAGAATACAAATCTTCATAACTCGATCAAATCTTCATGCGGATCTCTGAAACTTAATATGGATAAACTAGATATAATCAATAAGAAACCCTTTATTCCACAACCTTTGATCATCAACATACTAAAGTTACCAATAGAATGAACTTCACTTCACCACTCACAACCTGCAACTTATTTAATACAATTTTCTCAATATCCTCGAAATCTACAACTTCTAATACATTAATTCCAATAGTGTTGACATCAATGATAACCACATATTAGCAACTAAAAAAAAACTTCCAACAACCTCTACATGGTTGAAACAACATGAGCAAACACATCATACACCCCATGAAATGAAACTTCTTATTTTGATTGCACACCCTTCACAATCTGACCCCTAATGCTTGTAGGTCTCATAAATGGATTGTCTAATTTTTCTCCCAAACTATAGACTAAAAATCTAAAAAAATAATACATTTGAATACCTATTTTCCTTGTTTAAAAAATATTACAAGATAGATATTAATTCCTTTGGGCCATATGTCCTAAAGCTTGTTGTCTTAGTTTTTGTTAGGCCTAATTAGGCCTTGGTGCAAATAGGGCTTATTGCATCTACTAACTCCAAACAAAAAATCACTCATCCAATGCTCCAAAAAAAATTTATTTGACTTGTAAAATTTTATAAATCCATTAGATATCCATTTCCATAAGCATTTATAAAAACCCTAATACTATCACCTTCTAAACCTTGTTCTTTTTGCCTATACATTGGTCTACGGTCAATAAACTTCACTTTTTCACATATCAGCCTTGGCCTCTCAATTTAAACCCTTAAGAGGATGGAAAAAAATATGAGGAACAAATTCACCAAATATTGATAATTTCATATGGATAAAATAAGAGAAACACAATTTACATTATATTTGTTTACCCTAATAAGGGATTTTAACTATTTTTTACAAGAATTACAATATCTCTCTCAAATCCACACCAATCTACATGAAAAAAAAAGAAAATTGAAGGTGATTGGAATGACTAATACTTACAACCAATTATACATAATTTCCTTCTTGTGCTAGGTTGTACACAGCCAAGAAACAATGAATTTTTGAAAGAATATATATATATATATAATAGTGTCTTTATTCATAAAAAGTCAGATATACAATCACCCACACTTGTTCAAATGTAGAAATGGAATTTTAATGGAATTACATCATGAATCCTCACATTCCAACCGATCTCTAACTACTTATCAACACCTGAGGCCAAAATGACCTTTCATATTCCAAGTTTGTATCATTTGCAACTTTACAATTTTGCATCATTTAAAACTTTTTGGACAACTTTCAAAATGAACACAAGTTTGAACTTAGACCCCTCCTAGTGACTTCAATAAAAGGGAAACAACTTAAATGATCTCATTACACTATGATGACCAAAAATTAAAGAAAAATACAAAAATTCAAGGATGGAAAAAGGTTTGAATCATGGCTATAATTGTCTACACTTTCATCCTCTTGTGTTATGACATTTTTACAAATCTGATAGACACTAGGAGGGTATCCAAGATTCTTATCAAAGGTTTACTTTGCTTTCCAAGATTATTTCCATGAATAGAGAAAATAGAATCATACAAGACACTTGATATTCTAGAATCTCTAAATGCTTGAAGAGAACACATGATAACATGAGAAAGTAAATAAAGTGCAATGCAATGATTTAAAGTGAAATGTTTAAATGCAATTTTTAGATTTGAAACAAGGTAATTTACTAATTACACTATGCAATGATATGAAAATAGAATGTTGTAAATGAAAATTTGGAATTAAGCAATGCATGGAATGAATCACTTTAGGCTAGAATTAGTAAAATTCATGAAACAAAAAGTGAACCCACTGAAATAAATGACCACTTCCAGCAAATAGAACCACATAAATGTTCATTTAGATCCTGAATACTGCAATCTAAAATTTGATGCAAGACCATCTACCAAAAAAAAAATTCATCAAGGGTACTTCTAACCCTAACTAAATGGATAAGATCAAATTACAAAACACCATTGTTTCACTTAACGTTTCATCAAAATCTACTACAATTTCACCCGATTCTTCATTTCTACCAACCCAAAAAACATCAAAACTTGGCTCCAAACCTTTATCAGACTGGAATACATATCAATCGTCATCAATATGATATAATCAAAACAATAACCTAATTAGAAACACTAAATCATTTAGCTCTTTCATTGTTCACCAATGCACTCCTCAATACAACTTACTTCTCAAGGAAAATTAACAACTAACAATACATTCTTACTTTCAAAATAACACCAAACCTTCAAATCACTATAAAAATCATTATTTTTAGCTAAAACAAACCAAGAACATATTCACATAACAATTTTTTATCAGATCCTCTTCTTTTGTAGCCAAAACACCATTTTCCACATAAAGTTCTCATTGCTCAAGATGTTAAATTCAACAAGTTTTCCTTCTAGACCTTATCCAAAAATTTATATATCTTTAATATCATCATCTAAGTGAGTTCAAAATAAATTCAGTCACTCTTAACACTTTTTTCTCAGTTGCACCTTCTTTCTAGAGTCAAAGCACTATTAAGCTAGTAAGTTTGCAAAGCCTTAAATCAGGTATCAGTTTAAATAAAAATTTCTCCACCTCAGAATATGCACATTTTTAGAAACCCAATATGGTATAATTAAACATACTTCAAGCTTAGGATGGGTTTTCTTGAAAATAATTCCAGGTCTATTGACTGACCAATAGTTTCAGGCTCCAAATAGGCCTATTTATCAAAGAAACTACCTTTAAAACAACTCCAAACCTTCACTTAACCCAAAAAAGTCTTATATCACTTCATTTAACCACCAAATAAACCTTTATTCTCAAATAAATCATTCATTATAGTAGCAAACCAAAAAACCCTCATTCTAGCATCATTTAGAATTAAGAAAACAAGGATTTTTAGAAAAAATCACTTTCTAGACCTTTTCATACCTTGCCACCACATCAAGCACGTGGATATATGTATACACATAAAAAATAAATCATTTACTAGCTTCCTTGAGTGCTTATTGAACTGATTCCAACTAGGAGCCACTCTTTTCCCTTGAACTTTATGTATTTTTTGTTGGGACAACAGCCATAAGTCTATTTCTTCTTGATGCCTACATCAAAACAAACTACAAAAGCAATAAAAACATTATCTATAACCTCATATAACCTACTCCACTGACCCAACATGTCTAAATCGGTGTAGTGTTAAAATGCTGATTTAGACTCTCAAAACACTAAATGGAGATTACAGACCGAATTTTGTAAATGGGATATCAAACCTTTATTTCTTGATCAAAAAACCTAAAATAATTTTCAAAAGAGTGAAGACTCCATACACTACAAGATCCAAAAAAGAAAAGCCTAAAAGGTGCCGGTATGTCCGTACAAGGACTAGAATCAGAAGCAAAAAACATAGATTTTATAGAGTGCTTTATTCACCAAAATTTGATGCCAACTTACAAAGTATATCTATTTCCTACCCCTAAAAGCCTTAAATATATGTTTACAATAAGTTAAGGAAACTACCTTTTCATCTTCAATTTATCAAACCATTCTTTTTCCTACTTGACTCTTGATCTTCCTAATTTTTCCACTTTTTGCATTTTTTTCTTTATTGACAACTTTTACATTTTTAGTAACATTTTTTTCCAATTTACTTAATTAAATCATATAAACCTATTTAAGGACTCAAATACATTAGAATAGGTCTTATCATGATGTTTTTACAATTCCTTCATCATGAAAATGCAAATTTTACATTTTTGTCTATTTGAAGCACAAGGTGCTCTTGCACCATACAATGAACCAATAGAAATTTTCAAGTCCCTTTGGAAATGTGGTATATCATTCTTGCTTTTTCTTTCACTTGCATATCAACTTCAAATCTTTTTTGGAATGCTTCTTCTTCTTTACTCTTATCTTGTCTTTGTGTTTGTCTTCAACTCTATCTTCATTTCTAACTCTTCTTGTCTTCATTTGTCTTTTCCCATCTCTCTTCTCTGCCTATCAGGTTCACAATCATTCAAAATGACACAAGAATTTCCTTTCACAATTCTCAACTTTCCATTAACTCTTCCTTAACCAAGTGACATAAGACTATCCTTCAACTTTTCTTTTCTGAGCAAACCTTTCCTCTCTTTTCACAAGTCATCCTTGACCTTCTTTGACCAATCATCTTTACATCTTCTCATCTACTCCCATCAGTGGAGTACTCTCAAACTGACCTAAAAATATTCAAATGGCTATAAACACAACTGCTTCTTCAAACAAGTATCCATCTCCTTTACTGTTTCACCATATAAATCACCAACTAAGAAAACCATGCATCTTTCCCAACAAAAGATCCTAGAAGATGCCTAACTCTCTTTTCTTTACACCTTCTACCTAGATTAATCTCCATTGGAGGATGGTTACCATAGACCTCAACTTTTCTTCCAACACACAACTCAGAACTCTTCCTCTCTACAACTTAGATGTATCAAGCACCCACAACCAACTACAACTCAACAAAAACAAGTCAACCAATCATTAGAATCAGCTAGCTCTTATACCAATTGATGCCAGAGCATCTACCAAAAAAACTAATCATCAAGGGTACTTCTGACCCTAATTCAACTGAGCAGATCAAATTTTAAAAAACCATTGTTTCACTTAACCTTTCATCAAAATCTCCTGCAATTTCACCTAATTCTTCATTTCTACCATGCCACAAAATGTCAAAACTTGGCTCCAAACCTTAATCAGACCTAAATACATCTCAATCATCATTAGTATGATAGAATCAAAAAAAAAAATTTGATTAGAAACAATGAATCATTAAACTTTTTCATTGTTCACCAATGCACTCCTCAATACAACTCACTTCTCAAGGAAAATTGACAACTAAGCATACATTCTTACTTTCAAACTAACACCAAACCTTCAAATCACTATAAACATCATCATTTTAACTAAAATAAACCAAGAACATATTCACATAACATTGTTCTATCTAATCCTTTATCTTTGCAGCCAAAACACCATTTTCCACATAAGGTTCTCATTGCTCAAGACATTAAATTCAACAAGTTTGACATCTAGACCTTATCCAAAAATTAAGACATCTTTAATATACTCATATAAGTAGGTTCAAAACAAATTCAGTCACTCTTAACACTATTTTCTTAGTTTCACCTTCCTTTTGCAATCAAAGCATTGTGAAGCTAGTAAGTTTACAAAGCATTAAATTGGGTATCACTTTAATTCAATTTTTCTCCATCTCAGACTATGCACAATTTTAGAAACCCATTATGGTCTAATTAAACATACTTCAAGCTTGGGATAGGTTTTTTTGAAAAGTATTCCAGATATGTTGACTGACCCACAATTTTAGGCTCCAAATAGTCCTATTTATCAAAGCAACTACCTTTCAAAAAAATCCAAACATTTATACATATTTAATATCATGATATAAGTAGGCTCAAAACAAGTTTAGTCACTCTTAACACTATTTTCTCAGTTTCACTTTCCTTTTGCAGTCAAAGAATTGTTAAGCTAGTAAGTTTGCAAAGCATTAAATTGGGTATATCGCTTTAATTCAACATTTCTCCACCTCATACTATGTACAATTTTATAAACCCATTATGGTCTAATTAAACATACTTCAAGCTTAGGATAGGTTGTTTTGAAAAGTATTCTAGATCTATTTACTAACCCATAGTTTTAGGCTCCAAACAGGCCTATTTATCAAAGCAACTACCTTTCAAAGAAATCCAAACCTTCACTCAACCAAAAATAGTCTTATATAACTTCATTTAATGACAAAATCTTCCATTATTCCCAAATAAATCATTCATTATAATAGAAAACCAACAACCATCATTATAGCATCATTTGGAATCAAGAAAACAAGGGTTTTTAGAAAAATCACTTTCTAGACCTTTTGATACCTTACCACTACATCAAGCATGTGGAAATATGTTTGCACATACAAAATAAATCATTTACCAGCCTCCCTGAATGCTTATTCAACTAATTCCAACTTGGAGCCACCCTTTTCCCTTGAATTTTCTATATTTTTTGTTGGGACAACAACCATAAGCCTATTTCTTCTTCATTCCTACATCAAAACACACTCCCAAAGCAAGAAACACACTATATACAATCTAATATAACCTAATCCACTAACCCATCATTTCTAAATTGGTGTAGTGTTAACATGTTGATTTAGACTCTCAAAACACTAAATACAGATTAGAGACCGAATTTTATAAATGGGCTCTCAAACCTTTATTTGTTAATGAAAAAACCTCAATTTTTTTTGAAAAGAGTGAAGAATCTCTACACTACAATAGAAAAATAAAAATTAAGCCTAAAAGATGGGGTTTTGTCCATACAAGGACTTAAATTAGAAGAGAAAAACATAGATTTTACAAACATAGTGCTTTATTCACCAAAATTTGATGCCAACTTACAAATTATATCTCTTGCTCACCCATAAAAGCCTTAAATAGATGTTTAAAATTAGTTAAGGCAACAAAATTTTCATCTTCAACTGATCAAACCATTCTTTTTCCTACTTGACTCTTTATCTTCCTAATTTTTTTTTACTTTTTGAATTTTGTGCTTTATTGACAACTTTTACATTTTTAGGAACATTTTTTCCAATTTGCTTAATTAACTCCTAGAAACCTATTTAAGGACTAAAATACATTAGAATAGGTCTTCTCATGACCATTTTACAATTCCTCCATGATGAAAATGAAAATTTTACATTTTTGTATATTTGAAGCACAAGGTGCTCCTGCACCAAAATTCCACAGGGACTAAGATGTCGGGAGGGCGTTTTAGTCCTCTTGATGAAATTTGAAGGTTTTAAAAGTTGTAACAAATAGAAAATCACTCAAACATGGTATTGCAACAAAAAACCAGAGAGGGACTAAGACACCACCAAGGGCATTTTAGTCCCAGTAAGGGTTTTTTGCAAAAAATAAGACAATTCTAGGTTGATAACAGTGTTCCCCGGTTGTCTACCCAGGGACTTGATGTTTGGAAACAAAAATTTGTGCAAATTAAGGCTAGAATTAGTAACTAGTAACAAGCAATTGGATGCAAAAGTGAATTCAATTTTTTTTTCAATTTTGAATGCAATAAGAATGTTCCCAAATCAATGAACAATTCACTTTTCAAATTTTCAATGAAATGAGATAATTCCATAAAGGAAAGATGCAACCTATATGCACTTTCACTAATGCAAATATGAGAAACCCTGAATTCAATTTCACAAATGCAAAATACAAGAAACCCTAGATGTACTTTCACTAATGCAAGATGTAATACAAGAATAAATGCAATCTAGATCTAAGATTTTAATGAACTCTAAATAAGAAAATGAATGTACAAAAGAGTCAGGTTCACCAAAAAGATGAATAGGAAAAGGGATACCCTTAGAGATATCACACTTTTTCCACTCAATCATTCACTAATGTCCCAGGAGTCCTAATGGGATTGACTGACAACTTCACAACGTGAGTCAATTCACAATTAGGAAGGACCTAGGAGGGGTATCTTTGAGTTCTAAAGGGTTTCACCACCAAGCCAAAGCTTGGAAAAGACACTTTAACATTCAACTCACAAAATCAAACAATACAAGCCAAATAATGAGATCAAATGATGAAATTAAGCTACACCAAGTTAGGGTATGTCTACCTAGGAAGTTTGGAGATGTGAGGATTTTAGAAATGTAAAGAAGCTTTCAAAAAGTACAATGGAGGACTAAGACACCCATAGTGGCGTATTAGTCCAGTTGCTATTTTCTGGGGAAAATACAGAGTCTTCAGATGCCAAATAGAATCCTGAAGAATCTCTAAAAAATACCCTATGACTAAGATTCCCAAGGTGGTGTATTAGTCCCGTTCTGAATTTTTGAAGTTTTTGAATTTGATCCTGAGCTCCAAGGTCTGCACTTGCTTCATTCCAGATCTGAGGTCCTAAAAATTCCATATCTAACCTATGGGTGAGTTTCCATGAGGATGACAACTTTTTTCTTTATAGGATTTTCAAGTCTTCAAACTAGATCTACAAATACAAACACACAAGAGAGGGAAAACTTGTTGATTGTTAGTGAATGGGGGTTTTCCTTGGTTAATCCCCTTGTAAGTAATTAAACCAAATGATGAAATGAATCATGAACAATGAAATATGTAAATGGTATCACCTTGTATGATGTCTTTTGAAGAAAATTTGCAATCTACCATGTAGTAGCCATAAAGAATGTAGATCTTGGATCCTTGGATATAATGTGAACAAAGGGGGAAAATAGATCTTTAATGCTACATCCACAATCTTGGCTCAACAACATGAATGGATGCACTAAACCCTTGACATGATGTCTGAATCTTGATGAAATGCTCTTGACTACTTGAATACTTGAGTGCTTGGATACTTAGATTGCTTGTTATGAAAAATGGGTGGAGAAACCTTGTATTTATACTTATTCATGCTGAATATCCTAAAATTACACCACAATAAACCGACATATGAAATAATTAAATAAAGGAATCTAAATCCCACCCAAAATTGAAATTGAATCCCAAAAATAAGCCAAGGAGGACTAAGATGCCCTAGGTGTCATCTTAGTGCCCATGCTCAATTCTCAAGGCACAAACTCCAAAAAGGGACCTCTTCAGGTGTTTTCAATATCAAGGTCCCAAGACCCATGGAGGACAAAGATGCCCTAGGTGGCATTTTAGTCCCACTCCACAAATCAGGGACACACAGATAGAAACAGTAGATGATCATTTATATTTTGAGGTTTTTCAAGATTTTCCATTACAATATATATTTTATTAGGCTTATGGAGGAAAAATAGGGCCAATTAACCCATAAATAAGCATAAATGAAGCAAGGTAGGCCCAAACAAGTGTGAAAATGCAAGGGTATGCATTTTCATAAACTACAAAGATACTTTGGATTGATTGTTTAGGAGAGGTTTTGTTTGATTGTGAGGTCATGCTTGAAATAAGTGTTCGAGTTTCTTTGTGTTTTGAGTACTTTAAGAGAACAATGAATAAGATATATACATAAGATGTATATATACATACATATCTACATGTCCATGATGAACTCATGCACATGAGTAATCATGTACATAATTATACATAGATAGATGTATCTATGCATGCTTATGGGTGAATTCCCATATGCACAGGAACATTGAATGGATAAAGTGACATGTATATATATAGTATATATATCTCAATCAATATCATAATTTTATGTATGTTTGAAGGTAATGCTATAGATATGTGTGTGTGTGTGTTACGTGTATGTATTGACATAAAGGAAACATCCTTACAAGTATATTAATATACTTATAAATATACATATGTATATATGTATATAGATATATATATACATATACATGTATGATATTAATTTGAATAGTAAATGGATATAAGCTTATGCATTCAAATATCGAATGAAGTATATTTATAATCATATGATTTGATATATATATATATATATATATATATATATATAAACATATAATTATATAATAACATATAATTATATAATAACATGTCGAGTTTATTTATATACATATGTATAATGGAATATATATAATGCATATATATATATATCAGTATTGATATACTCTAATGCTTGAATAAGTTTTGTTTATATATATAAAGTGATATTATTAAAATTCAAGTGCATACTATAAATACCATAGGATATAGTGCACATTTCATATAGTGAATGACACAACAATGAAGCATGCATTAAGGTAGCGCTATGGAAATTTATTACGATTTACGATACTTGAAAATGGAACACAATATAATGGAAGGTACCTGGTAAAGATATTAAGCTAGGTCAATAGTATTGAAAGAGACTTGAAATACATTTAAAAGCTTTGACTTAGTCATAAATCTGCAAACACCAAAAGCACATAAGAGGTTTATGTGGTGCCAAATTATGAATATTTGCAGTGCATTAGAAGTCTATTTTGTGAGCTATTTCTAGAAATGGAAACCAAAGTAAATGGGAGAATAAGTTAGGTAGATGCTGGCATGAATTGAGTCGACATGTTTGATCATTTATGTTACATATCTAAAATTCATTCTTGCTATATTTGAATGAAGCAACCTTCTATTATGTTTTTCTAAGTATTAAGTTCAAACTCTTCCACCTTTATTTACCAAGTTGACTAGAATCATGCAAGTGAAGAAGTGTCAATTCATCACCTTGTTTATAGCCTATAGATGTTGTTTTTTGTGTATATATAGATGCATTATTTACCTCAAAGGAACAAATATTTTGCACTCTATTGTTATTTTTTGAGAGCTTCTCTACTTTTCCTCAAATTTGTGTGAGATTTAGATGGATATTTTATAAGAGATTTATTGTGAGAATTTGTGAGAGAATTTGGGAAGTGTAGAAGTGTTTTGTTGTCAAGTTGCAAGCTGATTTGAGGAGGCTAGGATTTGAAACCATCTAGATCAATTGGAGATTTATACTTATAGGAATGTCGAATCTTACTTTCTTATGATTGTTTGATTTTGGATTGATTTTATATTGCTTGTTTTTTGTTTAGAAAAGTAATAAGCTTTTAGGGAAAGACTAATTTTTGCATTTGTGAATTGAAAGTAATTTGTTATTATATATTGGAATTCTCTTTAATATTGTTTGAATTGATTTTACATACTCCATATTAAGGAGTGGGTGAATATATAGTTATATATAGTGTTAAGATCTTAAATTGAGTGATTTTTTTATAGCTTAAGGTAGTTCGATTTGGTATATTATGGAAGCACATGTTAAACCTAGTAGAGGAGGATAGAATACTTATTGAATATAGGTTGTCCTTGGGGTTGTAGATTATCCAATGGAGGGAATTTCCTATGCATAGAATATAATTGGTCTTAATAAATCAAGTTAAAATGGTGGATGAGCATATGATGCCAATTTTGAAATAGGGGTGATGAATACTTTGGCCAAAGTAGTGTAATTCGCCATTGGTTACACTGTCAATTCATTGTGTCACTTAAATTTTATGCTAGTCCAAGATTTTCATACATGTAGAACATGGATGATTTGTATGGTAAGGTTATAGTTGTGTAGGACACAACACCATCTCATATTAGGCTAGTATTTTGTAGTTTCCAAACCAAAGCTCTTTGTCAAAGGGTAGGGCCATCTTGCTATATGTGGTAGATGTGTGAGGAACCATAGTTTAGTCTATGGATGGTAGAAAATTGCTTGAGTGATGTTTCTCCTCTCATTTGACAAGCCAAGATTTGAAAGGGGTTTTCCTGGATCAATTGTATTTCTAGTGCCAATGGAGCTCAGATGAGCTATGTATGTTACTTGTATCTATTTATTTGAAATATGGAAAATATATTTTATATTTAGATTATGAAATCATTTCCTTGGAAATATTGTACAATTTATTGAATGAAATGAGAAAGATAATTTGTTGCTATCATGTGTGCATTTTAACTTTTTTTGAAAAGAATTTTTTTATCGCTATGTGCTTAGCCTTTAGATTAAGTTTACTTGTGGTAAAACATAGGAAAATTACCATGTAGAACAAGGGGAATGTTACATGTGGTATTAGAGCTACCAAGTTTAGCTCTAGAACCTATGTAGTCACTATGTTTTTCCTTCCAACATTATGTGAACCTAATGTTTGTTAAATTCTTGTGTTAGGATGGTGTATCTCAAGTTAACTAAAAGAATGTTACTAATTGATAATGAGCATTACCTAAGGGCCAAGAAGGAATATGAAACCATTTTTCATACTATAGAAGGAACTAACTATGACAATTCCATTTGGCTAATTGATACTGAGAGGATGAGTCACACTCTTTTGGGAATATGATTCCATTTAATTGAAATCCAAAACATAATTCATGTATCTCCTAAGTCCTTGGAAAGTGTTCCCAAAAACTATGATTAGAAAGAGATTAAATTCAAATTAAATGAAGATATAAATTGAAATTCATGATTATTCCTAAATGATAGGAACATGTGGGGACATCCAAGAAGAGCTCCTACAAGATAGGAGTACATGGGGCACCCACATGGAAGTTTGAACCCACCTTGCCTCAGTTAACTATTTGGAGGATTGATAACACTTTAAAAAAGCATGTTTTGATCCTACAAATTAGGGATTGATATTTACACATGAGTTCACTTTAGTTCAATTCAAGTCAGTTTAGTTCAATTTAGTATCAGTTCAGTTTGTAATACCCCTCATGTTGCTATTGGGACTTGTTATTTTTCTATGGTTTTTGCTTGATACATTGAGACTTTGATAGTTACTATTTATTGGTTGGATTGGTGGATTGGATAGTTTAGACTGGTTGATGACTATGCTACTTTATTTGATGACATGGATATTATGATATGACATTATGATTACATTTGCAAGTGCCCTACTACACTACGATTCCTTCTCACGATGTGATGTATTTGATTATATATATACATGTTGCACACAACCTTGTTTGTATGCAAGAATTGTAGGAACAGAGTCTCGATTCCACCTACTTCGGAAAGACAGGGCGAGCATCAAATTAACCCAATGGGCACGAAGTTGAAACAGAGATGACAAGGAAGTCACCCTGTCCCAAGTTTGTCAGCCTGTCTTATGTTTAGTGGTATTGTGTTTCTTTGACCTTTGTCATTTTTGCATTTTATTATAGTGGTTTTGTGTGAGTGTACTTTTGATATTTATTTTACGTTGGTGTGTAGTATGATGTCATTTAAATAATTAAATGATTTTAATAAATTTTAATAATAGTTTTGGAATAGTTTATATTAAAGTATAAAAGTATTAAATTAAAAGCCATGTAATTTATTAAGGATAAATAAATTGAAAGGTGTAAATTAAATTATTTAAAATTGGTGTTTAGATAAATTAATTAAAATAGCACGTTGAGGATAATTAATGAAATAAAATAATTAAATAAGTAAAATTGTTTGAATTGCAAGTATAATTTGCAAAAATAAAAATTAAAACAAAAAGTGTTGTTTGAATAGAAAAAATCAAGAAAAGAAAGAAAAAAAGAAAGACCAATGAATGTTGAGTTTTTGGCTGAAAATCTGGTAATGAAATAGAAAAATTCTTTTAATTTTGATTTTTGGAGTTTTTGACGAGGGAGCAAACCTGAGATACAAAATAACACTCACAAAATAGAGAATAATATTTTATTAAAAAATATGGAACTCTTACATGCTGAGAATCTCAAATCCTTGAGCTTTGTGGTACATGCAAATACAAACTTACAGAAAATTACCCAGATTCCCCTTTCGTAGCATGCGAACTCTTTTCCCCAAAAAGTTACTCAAAAATCAGAAACTAGCCCATAAATAGACCCATTTTCTATTTGGAGCTAAAAAAAACACTCGAGATAATATTTTTGGTGGTTTGGCACCAAAAGTATAATTTGAAATTCAAAAACTAAGTCCTAATTCAAAAATTGGCAATTTTCCAAAAATCGGCCAACTTCTAGAAGCCATAACTTTTGATTCGGGACTTTGTTTTTTGAACCATTTGCACCATTAGAAAGGTCTCGGAGTGAAGAACGTGCTAATAACTTGCTCCGCTAGTTATAATGATTTCTAGGCCCATACGGGACTGTTTAGTGCCTCAAACTGGACTCAGAAGGTTTTTCAAGGCAAAAAGCAGAAATTAGAACTTGAATAACTTTCAAACTGTGAATGATCTTGACCTAATTATTTCACCAAAGTGCTTATTTTTCCATCATGAACCTTCCCCTAAATTTTTGTCTTCCCACGCCTTAAAATTCACACCTGCTAAAAATAGTAGTTGAGCAAAAAAAGTAGAAAAAGCAGTTTTGAAAGTTGGAAACTCTTATTCGACGAAAAGGGTATCCAGAAATGCAAAAAAATCTACAAAAAGCAAACAATGAGAACATAAATGGAAAACATCTTTTTGGGTGATGTAAGATTACCCTCACACCACTGGATTCTCCCGCATCAATTTTCGAAAAAGAAGAAGATATCTTTTTATTTAATAGAAAATTTGAGAGATTTTCATTCATGGGAAAATTGAAATAAGCTACAAAAAAAAATATTGAGTTTTGGAAATTGGATCCTTTCTTGTTTTCTCTGTAGAATTTATTTATTTTTCATTTTTCTGGAAGAGAGGCTTTTTTGGATTAAAATATTAGATTAGAAAATTGATCAAGGAAATCTAGTGGAGAAGTTCTAAAGGAAGAAAGGGGAGCTCTTCGAAAAGGCTATTTGGGATCAAAAAAAGCTTCATCAATTCTTCAACAAACGTAGGACTCTAGATTCCATTCTCTTCTTTTGATTTCTCTGAATCAGTAAAAATAAATAATGTTATTCTGTTAAAGAAAAGAAATCTTATGGTTTTATAAATCTTCTGGGTAGCAAACAAATGAGAGAAATTTACTCGGGTCTCTAAAAATGTCTAGTATTTCTATGATTTGTTATGGAAAAATTATTTCCCCTCTCAAATAAATGTTATTTTTATGAACACACACACACACACACATATTTATATATACTGTGAATATACTGCTGAAAAGAATATGTATTATTTGACATATATATATAGTGTGTATATATATATAAATAATTTATTCATTTCAAAATTATGTTTGGGCTAATTGTATTTGAGGGCTTTTGGCTGAATTTATTTTGTATCAGCATGTGTGTTTAAACAAAAAAAAAATTATTATTTTATTTGGGTTGAAGGGAAGGGACGACACTGGCCATACCCTCCCCCTCTTCCCGGTGGGTTGTGCTAGGCTGCCCACAATAGTCCTACGGACTGCTACGTACAGCAGTCGTAGGGACTATTATGCGTAGTCCACATACCAGGAAGCGTGGCTTTAAATTTAGTTCTTTTTATATTATATATATATATATATATATATATATATATATATATATATATATATATATATATATATATATATATTATATCTATATTAATATATATTAATATATATATATATTAAAATATGTTAATATTTAAATATATATATTAAATTATGTTTTTTTTTATATAAAAAAATAGAAATAAAATAAACAAAACGTTTCTTTTACATATTTGTTTTTTTTTAATATATATATATATATATATATATATATATATTCACATTGAGTTCTCTTATTACTAGGAAATTAGGAATATGATTGAAATTTATTCATGGAAATTAGTCGAATGGTATTCATAACAAAATTATTATCAAAATGTTATCTTCAAAATTATTGAATTGGGAAATAAATCTTATTGGATAATTGTGAATGAAAGAAATCAAATTGTGGATATTGTTATATTACTTGCATTATAGAATCTTGTTAGATTGAGTTGGTTTTGTTTCCTTATCATTTATTATTGTTTTGGCTTTTTAGTGTGGGAACCCAATTGATTTTGAGAACTCGTTTATGGATGTTGTGAACCTTAGGCATTCAAAGGCTTGATTTTATTGTTGGTTGATAATCCTCATTTTATGTGCTCTTGATGTAGCAAGTTATTGGTATTCTTATTCTGAAAGGGTTGTACGAGATTTTGTTGAGACTCTTTTTGTGTGCTTTTAGCGAGATGGGTAATGCCTCACATGTCATCTGTTGAGACTTAATTCCTTGTGCTTTATGGTACAACCCTTACTTTTGATTATGTTTTGGGGTCTCCAGGGAGAATGGCTCTTCATGGGGCCCAACACCTCAAAAGGAGGAAGGGCTCAGGATAACCCATGTAAGAGCTAGATTAACAAGTGAAAACCTAATAATAGAACTTAGGGGGATGGGTAGTAATAACATAATAAGATAATCTTGGATACCTAATCTATCCATTAGGGCTATCGTAGACTAATGGTAGACTGAGAAGGCCATGGTTGGCAAAGTCGTTACCTTGTCCTTAGGAGAGGTTAACGACTCTACATGATTCACCCTATGGGGCCAGTGCCTCAAGTAGGAGGAAGGGCTAGGATAACCATAGATGGGGGCTGGGGCCTCATGTTGGAGGAAGGGCTAGGATAACCCATGTAGGCTATGCAATGACACTCTCCACTAGTTTCCCTTATGCTTGTTTTCTTGGTTGCGTCTAGAAGTGTGTTATAATTGTTGTTTTGGATTTACTTTGCAAGTGGTTAATGGTTGTTTCCTTTGGTTTATTTATGATGTTTTTATGTCTTTGTGTTCATTATGATTGGATCTTGGTTGTTGTCATTTATGATTTATGTAACCTTTTGTTATTACTATGATATTCTTTATTGAAGTTAATCTTGTGGCATTCTTGGTCACGGTTACTTCCTTGACACCTCTAAGCATGGGGGTGGGTTTTTTCTAAAACGCACATGGTTGGGTGGAATGTGCTTCGTACCCGTTGGGTTCCCCATCAACGTTTGTTCATCACAGTATCTTTCAGATGGAGCTTGTACCATATATTCATCTTATATTTCAAACATTCGTTGTATTATGTATTTATCCCACATGTATGGGAGGTTTTATTGTAACTCATATATTGTGAACATGTAATGTATTAAAACATGATGTATTGTAAATGCACCCTTGTAACCATTCATTATTTAAGAGATGTATTATGGTTTGTATCATATGTTGTAGTTATACTTATACTTATGGATATATGTATGTTATCTTTTGTAAATGGTTACTGTAATGTTTATTATGGATGTAAGATTAGTCAAGTTAATTAGCCTTATGTATCTTTCGTTATTAGTTGGTTTTATGCGATGTGACCTCGTGTGCCCCAAAGGACTCAATGTTTATGATGTGATTGTGTAATGTAATTATGTTTAATGGTTCATAATATGTTTAATTTGTATTCTTAAAAAAAATGTGCATGGATTTGTCCTTTGGGGTTTACACAATGGGCGTTACATAGTTCAATTCAATTCAATTATGGTTTAGTTATCTTCAGTTGCATGTAGTTAGTTTGAGTTGAATGCTAGTTGACTTGATTTGACTTGAGTTGTATGACTAATGACTATAGTTACACGATAGATAATAGTGGATACTTTCAGTTAAGTGGAGATGATCAATCATGCATAATGTTTGCATTAATTGGTAGAGAGATATGTTTCAATTAACTAAGATTGACTTGCGACCACCTTGGACACCCAAGTTTGCATCTTTTAGTTAACACCTTTTACATGAGAAGATATTTACAAGGCTCGGTCAAGTGGGCCCATTCTTGGGTTCCAACTTTGAGGTGATGTTTGCAAGATATTTTCTTGACAAAAGTTTAATTAAGTGTTCAATTTGGGGCACCTAAATTGAGGAAGACTTTGGTTTGACTTCATATTACATTGTGGAACTCTACTTGCCCAATGTAGGCATAGATTGTTATGAGAAGATTTATGCTCTTGTATTGTACAGCTCTTATTCAGTTTACATGCTTATTAATTTTTTATTAATTGTAGTAATTGGATGAGAGTTCCATGAGAGTTTATTGCAGGTTGTGAAGAAGGATTGGTGAAGGCAAGGAAGTATATCAATCAAGGATTGATACAATATTATTGGAATATTTTTCTAAGGTTAAATAATACAAGAACTATTGGTTCTAGTGGATTTTTTTCTCAAAAGGGTTTCTTGATGTATATGTTGTGTCACTTCTATCTTCTTGTCTCATTCTTCTACAATCTTCTATCTCCTACAATTGGTAAAATTGATCTAAACAGATAATCATACAAAAATAATTGTGACAAAGAACACTTAATTAAATCTACATTCTCATTTTTTTACAAGTTTTAAGCTATAATATTACCTTCATTTCTATCATTTGGTATCAGAGCTAATGGTTGGTTAGAGTTTGGGATGCCTTTCTCCTAAGAGTTTGAAGGTTTTTTCTCTATAGTGGGAGCTTTTACTATTGTGTTATTGAAAATTTGTAAAATAAGTGCATTACAATGAGTTCTACTTCTCATCTAGATATTGAAAGATTCAATGGATCTAGTTATGAGATATGGAAACTAAAAATAAAGGATCTCATTGAAGAGAGAGATCAATGGTTAGCTATTTGCAATGAGACAAAGCCATCTACAATGATGTCAGATTAGGATTGGACTAAGCTGAATAAAAAGGCAAGAGGGACCATAAGGTTATATATTGCTAATGTTGTTCTCTTGAATGTTTCAATTGAAACTATCACATATAAATTATGGAAGAGGATAGGTGATATCTATCAAATCAAAAGTCTTACTAGTAAGTTGTATCTTAAAATACAATTGTATTCTTTAAAAATTAGATCTATGGTGATTCTATTTCAAATCATTTAAATGCTTACAATTTGATTCTAATTCAGTTAGCATCTATAGATGTAAAGCTAGAAGATGAAGATAAATGAATTTTGTTACTTTGTTCTTTACTAGAGTGTTGGGAAAATCAAATTGTTGCTATCAATGGTAGTGGTGTAGATCCTAAGATGGAAAATATAATTCCTACTCTCATATTAGAGGAGATGAGGAGGAAGTCTAAAACATGATCCCAAGATTCCTTATTTGTAAGAGGTAGGCCTAAGGAAAAGGAACCTCAAGGAGACTAGAAAGGAAAGGGTAATTCTAAAGGATGGTCTAAAACCCTTGGTAAGAGTAAGGTAAAGTGTTGGAATTTTGGGAAACTGGGACATGTAAAGAGGGATTGTAAGAACAAGAAAAATATTTTTGATGTTTCTATAGAGAAATCCTCAGATGACAGTAATGATGCATTGGTCATTTCATCTAATACGGTTAGTGATGACTCTTGGCTTATTGATTCAGGTTGCTTCTATCATATGGCTATTAGAAAGGAGTGGTTCACTAAGCATATTGCATATGATGGAGGGAATTTCTTCCTTAGAGATAATAGCACAACAAATATTGTTGGAAAAGGAGAGGTAAATTTGTGTTTTAGTGATGGTAGGGTTAAGACCCTTCATGATGTTTTACATATTCCAGGACTTGCTAGAAATATAATTTTTGTATATAAGTTCAATGATTCTTGAATGCACATGACATTTGAAAAAGGTGGTTGCTAAGGGATCTTGGATTGGGAATTTGTTTAAGCTTAATATGTCTAATTTAAATAAATCAGACAATGTAACTGAAGCTGAAAATACATATATGTTGTGGCACCATAGATTGGGCCACATTGGTGAAAAAGGTCTTAGGACCATTCTTAATAAGAAATTGGTTGATGGTATTCTTGATTATAATATTGGAAAAAATATTTTTGTGAGCATTGTGTGTTTGGAAAGCAATCTAAATCTTCATTTCCTAATGGAACAAATAGAACGAAAAGATTATTAGAGATTATTCGTTCAGATGTTATGGGTCATGTGGATATTGAATCTATTATAAATTCTAGATATTATGTCACATTTATTGATGAAGTCTCAAGATACTCTTGGATCTATTTTATGCATAAAAAATATAATGTGTTTGATAAGTTTAAAGAACTTAAGGCTTTAGTTGAGAAACAATTAGATCATAAGATAAAAGTGTTCTAAGGAATTTTATCATTATTTTAAGCATTCAAGAATTGTGAGATAGAAAACTACTCCATATACACCGCAAAAAAATGGATTAGTAGAAAGGATGAATCAAACCTTAATATAAAGAGCTAGGAGTATGTTAAGTAGTGCTAATCTAGATTGGTGGCTTTGGGACAAGGATATGAGTACTTCTTGTTATTTAATCAATAGATATCTTAGTTTATCTATTGAAGATAAAAAACCTTATGAAATGTGGTTAGGTAGAAAACCTAGTGTTGCACATTTAAGGATCTTTGGTTGTGAGGCTTTTGTTCATGTGCCCTAAAAAAGGTGGTCTAAGTTGGATCAAAAAACACAAAAATGCATAATCCTAGGTTATGGTGAAAATGTAAAAGGTTACAAGCTTTGGAATCCTCTAGCCTAAGAAAATTACTTTATCTAGAGATGTGATTTTTAGGGAATTTAGATCTTATACAGGAGAATAACAACCAAAGGAGAAGGATACTTCTCAAACAATGCATTTTGAGATACTACTAAGAAGCATGAAGATGCACATGTTGAAGAACAATTGGATGGATTGGATGAGGACAGTTCGCATTGTTCTAAGATAGATGCTCATAATGAGCATATTGAGGAAAAAGAACAGCATTCTTTGACAAGATCCACAAGACAATAGAATCCTATTGATAGGTATAGCCCACCTAATTTATGTTGTATATTTTCTTTGATGAGTACTAATGATGAACCTAGATCTTACAAGAAAGCTTTATCTTCAGATGAGAAAAATATCTGGTCACAAGCTATGCATGAGGAAATGGTCTATTTGGATACTTGTGACACATGGGATCTTGAGAGTTTTCCCAAAAGAAGAAAGGCCATTGGTTGTAAATGGATCTTTAAAAAGAAAATTAGAGTAGATGGTAATATTGAAAGGTACAAGGCTAGATTAGTAGCCAAGGGCTACTCCGAGAGAGAGGGAGTTTACTTTAATGAAATCTTCTCTCCTATTGCTAAATTAACTTCTATTAGATTTTTTTATCTATTGTTGTTGTGTATGATTTTGATATAGAGAAAATGGATGTGAAAACTACTTTCTTACATGAGGATCTTGATGAAGAGATTTATATGAGGCAACCTGATGGTTTTGTTATAAAATGAAAAGAATTATTGGTTTGTAGGTTAAAGAGATATTTAAATGGATTAAAATAGTCACCTAGAATGTGGTACCAAAAGTTTGATGATCTGCATTAGAAATTGGTTATGTTAGGAGTGAGGAAGATCATTATGTTTACATAAATTTATTGATGATCAACTTTTAATTATTATCATGTTTACTTATGACATGTTGTTTATTGGTAACAAAAAGGTAATGATCAAATAATTGAAAGCACAACTCTCTAGCACATTTGAGATGAAAGATCTAGGGGCTACAAAATATATCCTTGGTATAGAGATCAATAGAGATAGAGGTTAAAAAAAATCTTTGATTAAGTCAAAGCAACTATGTTGATACTAGTTTGAAATGGTTTAACATGCATGATAGTAAACCAATTAATATTCCTTTACCAGTTGGCACAAAGTTAAGTTTAAACATGGGTCCTAAATCTGATTTTGATCATGAGGAAATGTTTGAAATTCCATATTCTAGTGTAGTTAGTAGTTTGATGTATGTAATGGTCTAAATAAGATCAAATATAGCCCAAGTAGTTGGAGGTATAAGTAGGTTCATTTCTAACCCTGGTAAAGAACATTGGACTTATGTTAAGATTGTGTTTATATATTTACAAGGTACTTCTGATTACTGTTTGGTTTATTATTGTGCTAATGATATTGATATTAAGCACAAATCATTGGACATACAAGGTTTTTTTGATTCAGATTAGGTAGGAGACTTGGACAATCAGAGGTCGATAAGTGGTTTTGTTTACTTTTTTTGGAGTTGTGGTTAGCTAGATGAGTAAATGGAAGCCCATAGTTTCTTTTTCCACCATAGAAGTAGAGTACATGGCCGCTACACATGCCTCTAAAGAGATAGTTTGGTTATAGAAACTTGGGAAAGGTATTGGTTTTACTTGCAAGAAAATTAGACTTGAATGTGATAGCCAAAGTACTATTTGTTTAGCCAAAAATCCTATCTATCATGCTCTCACTAAGCATGTTGATGTTTAGTATCACTTTGTGTGAGAAATGGTTGGGAGTGGGAAGGTATTAATTGAGAAAGTTGAAACTTTGATCAATATTGTAGAGTATCTTACAAAACCATTTCCTACATATAAGTTCTCTTGGTGGAAGAAGGCCATTTTCCTTGAATCCTGTACTTTATTTACACTGATGATTCCTTGTTTAGAATAATTGAAATGTATAATGTCAAGTGATAAATTTTTGGGAATAGGATGCCATTTAATTGCAATCCTAAACATATTTCATGTATCTCCTAAGTCCTTGGAAAGTGTTCCCCAACACTAGGATTAGAAAGAGATTAAATTTGAATGAAATGAACATGTAAATTGGCACTTGTGATTATTCCTAAATGATAGAAACATGTGGGGAAATCCAAGAAGAGCTCCTACAAGATAGGAGCACATGGGGTGTCCACATGGAGGGTGGAATCCACCTTGGCTCAGTTAACTATCTGGAGGATTGATAATACTTCAGTAATACATGTTTTGATCTTACAAATTAGGGATTGATATTTACATGATTTTAGTTTAGTTTAGTTTAGTTTAGTTTAGATCAAATAAGTCTAGTTTAGTTTAGTTTAGTTTAGTATGAGTTTAGTTTAGTTTAGTTTAGTTTAGTTTAGTTCAGTTATGGTTCAATTATCTTCAGTTGCATGTAGTTATTTTGAGTTGAATGCTAGTTGACTTGAGTTGACTTAAGTTGCATGACTAATGACTATAGTTGCATGATAGATTTAACAGGTGGATACTTTCAATTAAGTGGGGATGATCAATCACGCATAATATTTGCATGAATTGGTGGAGAGATATGTTTTAGTTAATTAAGATTGACTTGGCACCACCTTGGGCGCCCAAGTTGGAATCTTTCAGTTAACACCTTTTGCATGAGAAGATATTTGCAAGGCTCAATCAAGTGGGCCCATTATTGGGTGCCAACTTTGAGGTGATGTTTGGAAGATATTTTCTTGACCAAAGTTTAGTTAAGTGTTCAATTTGGGGCACCTAAATTGAGGAAGACTTTGTTTTGACTTCAAACTACATTGTGGAGCTCTACTTTCCCAATCTAGGAATATATTTCTATGAGGAGCTTTGTGCTCTTGTATTGTACAACCATTATTGAGTTTACATGCTCATTAATTGTCTATTAATTATAGCAAGTGGATGAGAGTTCCATGAGAGTTTATTGCAGGTTGTGAAGAAGGATTGTTGAAGGCAAGGAAGCATATCAATCAAGTATTGGTGTATGTGTAGTATCATCATGGAAAAAAAAGGCCCTTAAGTGGTAAAAAAATTAGAAAGAACAGTGTTAGGTAACTTGACATAAAAAATTTGAATAAGTTATCTATATTATTTCAAAAATATGTAAGAATAGAATCTGTAGAAAAATGAATGTAGTTTCTAAACTACTAGGTTTATTTAAAAATCAATAAAATATATGTAATAACCCTCTTGTTTGCTAGTTGGACTCAGTAGTGTTATGCTTTGTTTTGATACTTAGATACTATGATGATATTGTTATTGTTTGATTTGGCTTGCTAGACGTTAGATGATGTTGTTATTTCATTATGGACATGATTATTTCATATGACATTATGGTTGGTTATATTAGTTGATTTTCAAAATTATGATATGATGCAGTGATTTAATTAAATATGTTATGAGATGATTGTTAGTTAGAAATGTTATTTTATTGGTTATATTATAATTGTTAGAATAGGTGTGATGGAGGACAATATAGCATCACTTGTTCGCGAGTGCCCTGCTATGTTGCGATTTCTTCTCACAATGCAGTGCTTTGAATTAATGTTTTGATTATATATATATATATATATGTATGCACATGTACACGACTTCATTTGTATGAAGGTATTGCAGGTACAAGTTTTGATTCCACCTGTTTTGGCAGGACAGGGCAAGCATCAATAACCCAACGGTTAAATGTTGAAACAGAGCTGATGATGAAGTCATCCCGTCCCATGATCTCAG
This sequence comes from Sequoia sempervirens, assembly GCA_007258455.2. Classification (NCBI taxonomy): domain Eukaryota; kingdom Viridiplantae; phylum Streptophyta; class Pinopsida; order Cupressales; family Cupressaceae; genus Sequoia; species Sequoia sempervirens. Next base: position 418,794 of record VDFB02000002.1, read on the forward strand.
ACCGTCTTGTTTGATTGGTATTGTTCATTTTTGTAATTGTCATTTGTGGTTTGTGTTTTGTGTTTTGTCATATTTTTTATTAATGTTGGTACTTTATATGTTGTGGTGTATTCAATTTGAATGATGGAAATAATTGTTTATTTTAATGTTAGATTAAATTGTATTTAAATATTTAACTGATTTATTTATTTTTGAAAGTCATGAGTTTTAATTGTGTGATTATTATAATATTAAATTATGTGTTATTTATTTTAATTAATTATCTTGTTGAGGATAATTATTAGAATACATTATTTAAATTAAATAGATAATGTGATGTGTAGGTAAAGTGGTAAAAATAGAAATTAAAACAATAAAACAAATAAAAGAATGAAAAAGTTGTGAGAACGAATAAGAATACAGATCTGATTAAAAGCTTGCTTTTAAAGAATTATTTTCTTTTATTTTTTATTTTTAGAGTTTTTGGAAGAAATGGACAATATATTTTATTTAATTATGATTTTTGTGAGTTTTCTCACACACAGAGAATTAGTGATACAGAAGTTGCACAAGTCTTTGGGTTATGTATTTTTGAATCTTGAAAAGAGATTTTTGATCTTTGGTTATATTTTGAGGAGAGTTTTAGAAAAGGGAGTTTCAATCTGTTACTGGTGTTGTCCTGGAGAGTTTCTAAACAAAGAATCGGATTCGAGTTCGAGGGTGAAATTCTGTCGAGGAGATTTGGAAGCACGAACAGGGAGCTCTTTGAGGTCATTAAAATCAAATAGGGATCATCATATGTTTGAATAAAGCGCAGGACACCAGGTTCCACTCATATTTTCCTTCTCGTACTTACTCTTTCATCTTCCTGCTTCAGAGAAAACAAATAAATTTAGTAAATATGATGTGTGTGAAGAAAGAAAACTGTGGTTTGAATTGAAAACTAGTGAAAAATATTAGACTAGAATCTTAAAAGAAAAAAAGAAGTTATTGAACTGCTTCCAATTTGTCAAAACAAAAACCTTTAGCTTCTGAAATGTTCAACTTAACAATAATAGAATTTTAGGAAAAATGATTTCCTTATTGAGAATAATAAATTTGAAGGTTTGTAAATATATATTTATGTATGAGTGGATCTATTCATTGCTCTGTATTTTTATTCTGTTATCCATATTTTACCCCTCTGTACTTTTATTCTGGATGTTAATATATATATATTTATATATATATAGATATATATATATATAGTGTTAGTATGAATCATTAAATATGTCTATATTGATTTATTAATTTTATTTTTATATTTATTTTCACTGTCAACTTGAAAGAAATTTTAATTTATGTGAATTTTTGGGGTTCGAGCCAAACCAATTCAAGGTCGGCCATATTGCATTAAAAATTATTTATTTTTCATTTAAATAAAAGTTATTAAATAATGTAAACGAAATTTTATTTTCTTTATGAAATTCTTTAAAAAAAAAAAGAAATTTTAAATAAAAGTTTATTTGTTGGAAGGACTGGGAGGGACGGTGCTGAGACGTACCCCCCAGCTCCCCCCCACTATGTACTACGCATAGCAGTCATAATGACTATTGTATGCAGTACTGTCAGGGCCATCAGCCCTTTTTCTTCCCTGCTGTTACTTTATTAAACTTTAATTTTATGTCATTTTATATATATATATATATATATATATATATATATATATATATACATATTTTGGTATGTATATTTAGTTTATTAAATATTATAATTATAATTTATTTATTTAAAAATGTAAATTATAATTATTTTAATTAATATTATTTTATTTTAAAATGTAATTATAATTATTTAATTTAATATTAATTTATTAAATGTAATTTTTTGTATTTTATTCAAAATGATTAATAATGCTTATATTTAGGTATGTATATTTTGAAGGCATTATTTTATTATTCGATTTGGTTGAACAAATATTTTAAACAGAAAATAAGTTTTAATTTGTTGTTGCGGATTATATCGAGACAAATGTATTTGGTTATGGTTAAGACTTGCAATCTTTTAATGATCAGTTTTTGGTGTACTAATTTAGTTATTTGTTTGGGAATGAGAGTTAATGGTGCAATTCTTGCAAATGTAATCCAATTTTTTTTCTTTTATGTTATGGTTTTCTATGGTTTTCTTTGTTTAGTGTTGTCGATGTGGGAACCGTTGTTGTTTGTGAAACCATGTCCCAGAGGCTTGCTATTTTAGAATGTTGTTCTCGTCTTAGTTATGCTTTTGGAGTTATTGGTTTTATGTGTGGAAGGGTTGAATGGTTTTGTTAAGACTTTTGATTTAGATTAATTGCGAGAGGGTTAATGCCTCGTGTATCTGGTTTTGGTTTTATGATTTATTTGTGCTAGTTCAACCCTTGGCTGCTTTGAGATATGTTAGGGGTCATAGGGAGAGTGGCTCTTCATGGGTGCCAGTGCCTTGGAATGAGGAAGGGCTCAGGATAACCTATATAAGAGTAGTTAAACAAGTGATAACCTAAACAATAGAATTTAGGGGGATGGGTAGTAAAACACACAAGATAATTAAAATTGGATTCCTCGTCTATGCATTAGGGCTACCATAGACTAGTGATAGACTGAGAATGTCGTGGTTGGAAAAGTCATAGTCTCGTCTTCATGAGAGATTATTGGCTCCCCATTAGCTACCCTGTGGTGCCATCGCCTCAGTTAGGAGGAAGGGCCAGGAGATCCATAGATGGGTGTCGATGCCTCAGTTGGAGGAAGGGCCAAGAGAATCCCATGAGAGCTATGTGATGACACTCTCCACTTGACACCCTTGTTCTTTGTTTGTAGTTGCCTCTGGATATTGTAATCTTCATGTTGTTTTTGATTCTTGTGAATTTGGTTTATGATTACTATTTAGTCACTTGTACAATTGGTGATACTTTGTTTAATTGTGATGAGTTTCATAATTTTAACTTGTTATGTGATTTTGTGATCGTTGATGGTTGTTCATTGTATGCTTTGAGTTGTACTTGTTTTTGTACTATGTGGTTGTTGAGTCGGTATGGCATTCATGGTTGGGTTCTCTTCCTCGTCACCTCTGAGCATGGGGGTGAGTTACTTGTAATTCACATGGTTGGGTGGAATGTGCTCTGCACCCATTGGGTTCCCCATCAGCTTCCTGTGTTCTCAACATTTCCGCAGTTGGAGTTGTACCAGTATTCACTTTGTATTTCAGATTTCATTGTTCTTGTATCAATCCCCATTTTGGGAATTTAATGTAATTCATTTATCAAGAGATTGTAATGTAACATTAAAACGATGATATAATAGTTAGAATCATTTGTATCTTTATTAAGAGATTTATTATGGTTGTATTATGTGATGTTTATTATTCTCGCATCATGGTTTTTGGATGTATCCTTATTCATGGTTATTATAAAATAAATGGTTATGTTGTAATATTTATCTTTATTTATGTTTAGATGTTGCGATGTAACCTTGTGTGCCCCAGAGAACTAAGTGTGTTAATGTTATGTAATGTGTTATGTGATTATGGTTTAATGATATTTGTATGTTTAATTAAATTGTTTTAAAAAAAATTATTTGCATGTGTGTGTGTTCTCTGGGGTTTGCACGATGGGCGTTACAACTTGGTATCAAAGCCAAGATTAGAAATGCTAGGGTCTTTGGGTAGTGTAGTCCACTAGGTTACCCTGCATGTGACTCTTGAGCTCATTTTGTACCTTTATCTTGTTGCGTAGAACTATGCCTCGAGGTAGAGGACGTGGCCGTGCAAGAGGCCGTGGTGCTGGTCATCGAGCAATCCAACAAAGGCCCTCATTTCCTAGTTCCCATGGTTCTGAGCATGAGGAACAATAGAGACATCATTCCATCAGGTGGCCAGAATCCAACACAGCTTAGTCTAGACGGTCAGTTACAGTACATACTTGGAGAGATTCTTGACCGATTGGGACCCAGGCCAGATGAGGTGCACCAAGTGGAGAGAGAGAGAGAGAGAAAGGTCACCGAGGTGCAGGGATACATATGTGGTTCAAGATGTAGTCATAGCAAGCCATATGAGAGATCTGATGAGGGCACACCCTCCTACTTTTGATGGTTCGGGAGGAGGTCTAGAGGCTGAGACCTAGTTAATTGACTTAGATCGTTGCTTCGCTATGCACCCCTACGGTAGCAATACCAAGGCTCGGTGCGTAGTTATGCACCTGCAAGGCTTTGCATCTACTTGCTGGCATCTTGAGGAACAAAAGTTGCATCTTGATCTTAGTATGGTTACATGGGAGTTGTTCCTAGACAGGTTCAAGGCTCGTTTCCTCTCAGACCATTGGAGGTAGCGCAAGGCTAACGAGTTTCATGATCTCAAGCAGTTGTCTATATTAGTCAAGCAGTATGAGAGGCACTTCTATGAGTTGAAGAAGTATGCATGGATTAGCCACGATGAGGGCATGTTAGTGCAGAATTTTGTTTGGGGCCTTAATGCCCACATCAGTGGTGGAGTGTGAGTCTTCAAGCCAAAGATGATGGAAATGGCAGTTGAGAAGGCTCACTTAGTAGAGGAAAATTTGGCCATGGCCTTGGGTGGTCACATCAGAGTATAGATTGGTAGCACACCCACACCTAGTTATGTTACTCATGGAGGGCAGTCACAAGGAGCAGGATCTTCCAGGAATAGGTACCCACCCTCGAAAGGGGGTCATCAGTAGCAGCAGCCGCAACAGTAGTAGTCGAGACAGAAGAACACTCAATATCAGCAAGGTGCCAATTCCCAGTATCGCAGGGATCAGAATAGGAACTGGTTTCATCAAGAGAATTTTGCACTGCCTACACCTAGTTTCCAGTCAGCACCAAGTCGGGGGAGTTTTCAGCAGTCAAATGCTCCATCAAGGGGCAGAGGTTTTGGCAGAGGTACTGGGTGTTTCTCTTGTGGCCAGAAAGGGCATATTGCTAGGATGTGTCCTTAGAAGAACACTTTCAGATTTAATCGAAGGCCAGCAGCATCAGAGCCGATAGTAGGTGATGCAGGGAGATCTCATCATGTTTTTCACTTCAGTGGATAATCGTCAGGCAGTTCATCAAAACACTGTAGTTGAGGCATCATGTGTGTTGAATAATTCTAGCATTTCTACACTTTTTGATTCTAGTGCATCTGATTCCTTTATATCACCTTTAGTAGTTGAGCAATGTGGTCTGGTCGCAAATAGTCAAGGCATAAAATGGCAGGTCGAATTAGCCTCAGGGTTAAAGGTTGTGGTAGAAAAGCTTGTGCAAGATTGTAAATTGAGTATAGGTGTTTTGTCAACTAAAGTGGACCTCAAAATCCTACCACTCGGTTCTTATGATGTTGTCTTAGGAATGGACTAGTTGAGTGCACACCATGCTATGATTGACTACCGACGTAAAGTAATGCGGTACATTGATGACTCTGGTAAGGAGGTGGAGATCTTGGGTATTCAGAGACCCATCTCATTACGTATGATCTCTGCCATGCAGCTCAAAAGGCACTTCTGACAGGGTTGTTAGCTTTTTGCAGTATCTGTAAGTGACTTGGAATCTGAGGATAGTCAGGGGTTGTCATTGGATGATTACCCCCTTCTTAAGGAGTTTTCTGATGTGTTTCCAGAGGAGATTCCTGGTATGCCACCAAAGCGAGATGTGGATTTCCGGATTGATCTGGTACCTGGAGCCAAACCAATATCTCAAGCTCCATATCAAATGACAACGCAGGAACTTCAGGAACTCCGTCTTTAGTTGGAAGAATTATTGGCCAAGGGCTTTATCCGCCCAAGTTTTTCTCCTTGGGGAGCACCCATGATATTCGTGAAGAAGGATGGTTCCCTTTGCTTGTGTATTGACTACAGGCAATTGAATAAGGTAACAGTGAAGAATTGATATCCATTACCCATAATTGATGATCTCTTCGATCAGATAAAAGGGGAAAAGGTGTTCTCTAAGATTGATCTCAAATCGAGATATCATCAATTGAGGATTGCAGATGCAGATATTCACAAAACCGCATTTCGAACTCGATACAGACATTACGAGTTCACTGTGATGTCATTTGGGTTAACGAATGCACCTTCAATTTTTATGAGTCTAATGAATGGAGTATTCCATACATACTTGGATAAATTTGTTCTAGTGTTTCTTGATGACATTCTGATCTATTCTAGGTCGATGGAGGAACATGAGGAACATCTAAAACTGGTGTTGCAGTGATTAAGGGATAATCAGTTGTTTTCCAATCTCAAAAAGTGTGACTTTTATAAGACTAAAGTTCAGTATTTGGGCCATGTGATTTTTGGTGAGGGGATTTCAGTTGATCCTGCAAAGATTTAGGCCATTGTGGATTGGCCTACACCCACAAATGTCTCAGAAATTCATAGCTTCATGGGGCTTGCAGGGTATTATAGGCGGTTTGTTCAGGGGTTTTCTAGGTTGGCTCATCCTATCACCTCTTTGCAAAGGAAGGGAAAGAAGTTTCTTTGGACTGAACAATGTCAGTTAGCTTTCCAGACTCTAAAGGATAAGTTGACTAGTGCTCCAATCTTAGTCGTTCTTGATCTGGCAGGTGATTTCATTGTTTGTATAGATGCTTCTTTGGAAGGTTTAGGGGCTGTGTTGATGCAGGAAGGTCGAGTGATTGCTTATGAATCACGAAAACTGAAGGACCATGAACTTAATTATCCCACTCACGATTTGGAGTTGGCCATAGTTGTGCATGCCTTGGTGAGGTGGAGACACTTTCTCCTTGGGCATCAGTTCGAGTTGCACATAGATCACCGTAGTCTGTAGTACATCTTCACACAGCTGAACTTGAATGTGAGACAGAGAAGGTGGATGGAATTTTTGTCTGAATACAACTTTGAGGTAAAATATATTCAGGGCAAGGAGAATGTTGTAGCAGATGCATTGAGTAGATGCAGGCATGAGTTATCCGCTATGACTCTTCAGGTTGATTTGAAGAGTCAGATTATTGCAGCTCTTTCTTCTGATGATTGGTATCAAGTAGTGAAGGCAGAGATTGAGTTGGGTAGAGCTTTGGAAGGTGAATTTGTAGGATACTCTTTGGATTCGGATGGTGTTTTGTGTTATGTAGGCCGTATGTATGTACCTCCTGCAGAGGGTCTTCGTACCCTTATCTTGACGGAAGCTCATAGAGCTCCTTATTCGGCACACCCAAGGGTTAAGAAAATGTACGTTGATCTTTGCTCACTATATTTTTGGGCAGGATTGAAGCATGACATTGCCGATTTTGTGGCTAGGTGTCTTGAATGTCAGAGAGTGAAGGCTGAGCATCATCATCCGACAGGCTTGTTGCAGCCACATCTTGTTCCAGAGTGGAAGTGGGACATCATTTCTATGGATTTTATAGTCAGGTTGCCTATGTCTTCTAGGTGACATGACGCTATCATGGTCACTGTTGACAGGCTGACCAAGGTAGCCCACTTTTCCCCTATTCGATCTTCATATAGTGCATATGTGGTGGCTAGGGTGTTCATGGAGGATATTGTTAGATTACATGGGATACCATGCAGGATTATTTCTGATAGAGATCCAGTATTTACTTCTACATTATGGACATCCCTTCAGCGCTCCTTAGGGACTAAGTTGAATTTTAGTTCTACCTACAATCCAGAGATAGATGGTCAAACTGAGAGAGTTAATCAAGTACTGGAGGATATGCTTCGTATGTACGTCATGGACCAACAGTATCATTGGGAAGACTACCTGCATTTGGTTGAGTTTGCCTACAATAATGGCTATCATAGTTCGATTGGCATGGCTCCATTTCAGGCTTTGTATGGTCGTCCGTGTCATACCCCTTTGAGCTGGGATCAATTGGAGGACAGGATGCTTCTTGGACCCAAGATGCTTCAGGATATGGAGCAGCAGGTAACTCACATCTGAGAGCATCTGGTAGCAGCTCAAGACAGGCAGAAGAAGTTTGCTGATGCACATATAGTAGATCGATAGTTTGCAGTTGGAGATCGAGTGTTTCTCAGAGTTCGCCCTCGGAAGAGCCCTATTCATTATGGAAAGGGTTCTAAGCTTGCACCCCATTTTGTGGGTCCGTTTGAGGTGTTAGAGCATATTGGTCTTGTTGCCTATCGCCTAGAATTGCCACCCAGTCTGTCACGGATTCACGATGTTTTTCATGTATCGGTTCTTAGACCTTACTTTCCTGATGTTACTCACATACTTGACTGGAATGCTCCACAGGTTGAGGACGGGCAGCTAGCTCTAGAGCCCCTGGCCATGGTGCAGCATAGGAGACTCATTCTTAGAGGACGGGATATTGAGCAGGTGAGGGTTCAGTGGGATCCCAATGATGAGACTTCAGCGGCATGGGAGGATGCTTCCCGTATGAGAGAATCCTACCCTTGTTTTCTGGCTTACAGGAGTAAGCCGGATTTAAGGGGGGGAGGATGTAATAACCCTCCTGTTTGCTAGTTGGACTCAGTAGTGTTATGCTTTGTTTTGATACTCAGATACTATGATGATACTATTATTGTTTGATTTAGCTTGCTAGACATTAGATGATGCTATTATTTCATTATGGACATGATTATTTCATATGACATTATGGTTGGTTATATTAGTTGATTTTTAGAATTATGATATGATGTAGTGATTTAATTAAATATGTTATGAGATGATTGTTAGTTAGAAATGTTATTTTATTGGTTATATTATAATTATTAGAATAGGTGTGATGAAGGAAAATATAGCATCACTCGTTCGCGAGTGCCCTGCTATGTTGCGATTTCTTCTCACAATGCAGTGCTTTGAATTAATGCTTCGATTTTATATATATATGTACACACATGTACACGACTTCATTTGTATGCAGGTATTGCAGGTACAAGTCTCGATTCTACCTGTTTCGGCAGGACAGGGCGAGCACCAATAACCCAACGGTTAAATGTTGAAACAGAGGTGACAATGAAGTCATCCCGTCCCATGATGTTAGACCGTCTTGTTTGATTGGTATTGTTCATTTTTGTAATTGTTGTCATTTGTGGTTTGTGTTTTGTGTTTCGTCATATTTTTTATTAATGTTGGTACTTTATATGTTGTGGTGTATTCGATTTAAATGATGGAAAAAATTGTTTATTTTAATGTTAGATTAAATTGTATTTAAATATTTAACTAATTTATTTTATTTTGAAAGTCATGAGTTTTAATTGTGTGATTATTATAATATTAAATTGTGTGTTATTTATTTTAATTAATTATCTTGTTGAGAATAATTATTAGAATAAATTATTTAAATTAAATAGATAATGTGATGTGCAAGTAAAGTGGTAAAAATAGAAATTAAAACAATAAAACAAATAAAAGAATAAAAAAGTTGTGAGAATGAATAAGAATACAGATCTAATTAAAAGCTTGCTTTTAAAGAATTATTTTCTTTTATTTTTGATTTTTAGAGTTTTTGGAAGAAATGGACAATATCTTTTATTTAATTATGATTTTTGTGAGTTTTCTCACACACAGAGAATTAGTGATACAAAAGTTGCACAAGTCTTTGGGTTATGTATTTTTGAATCTTGAAAAGAGATTTTCGATCTTTGGTTATATTTTGAGGAGAGTTTTAGAAAATGGAGTTTCAATCTATTACTGGTGTTGTCCTGGAGAGTTTCTGAACAAAGAATCGGATTCGTGTTCGAGGGTGAAATTCTATCGAGGAGATTTGGAAGCACGAACAGGGAGCTCTTTGAGGTCATTAAAATCAAATGGGCATCATCAGATTTTCGAATAAAGCACAGGACACTAGGTTCCACTCATATTTTCCTTCTCGTACTTACTCTTTCATCTTCCTGCTTCAGAGAAAAAAAATAAATTTATTAAATATGATTTTTGTGAAGAAAGAAAACTGTGGTTTGAATTGAAAACTAGTGAAAAATATTAGACTAGAATCTTAAAAGAAAAAAAAAAGTTATTGAACTGCTTCCAATTTGTCAAAACAAAAACCTTTAGCTTCTGAAATGTTCAACTTAACAATAATAGAATTTTAGGAAAAATGATTTCCTTATTGAGAATAATAAATTTGAAGGTTTGTAAATATATATTTATGTATGAGTGGATCTATTCATTGCTTTGTATTTTTATTCTGTTATTCATATTTTACCTCTCTGTACTTTTATTCTGGATGTTAATATATATATACTTATATATATATATATATAGTGTTAGTATGAATCATTAAATTTGTCTATATTGATTTATTAATTTTATTTTTATCTTTATTTTCACTGTCAACTTGAAAGAAATTTTAATTTATGTGAAATTTTGGGGTTCGATCCGAACTAGTTCAAGGTCGGTTGTATTGCATTAAAATTTATTTATTTTTCATTTAAATAAAAGTTATTAAATAATGTAAACAAAATTTTATTTTCATTATGAAATTCTTTAAAAAAAAAAGAAATTTTAAATAAAAGTTTTTTTGTTGGAAGGAGTGGGAGGGAGGGCGCTGGGTCGTACCCCCCAGCTCCCCCCAGTGTGTACTACGCACAGCAGTCAATATGACTGTTGTACGCATTACTGTCAGGGACGTCGGCCCTTTTTCTTCCCTGCTGTTATTTTATTAAACTTTAATTTTCTCAATTTTTTTTATATATAAATATATATTTATATATATATACATATTTTGGTATGTATATTTAGTTTATTAAATATTATGATTATAATTTATTTATTTAAAAATGTAAATTATAATTATTTTATTTAATATTATTTTATTTTAAAATGTAATTATAATTATTTATATTAATATTAATTTATTAAATGTAATTTTTTGTATTTTATTCAAAATGATTAATAATGCTTATATTTAGGTATGTATATTTTGAAGGCATTATTTTATTTTTCGATTTGGTTGAACAAATATTTTAAACAGAAAATAAGTTTTAATTTGTTGTTGCAGATTATATCGAGACAAATGTATTTGGTTATGGTTAAGACTTGCAATCTTTTAATGATCAGTTTTTGGTGTACTAATTTAGTTATTTGTTTGGGAATGAGAGTTAATGGTGCAATTCTTGCAAATTTAATCTGAGTTTTTTTCTTTTATGTTATGGTTTTCTATGGTTTTCTTTGTTTAGTGTTGTCGATGTGGGAACCGTTGTTTGTGAAACCATGTCCCAGAGGCTTGCTATTTTAGAATGTTGTTCTTGTCTTAGTTATGCTTTTGGAATTATTGGTTTTATGTGTGGAAGGGTTGAATGGTTTTGTTAAGACTTTTGATTTAGAGTAATTGCGAGAGGCTTAATGCCTCGTGTATCTGGTTTTGGTTTTATGCTTTATTTGTGCTAGTTCTACCCTTGCCTACTTTGAGATATGTTTGGGGTCATAGGGAGAGTGGCTCTTTGTGGGCGTCGGCGCCTTGGAATGCGGAAGGGCTCAGGATAACCCACGTAGGAGTAGTTAAACATGTGATAACCTAAATAATAGAATTTAGGGGGATGGGTAGTAGAACACACAAGATAATTAAAACTGGATTCCTCGTCTATGCATTAGGGCTACCATAGACTAGTGATAGACTGAGAAGGCCATGGTTGGCAAAGTCGTAGTCTCATCTTCATGAGAGATTATCGGCTCCACATTAGCTACCCTATGGTGCCGGCACCTCAGTTAGGAGGAAGGGCCAGGAGATTCATAGATGGGTGTCGGCGCCTCAGTTGGAGGAAGGGCCAGGAGAATCCCATGAGAGCTATGTGATGACACTCTCCACTTGACACCCTTGTGCTTTGTTTGTAGTTGCCTTTGGATATTGTAATCTTCGTGTTGTTTCTGATTCTTGTGAATTTGGTTTATGATTACTATTTAGTCACTTGTACAATTGGTGATACTTTGTTTAATTGTGATGAGTTTCATAGTTTTAACTTGTTATGTTATTTTGTGATCGTTGATGGTTGTTCATTGTATGCTTTGAGTTGTACTTGTTTTTGTACTATGTGGTTGTTGAGTCGGTATGACATTCATGGTCGGGTTCTCTTCCTCATCACCTCTAAGCATGGGGGGTGAGTTACTTGTAATTCACATGGTTGGGTGGAACGTGCTCTGCACCCATTGGGTTCCCCATCAGCATCCTGTGTTCTCAGCATTTCCGCAGTTGGAGTTGTACCAGTATTCACTTTGTATTTTAGATTTCATTGTTCTTGTATCAATCCCCATGTTGGGAATTAAATGTAATTCATTTATCAAGAGATTGTAATGTAACATTAAAACCATGATGTAATAGTTAGGATCATTTGTATCTTTATTAAGGGATTTATTATGGTTGTATTATGTGATGTTTATTATTCTCGCATCATGGTTTTTGGATGTATCCTTATTCATGGTTATTATAAAATAAATGGTTATGTTGTAATCTTTATCTTTATTTTCGTTTAGATGTTGCGATGTAGCCTCACGTGCCCCAGAGAACTAAGTGTGTTAATGTTATGTAATGTGTTATGTGATTATGGTTTAATGATATTTGTATGTTTAATTAAATTGTTTTAAAAAAAATTATTTGCATGTGTGTGTTCTCTGGGGTTTGCATGATGGGCGTTACAATATATTTGGTGAAAATTTGAAATTTCAATGCAGTAGTACTTAAATTTCAGGGAAAAAATAAGTAGGTATTTGTCTAACCACCCTAACCATAATAAAATGATAATATTTTTTACAAGATTTTATATATAAGTAGAGGACTCATGTCTGGATGTGATGCATATTTTTTTGTAATTTTTTTCCAAGTAAATAATTAATTATGAATTTTTTATTACAAATTTTAAAAAATAAAAAACTCGTATGTCTGACCACCTTAACCTGGTCAAAACTTCATGAAATTTAATTTTTTTTTTTTAATCCTATAGTAATTGAAGCATAGAATGTGACGCATGTTTCAAATTTAAAAAATATGATACCATTTGAAAGTTATAGATTTTTTCAATCAGCCTATTGATTAGGACTTTAGTCATAATTCTAATAGAAAATAAATAATAATTATTTATTAAATTCAAATTAAAGCATAAATTATATTGGTGGAAATCTAAGAATCTCCTCTAAAAACCCTTTTCGTTTCATCGATATTGGGTAAAAAAAATCGTCAGTCACATACCCTACAAATACCCATAATATTGCCACTTTTTGGCCCATCATGATCCTGCACATACCCATTGATACAGTATTATTGTAATCTTGTTCTAAGGTTAAATAATACAAGCACTATTGATTCTGATGGATTTTTTCATGAAACGGTTTATCCATGTATATGTTGTGTCACTTCTATGTTCTTGTCTCATTCTTCTACGATCTTCTATCTCTTTCTACATTTTTTGTAAAATTGATCTAAATAGATAATCATACACAAAGAATTGTGACAAAGAACACTTATTTAAATCTACAATCTCATAGTTTTTCAAGTTTTAAGCTACAATATTACCTTCATTTCCATCAAATATATCATGAATTATCCAAGAAAATAGAAGGATGAGAAGTGAAGTCAATTCAACTATCAACCTCCTATCTCTTTGGAAAAATCAGACTCACTGTGACTTTCTAGGGACATTCCCTTAAAATGTAGCATTAGTCCAACTATGTTGTTTAGAGATCCTCATGTTTTTCCCATGACTAAAATAATTGTTATAGACTCAAGTGGTGTGTCAGGAGGTTATGTACCTCATAGTTATGTATTGGAAGATAAATCTAAGGAATACTCTCCTTTTTTGGGATAAAGAAGATCAAATTAGATATGAACAAAAATCCAAAGGGTATACCCTATTAATCTATGTATCTAAGAGTGAATATGATGGATTCTCTCCTCTTGACTACTTGAAAAATCATTCAATTTAAATTAAAGGACATTGAAATCCTTATGAATAAATGAAAAATTATTTTCTATATCAAAACTTGTGAGAAAAATAAAATTCCCTGTGCGTGAATGTTTTCTCTTTTAAAAAAATTTCAATATATGAAGTGAACCATGATAGGATATAACATAGATGAACCATCAGGTATAACCTTTTAATGGAAATATTATGATGCCATTCTAGGAATGAATTGGCTATGGGAAAATAGAGCCAAAGTGGATTTTAATTCCAAGGTAGTAGAGTGTCTTGATGATCTAGGAATTTGGGTGACATTGCAAGGAACACCAAGAGAGATTAAGTTGCGATAGATTTCTGCCATGCAAATTCTTAGGGAAAAAAAGAAAGGTTGCCAACTAATTGTATTCAAACTAGAATAACTTAAGGAAGTCAATCTTCACAGTAATATCATGGATTATGAACCCTAAGATTGTATAGAGATTGAAGAAGGGGAAATGGTATAATCTAGAGAAAAGTATATGGAGAAGTATCCCATTTTATAGAAATTTGTGGACATATTTATAGATGAGTTACCTAGATTACCTCCCAAGAGGATATTCAATTTCTCTATTGACATTGTACTAGGATCTAAACCTATTTCCAAGGTGCCCTATAGAATGACTACTAAAGAATTAATGAAACTTAAGGCATAGTTGGAGTTATTATCTAAGGGACTGAGAAGACCAAGTGTTTCACCCTAGGGAGTGCCAATAATCTTCTTAAAGAAGAAGTATGGAACACTACACTTGTTTATTGATTGTCGGATGCTTAACAAAGCTATGATAAATAATAAATATCCATTTCCACATATTGATGATCTTTTCGATCAAATGTGAGGAGCAAATATGTTTTCAAATATTGATTTATTATCAGGTTACCATCAAATGATAATCAAAGTTGAATACATATTCAAAACTTCCTTTAGAATGAGATACAAACATTATGAGCTTACAGTATTACCTTTTGAACTTACTAATGCACCTGCATAATTTATGAACCTAATGAACAATGTTTTTAGAGGTTTTTTGGATACGTTTGTTTTAGTATTCTTGGATGATATCTTAACTTACTCCAAGGATGAAGAGGAACATTGCAAACATTTAGAGATAGTTCTCCAACAGTTAAGAAAAATAAACTATATGGAAAACTCTTTAAGTGTACTTTCTTTCAAAAGAAGGTGCAATATTTGGGTCACATAATTTTAGCTGAGGGAATTTTAGTGGATCTAGCTAAAACAAAAGTGGTGCTAGAATGGTTAGTACCTAAGGTTGTACTAGAGGTTAGAAGTTTCATGAGTTTGGCTAGCTACTTTGCAAACTTTTCCAAGATAGCTTTTCCTATTGCTTTATTGCAAAGAAAAGGAAACAAGTTTGAGTGGATAGAAAAATGTCAAGCAGTATTTGGCCTACTCAAGGAGAAGTTAACTATAGCTCCGATATTGAAGGTACTAGATCTAGAGGGTGACTTCAGTATCATCATGGATGCATTAGGAGAAGGAATAGGTGGAGATTTGATGCAAGACGAGAAATTCATTTCATATGAATCAAAAAATTTGAATCCCTATGAGAGAAATTATGCATCACATCATTTAGAGTTACCAACAATAGTTCATGCATTACAAATGTGGAGACATTATTTTCTTGGAAAGTCAGGTGAACTAAAGACTGATCATCATGGTCTTAAGTATTTTTTTACTCAACCCAATTTGAATGCATGACAATGTAGATGGTTAGAGTTGACATTTGATTATGACTTCAATATCAACTATATGAAGGGAAAATAAAATTAGATTGTTGATGCCCTAAGTCGTAAAATGAATATCGCCTAAATGGTATCCATTCAAACTGACTTCAAGGGTCAATTAGTGTAGAAATGCAAGGGTGATGAGTACTATGAGCAAGCTAAGCAAGCACTCATGGATAATCTGCAAGATGCAAGGTTTGAAGGATTTCATTTTGAGCTTAGTGGATTGTTTATGTTTAAAGGAAGAATATATGTTCCTACTTTTGAAGAGTTGAGAAATATGGTGTGGAAAAAAGTGCATGAAGAACCATATTCTAGACATATGAGTGTGACTAAGATGTTGGCTAATGTGAAGCCATTAGATTTTGGAAAGGGATGAAAGGAGACGCTAGTAGATTTGTAGCAAGATGCTTAGAGTGTCAAAGGCTGAAAGCTGAACATCATCACCTAGTAGGTATTTTAAATCCTCATAATGTTCCTAAAAGGAAGTGGAAAGTCATTAGTATGGAATTTTTTAGGGCCTTCCTATGTCAAGGAATAAGCACAATGCAATTTTAGTGGTAGTAGGAAAACTTACCAAAGTAGTACATTTTATTCCTAGAAGTTTAATGAATGGATCTCCTTTCATAATAATTCCAAATTCATGCAAGAGGTTTTTAGATTACATGGGATTCCTAAAAAGATTATTTCAAATAGGGATGCTCATGTGACCTCTAGGTTTTTGGAAAACCTTGTTTTCCTCACTTGGAACTCAATTGAATATAATTTTTTCCTATCTAGAGACAAATGGGAAAACTAAAAGGGTGAATCAAGTATTAGAAGATCTACTGAGAATGTATTGCATGGATCAGCAATACAAGTGGGAAGATTACTTTCGTTTAGTGGATTTTGTGCATAACAATTCCTATCATTCCACCATTAAGATGACTCCTTTTGAAGCATTATATGATCAAAAATGTCGAGCTCCTATAAGCTAGGATAAGCTTGAGGATCAGATAAGTCTTGGACCAAAGATGTTAGAAATGGAAGAGAAAGTTGGAATTATTAAGAAAAGGCTAACAGAAGCCAATGATAGAAATACAAGCTATGCAGATTCTAAAAGAGTACCTAGAAATTTTGAGGTAGGGGAAAATGTGTTTTTGAGAGTAAAACCACAAAAGAGTTACATAAAGTTTGGAAAGTTTTCCATACTAGCTTTGTGATATGTAGGTCCATTTGAGTTCCTAGAAGAAGTAAACCCTATTGCTTACTGAATAGTGTTGCCACTAGCTCAAGTTCTGAGATGCATAATGTATTTCATGTCTCATACCTAAAGAAGTATATACCGGGTGATAATAATTTCATTTATTAGAATTCTTTATAGGTATAGGACCTCAAAGTAGTAACAATAGAAGTTATTAAGGTGCTTGGAATGCATAAGCTTCACTTATGTTTAACGGAGAGGTTTTGTAGTGCACAGTCTAATGGGACTAGTACACAAAAAAAATTGCTACTTGGGCAGACTATGTTGAAATAGACGAAAAGTTTTCACATGTTCTACATGCTTTCAAGAGTTCTTGAAAACAATATTGTGTTAATTTTTATGGTTTATGTCTATGTTTACTAGACATAAGATCATCAGGGATGATGAATTACAAGGAAGGGGATATGTTAAACACCTCATAGTATATTTACCTAGTTACTTTTACCTAGCAAGATGAAATACTTGCATATGTGTGTGTATTTGTAACTTTGATGGAAATAAATGTGAATATACTTTGTTTGTATGAATCATTGGAAATATAATGAATAATTCGTTGATTCAAATTGATGTTATATATGTATCTTAATTGTGACTATAGAATGTATTATGAAAATGATTGTTTTATGATCAATTGACTACCTTTGCAAATGCAATAAGTTAGTTGCAGATGCAGGTTCATGGCCATGGAATGGAGAGGAAGTATCACTCATGGGAATAATTTTGGTCTTGAAACCCTTAAGAGAGTATAACTGAGATTTCACGCACTCACTTTTAGAATATTCAAGTCAATAGTTTCAGGAAAAGATAAGATGCCTTGAATTGATTGTTTAGGAGAGGTTTTGTATGATTGTGAGGTCATGCTTGAAATAAGTGTTTGAGTTTCTTTGTGTTTTTAGTTTTTCTTTAAGAGTACAATTGATGAGATATATACATAGGATGTATTTACATATCTATGCACATGTCCATGATGAACTCATCCACATGAGTAATCACATACATAAGTATACGTAGATAGACATATATGTGCATGCTTATGGGAGAATTACCTATATGGATAGGAACATCAAATGGATAAAGTGATATGTATATATATGTATATATATATTCAATAGATATATGCCAATCAATATCATGTTTTTATGTATGTTTAAAGGTATGTTTAAAGTTAATGTTATATATATATATAAATACACTTATGTATATATGTATATAGATATATATATATATACAAGTACAATATTAACTTGAAATATATATACGTATATATAAACATGTACATATATAATAACATGTTAAGTTATATATCTATATAAACAAATATGTATAATGGAATATATAATGCTTGTATACATATATAATTATTTATATACTCTAATGTTTGAATAAGAATTGTTTATATATATAAAGTGTTGATATGATTAAAAGCCAACTGCATACTATGAAGACCATAATATGTAGTGTGCATTTCATATAGTGAATGGTGTAGCAATGAAGCACACATTAAGGAAGCACTATGGGTATTTATTATGATTTACCATAATTAAAAATGGAACACAATATAATGGAAGGCATGTGGAAAGATATAAGACTAGGTCAATAGTATTGAAAGCTATTTGAAATGCATTTAAAAATTTTGACTCAGTCATAAATCTGCAAATACAAAAAACATGTAAGAGGTTTAAGTGGTGCCAAATTATGAATATTTTCATTGCATTAGAAGTCCATTTTGTGAGATTTTTCCAATGATGGAAACCAAATTAAATGGGAGAAGAAGTCAAGTATATGCTATCATGAATTGAGTCAACATGTTTGATCATTTACATTGCATATCTAAAATGCATTCTTGTTTTCTTTCAATTAAGCGACCTGTTTTTCTGTTTTACTAAGTATGAAGTTTGAATTTTTCCAGATTTTGTTTACCAAGATGAGTCAAATCATGCAAGCTTAGAAGTGTCGATTTAATCTACCTTTTTCTAGCCTATAGATGCTGATATTTTTGTTTGTATAGAGGCATTCTTTACCTCAAAGGGACACATATTTTGCACTCTATTGTTATTTTTTCAGAGTTTGTAGTGCCCCTCCGTGTTGGTCATTCTTGATATTCTAGTAAAATGTTGTTGGGTGGTCATGTCTTTTAGTCTATCAAAAGTGTTCATTGGTGTATTAGTGTTGATTGTGTTATTAAATATTTTATTCGACCTTGTGCAATTAATTAATTAAATTAGAATTCCTTATGAGGTAATTTAAATAAAATTAAAACTTAAAGTAATAATATAATGTTAAGTCACTAATAAATAATTAGATTTAAGTTGTCTAGATAGAAGATTGTTTTAAATTATAGTTGGAAAATTATCATTTTGGGAGATAATTGTTTAATTATGAAGATAAGGGGATTTTAATAGGACATGAGAAGATAAGTTTGAAACTATTGTTAAAACAAAATTAAAATAGAAAAAGATGGAGATAAGATAATTGTTTCAATAAAGTAATTTAAAATGGAAAGTAATTTATTTGGGTAAGATTTTGCTAAATAATAAAAAAATAAAAAAATAAAAAGATGAATTCAAGCCATGCAGGGCTTCGAACTAATTTTGAATTAGAAATAGACTAGTTGTATTAGTTGTTTTTTTCTAAAATTGTCTAGCTTTTGCTAGCTTTATAGAGTTAGCTTTGTATTAAAAGAAAGGAGGGCACTCAGAAAATGACTTTTCTCTAAAGAGGATTCTTCAATTACAAATTCAATTGGCACGGATCAGATTCTTAGCTGGAGTCAATTCCAATGTTTGCAAGTCAATAAAAGCAATAAAGAAGATACATACAAAGGATCTTGGATTGCACGCAACGGGGTGATTTTGGCCTGACTAGCAATTGGGAGAAGGAAGGGGGATAATGTCTAATTGATGTAAATTTTGTGGGAATTGGAGAAAGACCATGGAGATCTATCCTCTAAGTTGAGGATTGTCATTAAGAAAAGACCATGATCTTCTGAAAGTGAGAGATTGCAGAGAGGGAGATTTGCACCGTACTTTTCTCTTCTATTCCATTCTTCGCCATAAAGGAGGTATGGTTTATCATGTTTAAAATCTAGAGTTGAAATATAAATTTTATCTTCCTGCATTGTCTTAAACGAGTGCATTTAATAAGACATTAGTATATGGAGTGCATTCATCTCTTTTATTTTGATACTTCTTGTATATCATTTGATGGCTAGTTATTTGTATGATTCTTTAACCCTGTGGTTATCATTCGGTGTTGATTACCTCAATTCTCGGCATTGGTAGCATTTGATAGTTAGTTCTTAGTTCTTGTATGGTGAGTTTAGTGTGTTTTGTTTTATGTTAATGCTATGCTTGAGACTGATAGTGCGTTGGCATTCGATTCATCATACTGGATGTTAATTGTTGTTTGTAGTGTGAGGATGCATATCATCTCTCTCCCATGCATCTTGGGTTATACTGCATGCATGATTTCCTTTCATGATTGTGGAGCTTTCTTTGACCATAGTTTATGTCTAACATTCATTATTCTCCTCAAGATCATGGTGGTCATTTGAAGCATGTGCCATCTCTGCCATATGCCATTCCTCTCCCCTGCTACAATCTTACATTTTGTAACTTTAGTGTTGCCAGGTTACCATGATTTACTTGCTACTTTCTCTCCTTTGATCATTGACTTATTTAATTATTCTTCCTAAAAAACTCACCAACCGATTTGGCATTTCTTTAAACTGTTTCTTTACTACCTCTGTCTTGATTGCAATTATTTTCAGAAACTGAAGTCTTAGCCGCGCACTTGAACATAATAGGAAATTTCAAAGGTTTAAATAACCTGCTCGATTCTACTGACAATCTGTCACAGTTCCAGCACTTGAAAATAAAACATTGTCAATTACTAACATAATAGAGAGCTTTCCGTTGATTGTGGTCAAGATTAGTTTCCAAACTTCAAACTTGAGCACATCTCTGGAAACTTGCCACTAAACAGAAATGTGTCTAGTTCAAAACAGAAAAGTTGTACATTATTTCTCCTACTCTTAAGTCATGTATTTTCACCTCACCTTTCTCTTTCCCTTCAATCTTGGGGATAACATTTGGGATTTGACAATAATCCAAGAAGATGGCGATATTTCCAAATTCCAATATTCACTTTCTAATATACTTGGCAACCTGTCATAGTTACAGTAATTAGAGTTGGGGCATTGTACAGAATTAAATAGCCTCCCTAAAACCATTGGCAACCTATCATAGTCACAAATTTTAGACTTACAAAAATGTAGTAAATTAAATAGCTTCTTAGATTTCATTGGCAGCCTATCATAGTTGCGCACTTGAACATAACAGGAATTTTAAAAGTTATGTAATCTCTTTGGTTTCATTATCAACTAGTTTCTGATGTGCCACTTGTACATATCAGGAAGTTTAGAGACTTAAATAATCTTTGCAAAAACACTGTCCCTTCCCTGCTTAAAATGGCGATGAATTTTGGTGAAGATTTTAAAAACGGTGGTAAAGTTTCACATCTCTTAGAACTATTTCTCTTGCAGCCTTATTCAAGGTATAACTAGGTGTAATGTGACTGTCAGAGCATACTCGAAGGTTCATAACAACTCAAATAGTTTTGGGGTAGCTTTAACAAAGTAATTTGCAATTTCCTACTTCTCACCATGGTGGCAGATAAATAATTCTTTCTCTGCATCTTCCACAAGATTAAGTAAATGCCTTGAAATTAGATAATACCCTGTTGACTTCACCTGTCAAACTGATTTCTCCAACTTTTCATAGGTTTCCTATGGCTGTGAATGTGTTATGTCTCATACATAGAAACTGTGTACCATTTCATGGCCTTCAATTCAACTACATTCAGTCAACCAGAAGAAATCATTCGGCATTGATTTTATTCAAATTTCTTTGTGCCACTATTCTTTACACGGATTTAGGTAACTTTGCCTTCGATGGTCGGGAGCAGGGTCATTCCATGAAGGAGACATTCCCCTCTTATTCTATGTACCGAGCCCTTAGGGAATGAAACATCTAGCTCTATGTTTTCCTTTTTGCTTGTGAGGTCTTATCCTTTTAATATCTGATTGTATACTATTAAAATTGCAATTTAATCTACTATATATGTATGTATATATTGATTATATTGGTAAGTTATTTGGGATTCAATTATTTGGAATACTTTTGTAGTACAATTTATAAGAACGTGTTGATAATTGAAGAGGGGATTATTAAGGCAATGTTTCATTCATTTACAATTAAAAGAATTGTTTAAATGATTGAATTAGATACTTTTAATGATATTTTGTAGTAGTTATATATGTAGTTTGTAAGAAATAGATCTGGATTATAACTATTTGGTTATTTAAATAAAATTAGACAATTTATTGGATAGTTAAGGAATTGTTTGATATATGGATTAGATGGAAGCTAAATGAATAGAAAATGTGAGGAGGTATAGGGAAGTTAAATTAAACTTGTAATGAGATAAATATAGAATTCGTTTCTACAATTTTTTATGTGATTCCTCAGCAAGTGAAAAGAAAAAAAATGTAAAGGAAGCTTAAAATGTTAGTTGATGTTTGGATTAGTAAATGTTAATTGTTAATTGTGATATATAGCCCCTTAATTGAAGTAAGTTAATAAGAAATTGATAGATTACTTAACTTTAAACACTTTCAGTTATTGGAGATGACTTAGTAGTTTATATGTGGAAGGAATACCTTACTGTTTGTTTCATAATGGGAGGTTGCTTCGAAAAGTGAAATTCATGGATGTTGTAGTTGCTTGTTCGTGTTGGTTATTATATGATTTGATGTTTTATCTTGACATGACTTTTCCTTGAGTTGATTTTGGTTGGGATCCTTTTCAATATCTTGAATTCTTGGATGTTTTGATGATTATGACCTTCTTAGTTTATTTTGATTTGACGAGCTTTTATTCATTGGGTTGGTGTTGAAGTTGGCTTGAAGCCCCATATCATTGACAAACTCTTGTTGCTTCATTTTACCCTTGTTTGTGGATTGTTGTTCTTTTGGCTTCCAAAGGCTTAGGATTATTGTCATTTGATGTTCTCTCTTTATGTGCCCTTGATGTGGCAAGTGTTTTGATATCATGATTTTAAAAGGGTTGTACATGAATTATTGAGACTTTGATTATGTGTTTATAGCAAGATGAGTAATGCCTCACGTGGTTTGGTCTTGAGATTATTTGCTTTATCTGTTATGGTACAATCCCTGCCTGGTTTGGTTTATGTTAGGGCTCTTAGGGAGAGTGGCTCTTCATGGGGGTTGGCGCCTCGGGTAAGAGGAAGTGCATAGGAGAACCCACATAAGAGTAGTTAAACAAGTGATAAGCTAAAAATATAATTTAGGGGGATGGGTAGTAAAACACTCAAGATAATGAATATTGGATACCTCGTCTATGCATTAGGGCTATCGTAGACTAATGATAGATTGAGAAGGCCGTGGTCGGCAATGTCATAATCTCATCTTCATGAGAGGTTATCAGCTCCGCATGAGCTACCCTATGGTGTCGGCGCCTCAAGTAGGAGGAAGAGCCAGGAGATCCATAGATGGGTGCTGACGGCTCAAGTTGGAGGAAGGGCCAGGAGATCCCATGAGAGCTATGCGATGACACTCTCCACTAGACACCTGTATGCCTTATTCTTTGTTGCCTCTGGAAATGTCTTTTGGATGTTATAACGCTTCTTCTGGTTTTGTACTCTTATGGTTGATTCAGATTCTTGTGAAAATGATTTATGAATGTTCTTTGGTGACTTCCTTAATTGTTATTGCTTGGGTTAAATGTGATGAGTTTTCATAGCTTTATTTTATTTTGTTGACTCATGAATGTTGTTGATTATGTCATTGTAATCCTAGAGTTTTATGATACCTTTGTATGACGTTGAGTCTTGTGGTTCCTTGTTGGATGTTCTTGGTTGAGGTCTCTTTCTTGTCAGCTCCTTAGCACGGGGGGTGGGTCTTCGGACCCACGTGGTCGGGTGGAACATGCTAAGCACCCCATTGGGTCCCTAGTCGAGGATTGAGAGGTGCAGATTGGTGCTAGTTGCGGTGACTCCAGAGTTGTATCCATCTTGGAGCCAATTATGATACTATACATTCATCTTTTAGTTGTATCATGTTATCTTATTGTATGGTTTCCGTTCTTATTTGGAAACACTTTTGTATCATTGTACCTCTTGAACATTGTACTCTAATGTAATGTTAAACCTTGTGTGAATATTGGCCATGGTAGTTGTTATTCAATGTGTTGAGTTAATCATGTATATGTTGTATTTATGTACACAAATGGTTTCTTATCAATGATATATCATGTATATGTTACATTTATTAATTTTTACTTTGCTAGGGATTATATCTTTGGCTTTTATTCTTTATTGTCATTGTGTGGATCTAAGTCTCATAATGACTCCTCGTGTACCCCAAGGGATGCATGTGTTAGTGAATCTACTTAAATGAAATTCATGTTATGACTTAATGTGTATTACATGCATGTTATGTTAACTTAAAAAAAAAAAAATTGGGCAATAATTATTGTTTAATTATCCTTTAGGGTTTGCACGACGGGGCATTACAACATGGTATCAGAGCCTAGGTTCATACACTGGGTACTATGTGTGCTCACTATGTAACCTTGTGCCTAGACCCTTGAGTCTTGAGTTTCACTTTTCTATTGTCATTGTGGTGAACCTGAGTTCTTCTATTAGCTGGTGTCGAGTAGATGGTGCAGGAAACTGATGGGAAAGGATAGGACCCTCGGTGTAGTGTGGAATGCACCGATATCCTTCCTATCAGGGATGCACTATGGACCCTTGTATCATTGTATGATGTAGTTTCTAGTGATGTGAATTTTTTGTGTGTGAATATGTCATGCGTGCGTGGAATTTTCCTTTTGTTGGCCTTGAGTGATGCATTATGTTTTTCCTGAATCTGTGAAGGTGTGAAATTTTGTCTTTTGTTGAAATTGTTGTGAGATTTGGTGCTGACTAATGATTGAAGTGGAGTGCTTTGTGTGTAAATGATGATGTTTAATGAGAATATGTGCTAGTGTGGATAATTATGTTGTGTTTTATGGAAATGTGGCATAGCGATGGTAAAGAATCTTCTTGAACGTTTAGTACTAATGTGTTATGTTTCCACCTTAGTTTATGATTTTCAGGTAGTCGGCTTCAAACCTCAAGAATGAAGGTAATTATTTGGCTATGTTTAACATGTGGACGTAATACGGTGTGTGAATTTGATTAGTAATTGTATTAACGATCATTTATGATGTTTCACTAATGATAGTGTGTTAGAAGGATGATGTTGTATCACTCATTTGTGAGAGACGTACTACATTGCAATTCCCTCTACACTAGGATGATTTGATATATATATATATATATATATATATATATATATATATTGTGCACAAAATTTGTTTGTATGCAGGGGTGCAAGAACTAAGCCTTGATTCCACCTGCATTTTCAGGACAGGGCGAACATCATAAACACCCAATGGGATTGATGTGGAAAAATAGGAGCTGACAAGAAAGTTTCCCCAACCCAGTTCATCACTAGTCCTTGTGTTTGGAAAATCGGTCTAGTTACAACCCCATCACCACTTTTGTTTTGGTATCATTTCTTTATTTTTGGTGTGTTTAATTTTCATTGCTTACTTGGTGACATTTAATTGATGATTTAACTTGTGGTGTTGATCTGCTTATGATTGTTATATTATTGTTAGCTTATGGTGTTACCATGTTTATGCTCGAGGTCGACTTCCAGGAGAAAGTCGATGCCTAAGGGGGGGAAGATGTAGTGCCCCTCCGTGTTGGTCATTCTTGATATTCTAGTAAGATGTTGGGTTGTCATGTCTTTTAGTCTGTCAAAAGTGTTCATTGGTGTATTAGTGTTGATTGTGTTGTTAAATATTTTATTCAACCTTGTGCAATTAATTAATTAAATTAGAATTCCTTATGAGGTAATTTAAATAAAATTAAAACTTAAAGTAATAATATAATGTTAAGTCACTAATAAATAATTAGATTTAAATTGTCTAGATAGAAGATTGTTTTAAATTATAGTTGGAAAATTATCATTTTGGGGGAGAATTGTTTAATTAGGAAGATAAGGGGATTTTAATAGGACATGACAAGATAAGTTTGAAATTGCTATTAAAACAAAAAGAAAATAGAAAAAGATGGAGATAAGATAATTGTTTCAATAAAGTAATTTAAAATGGAAAGTAATTTTTTTGGGCAAGATTTTGCTAACTAATAAAAAATAAAAATAAATCAATAAATAAAAATAAAAAGACGAATTTGAGCCATGTACGGCTTCAAACTAATTTTGAATTAGAAATAGACTAGTTGTATTAGTTGTTTTTTTCTAAAATTGTCCAGCTTTTGCTAGCTTTATAGAGTTAGCTTTGTATTAAAAGAAAGGAGGGCGCTCATAAAATGACTTTTCTCTAAAGAGGACTCTTCAATTACAAATTCAATTGGCACGGATTAGATTCTCGGCTGGAGTCAATTCCAATGTTTGCATCTCAATAAAAGCAATCAAGAAGATACATACAAAGGATCTTGGATTGCATGCAACAACGTGATTTTGGCCTAACTAGCAATTGGGAGAAGGAAGGGGGATAATGTCTGATTGATGTAGATTTTGTGGGAATTTGAGGAAGAGCATGGAGATCTATCCTCTAAGCTGAGGATTTTCATTAAGAAAAGACCATGATCTTCTGAAAGTGAGAGATTGTAGAGAGTGAGATCTGCACTGTACTTTTCTCTTCTATTATGTTCTTTGCCATAAAGGAGTATGGTTTATCGTGTTTAAAATCTAGAGTTCAAATATAAATTTTATCTTCCTACATTGTCTTAAACGAGTGCATTTAATAAGACATTAGTATATGGAGTGCATTCATCTCTTTTATTTTGATACTTCTTGTTTATCATTTGATGGCTAGTTATTTGTATGATTCTTAAACCCTGCGGTTATCATTCGATGTTGATTACCTCGATTCTTGGCATTGGTAGCATTTGATAGTTAGTTCTCAGTTTTGTATGGTGAGTTTAGTGTGTTGTATTTAATGTTAATGCTATGCTTGAGACTGATAGTGCATTGGCATTTGATTCATCATACTAGATGTTAATTGTTGTTTGTAGTGTGAGGCTGCATATCGTCTCTCTCTCATGCATATTGGGTTATACTGCATGCATGATTTCTTTTGATGAGTGTGGACCTTTCTTTGACCATATTTTATGTCTAACATTCATTATTCTCCTCAAGATCATGGTGGTCATTTGAAGCATGTGCCATCTCTGCCATATGCCATTCCTCTCCCTTGCTACAACCTTACATTTTGTAACTTTAGTGTTGCTAGATTGCCATGATTTACTTGCTAATTTCTCTCCTTTGATCATTGACTTATTTAATTATTCTTCCTAAACAACTCATCAACCGATTTGGCATTTCTTTAAACTGTTTCTTTACTACCTCTGTCTTGATTGCAATTATTTTCAGAAACTGAAGTCTTAGCTGTGCACTTGAACATAATAGGAAATTTCAAAGGTTTAAATAACCTACTCGATTCTACTGACAATCTGTCATAGTTCCAGCACTTGAAAATAAAACATTGTTAATTACTAACATAATAGAGAGCTTTCTGTTGATTGTGGTCAAGATTAGTTTCCAAACTTCAAACTTGAGCGCATCTCTGGAAACTCGCCACTAAACAGAAATGTGTCTAGTTCAAAACAGAAAAGTTGTACATTATTTCTCCTACTCTTAAGTCATGTATTTGCACCTCACCTTTCTCTTTCCCTTCAATCTTGGGGATAACATTTGGGATTTGACAATAATCCAAGAAGATGGTGATATTTCCAAATTCCAATATTCACTTTCTAATATACTTGGCAACCTGTCATAGTTACAGTAATTAGAGTTGGGGCATTGTAAAAAATTAAATAGCCTCCCTGAAACCATTGGCAACCTATCACAGTCACAAACTTTAGACTTACAAAACTGTAGTAAATTAAATAGCTTCTCTAATTTCAGTGGCAACCTGTCATAGTCGCGCACTTGAACATAACAGGAATTTTAAAAGTTATTTAATCTCTTTGGTTTCATTATCAACCAGTTTCTACTGTGGCACTCGTACATATTAGGAAGTTTAGAGACTTAAATAATCTTCACAAGAACACTGTCCCTTCCATGCTTAAAATGGCGATGAATTTTGGTGAAGATTTTAAAAACGTTGGTAAAGATTCACATCTCTTAGAACTATTTCTCTTGCAGCATTATTCGAGGTACAACTAGGTGTAATGTGACTATCAGAGCATACTCGAAGGTTCTTAACAACTTGAATAATTTTGGGGTAGCTTTAACAAAGTAATTTACAATTTCCTACTTCTCATTATGGGGGCAGATAAATAATTCTTTCTCTGCATCTTCCATAGCATTAAGTAAATGCCTTGAAATTAGATAATACCCTGTCGACTTCACCTATCAAACTGATTTCTCCAACTTTGCATAGGTTTCCTATGGCTGTGAATGTGTTATGTCTCATACATAGAAACTGTGTACCATTTCATGGCCTTAAATTCAACTACATTCAGTCAACCAGAAGAAATCATTTAGCATTGATTTTATTTGGATTTCTTTGTGCCACTATTCTTTACATGGATTTAGGTAACTTTTCCTTCGATGGTCAAGAGCAGGGTCATTCCATGATGGAGACATTCCCCTCTTATTCTTTGTACCGAGCCCTCAGGGACTAAAACATCCAACTCGATGTTTTCCTCTTTGCTTGTGAGGTCTTATCCTTTTAATATCTGATTTTATACTATTAAAATATCAATTTAATCTACTATATATGTATGTATATATTGATTATATTGGTAGGTTATTTGGGATTCGATTATTTGCAATACTTTTGTAGTACAATTTATATGAACGTGTTGATAATTGAAGAGGGGATTATTAAGGCAATATTTCATTCATTTACAATTAAAAGAATTGTTTAAATGATTGAATTAGATACTTTTAATGATATTTTGTAGTAGTTATATATGTAGTTTGTAAGAAATAGATTTGGATTATAACTATTTGGTTATTTTATTAAAATTAGACAATTTATTGGATAGTTAAGGAATTGTTTGAAATATGGATTAGATAGAAGCTAAATGAATAGAAAATGTGAGGAGGTATAGGGAAGTTAAATTAAACTTGTAATGAGATAAATATAGAATTCGTTTCTACAATTGTTTATGTGATTCCTTAGCAAGTGAAAAGAAAAAAAATGTAAAGGAAGCTTAAAATGTTAGTTGATGTTTGGATTAGTAAATGTTAATTGTTAATTGTGATATATAGCCCCTTAATTAAAGTAAGTTAATAAGAAATTGATAGATTACTTAACTTTAAACACTTTAAGTTATTGGAGATGACTTAGTAGTTTATATGTGGAAGGAATGCCTTACTGTTTGTTTGATAATGGGAGGTTGCTTCGAAAAGTGAAATTCATGGATGTTTTAGTTGCTTGTTCATGTTGGTTATTATATGATCTGATGTTTTATCTTGACGTGACTTTTCCTTGAGTTGATTTTGTTCGGGATCATTTTCAATATCTTGAAGTCTTGGATGTTTTGATGAGTATGACCTTCTTAGTTTATTTTGATTTGACGAGCTTTTATTCATTGGGTTGATGTTGAAGTTGGCTTAAAGCCCCGTATCATTGACAAACTCTTGTTGCTTCATTTTACCCTCATTTGTGGATTGTCGTTCTTTTGGCTTCTAGAGGCTTGAGATTATTGTCAGTTGATGTTCTCTCTTTATGTGCCTTTGATGTGGCAAGCGTTTTGATATCATGATTTTAAAAGGGTTGTACATGAATTGTTGAGACTTTGATTATGTGTTTATAGCAAGATGGGTAATGCCTCGCGTGGTTTGGTCTTGAAATTATTTGCTTTATCTACTACGGTGCAACCCTTGTCTGGTTTGGTTTATTTTAGGGCTCTTAGGGAGAGTGGTTCTTCGTGGGGGCTGGCACCTCGGGTAAGAGGAAGTGCACTGGAGAACCCACGTAATAGTAGTTAAACAAGTGATAACCTAAAAATAGAATTTAGGGGGATGGGTAGTAAAACACTCAAGATAATGAATATTGGATACCTCATCCATGCATTAGGGCTATCGTAGACTAATGATAGATTGAGAAGGCCATGGTCGGCAATGTCGTAATCTCGTCTTCATAAGAGGTTATTGGCTCCGCATGAGCTACCCTATGGTGTCGGCGCCTCAAGTAGGAGGAAGAGCCAGGAGATCCATAGATGGGTGTCGACGGCTCAAGTTGGAGGAAGGGCCAGGAGATCCCATGAGAGCTATGCGATGACACTCTCCACTAGACACCTGTATGCCTTATTCTTTGTTGCCTCTGGAAATGTCTTTTGGATGTTATAACGCTTCTTCTGGTTTTGTACTCTTATGGTTGATTCAGATTCTTGTGAAAATGATTTATGAATGTTCTTTGGTGACTTCCTTAATTGTTATTGCTTGGGTTAAATGTGATGAGTTTTCATAGCTTTATTTTATTTTGTTGACTCATGAATGTTGTTGATTATGTCATTGTAATCCTAGAGTTTTATGATACCTTTGTATGACGTTGAGTCTTGTGGTTCCTTGTTGGATGTTCTTGGTTGAGGTCTCTTTCTTTTCAGCTCCTTAGCACGGGGGGTGGTTCTTCGGACCCACGTGGTTGGGTGTAACGTACTAAGCACCCCATTGGGTCCCCATTCAAGGATCGAGAGGTGTAGATTGGTGCTAGTTGTGGTGACTCCAGAGTTGTATCCGTCTTGGAGCCAATTATGATACCGTGTATTCATGTTTCAGTTGTATCATGTTATCTTATTGTATGGTTTCCATTCTTATTTGGAAACACTTTTGTATCATTGTACCTCTTGAACATTTGACTGTAATGTAACGTGAAACCTTGTGTGAATATTGGCCATGGTAGTTGTTATTCAATATGTTGAGTTAATCATGTCTATGTTGTATTTATGTACACAAATGGTTTCTTATCAATGATATATCATGTATGTGTTACATTTATTAATGTTTACTTTGTTATGGATTATATCTTTGGCTTTTATTCTTTATTGTCATTGTGTGGATCTAAGTCTCGTAATGACTCCTCATGTACCCCAAGGGATGTATGTGTTAGTGAATCTTCTTAAATGAAATTCATGTTATGACTTAATGTGTATTACATGTATGTTATGTTAACTTAAAAAAAAAAAATCGGGCAGTAATTATTGTTTAATTGTCTTTTGGGGTTCGCACGATGGGGCGTTACAGAGTTGCTATGTTTTTCCTAAATTTTTTTGTGGGATTTAGAAGGAGATTTTGTAAGAGATTTATTGTGAGAATTTGTGAGGGAATTTGGGAAGTACTAGAAGGTTTTTGTTGTCAAGTTGCAAGCTAATTTGAGTAGGCTAGGATTGGAAACTAGTTAGCTCAATTGGAGCTTTATACTTATAAGCACATTGAATCTTACTCTCTTATGATTGTTTTATTTTAGATTGATTTATATTGCTTGTTTTTTGCTTGGAAAAGTAATAAGATTTTAGGGAAAGATTGTTTTCTACATTTGTGAATTCAAGGTCATTTGTTATTATAGATTAGAATTTTCTATTGTTTTAAGTGATTTTACACACTCCATATTAAGGAATAGGTGAATATATAGTTATATGTGTAGTGTCAAGATCTTCAATTAAGTGAAGTCTTTATAGCTTAAGCTAGTTTGATTTGGTAGGTTATGGAAACACATGTTAAACCTAGTAGAGGAGTCATAGAATACTTAGTGAATATAGGTTGTTCCTAGGGTTGTAGATTATCCAATGGAGGGAATTTCCTATGCATAGAATATAATTCATCTTAAGAAATTGAGTTAGAATGGTGGATGAGTGTGTAACTTCTATTTTGAAATAGGGTTGAATACTTTGGGAAAAGTGTTATAATTCACCATTGGTTACACTATAAATTCATTGTGTCACTTAAATTTCATGCTAGTCCGAGATTTTCATACACATAACATAGATGAGTTGTATGGTAAGGTTCTAGTTATGTAGGAAACAACACCAGCTCAAATTAGGCTAGTATTTTTTGGTTTCTAGACCAAAGCTCTTCATCGAAGGGTAGGGCCATCTTATCATATATGGTAGATGTGTGGGGAACCATAGTTAGTCAGTGGATGGAAAAAAATACTTGAGTGATGCTTCTCCTCTTAGTTGGCAAGATTTGAAAGGGGTTTTCCTAAATAAATTATATTTCTAGTGCTAATGGAGCTCAAATGAGCTATGTATGTAACTTGTATCTATTTATTTCAAAGATGGAAAATGGATTTTGTATTTAGATTATGAAATCATTTCTTCAGAAATATTGTACAATTTTTTGAATAAAATGAGAGATAATTCATTTCTATCATGTGTGCATTTTATCTTGTTCTGAAAAGAATTTTTTTATCATTGTGTTTAGCCTTTAGATTAAGTTCACTTGTGGTAAAACATAGGAAAATTACTGTGTAGAACAAGGGGCATGTTGCAATAGTGACTTTGGACATATGTTTGAAGACCTTTTTTTGTATAATTTTTTGACAAAATTAAAACCCATTAGAGATGAGATAGTGTAGATTCCAAATATGTAACTATTTTTATAATTATATTATTTTTTCTATTTTTCAATTCATTTCTAATGAAACTAGTCCATAGACTTCAATTTTAGGGTTTTTTAGTATTTTAATAACTTTTTTATTAAAATATTTTTTTGTAAAACGAATTGCATGAAAATGTACTTTAGAAAATTCTTTTCAATTTGAAAAAAAAAATGATAAGTTTAAGTCATCTTATGGGTGATGCACATGACAATTTTTCAAAACAACAAATATGGCCTGATGTGTCTAGTTTATGGTGTCATTTTTGGGTAGAATTTGTGATCTAGTTGAAGTTATCATGGACTTTGACATTAAGTGTTGATACTTTTATTATATTTTCCTCAAACTATAGACATTGGGCTTAATCTTATTTCTACAAACCTTTAATGATAAATGGCATGTTAAATGGATTTCCTATATTAATTTTTCATGTGTTTAATTAATGTTCCTTAAAGTAGTTACAAATATGTAATTATTGTGCATAATAACATTTCCATGTAGATTTAATTTGAGGATGCTAAATTGAAGACGACACCGCTAGATGGGCATGCACCATAACGTCTAGCAAGGGAATCATCCAAAGGTCAAAGGAGGTCGACGATAGGAGATTCATCATGCAAATCAAATGTAACCACCTTATTGTGAACTTTAATGTTGTTGACCAGTTGTGGGTGTTACTACAATAGTAAATCTGCGGTTGGACATGCATGTCTGACCAGATTCCATGCATGCATAACTATTGCCCCTCTTTTCCTATTTTCCCTAAATGGTGTCCTAGTTCATGGAGTTGACTACCTTGTTTAGTTGATAGTATAAATAAAGATTTGATTCTCCTTCTCTTAATGTTGCACAATTTGATATTGTACATGCATTCTTCAGTCCTTAGCAATATAAATATATTACTCCTTTGTACTCATGATTTATAGCGAATAAAGTAAATTTTTGAGTTCAAGCATCTGAGTTCACATTAGTTTTAGAGGATACTTATCCAAGAGGTCCCACTTGTTCAATAATCCATCCTTTAGTTTAGTATTAGTTTAGTATTACTTGTTGTTCAGTAATTAGTTAAGAATTTGACATCGATTGTTCCTGTAACCACTAGAATTCCATTATGTGATTGTTCCTATAGCCAAAGCAAACAGAGTAGTGTTCTGTTTGTTTGCTTAGAGTTTCATTTATGTCATGCATTTCAGCTTGGTGTAATTGTTGATTGATGGTTAGCATTTATGTTATTCCTTTTTAAGCAATTTAATTTTAGCATTGTGTCTTTCTCAACTATAGAATGAAAATGGATACTTTGAGTTCCTAGTGCACATACTGTGTTGACCCATTTCAATTTCACATCCCTAGCTATTCAAGTTAGATGTCCAATCTTTGAATCATGGTTGTAAAGTCCTAGTCATTGAATCATTGTAGGAGGAAAAAAAATTTGGTGTCGTTGTCAAGGATGGTGTCAAACTAGGAAGTTCTTTGGAGTCATTGGTAGTTTTTCTTACTGTAGTGTTTCTAGAAGTTGTTCTTAGTATACCCTCATTTAGGAAGTAATGACAACCCACCTTATTCTTTACCATTTCTTTGTGTGAGCTGGCTGATAGTGAGTTGATACCACATTCATAGAGGAAGGAAAATGGATGCTTATGGGAGATTCATTCCTAACAATCATAATCCATTCTAGCTAGTTGAATATCAGAACTTACTAAGAGAAGAAGAAGAATATCCACACCCCTTTGTTCATGTATTTCCTGGTCTGACTAGCTTTGAAGTCTCCTCTAAAGACTAAAATCAACTTGAGAACCCCTTTGCTTTGGAACTACATCAAAAAGACATGGGTGATGCAAATAGGAACATACCTAACTAGCCAACTTTTCCTTTCCCCATTTCCCATCAAAATGAAGTTAAAAACATAAAAAACAACCCTGCTTCAACACTCCCAAAGTTTTATGGATTTTCCATAGAAGATCCTAATAACTTTTTGTTTGAGTTTGACATACTCTGCAGGAGTTATGATTATACCACTGATGCCCATAGGATTAAGCTATTTCCTACCACTCAGAAATAATTTGCATTAAAATGGTCCATGAGCCTAGGAAGAGAGACTATGGAAACTTGGGAATACATGAAGAAAAACTTCCTTGAGAAATACAAGGAATATTGCAGGGGCAGTGACATGAGTGGAGGTGACATTTTCAAGATACAACAAAAAGGAAGATGAGATCCTAGAACATTATATCACAAGGTTTCCATTTTTCCTACAAAAATCTCCACACCATACACTCAATGAAGAATCACAAAAGTTTTTTTTCCTGATAGGAATCAATGATAGATGCACTGATACCTTAGACCTAATGGGAGGAGGAGATACCTCCCAATTTCCTTTGTAAGAAATCAAGAAAATATGACACAACTACTCTAGGGTAGCTTCAAAGAAAGGGAGAGGTTACCAATCTTCCATGGGTAAGTCAACTACTGGTGGAGTTTCAAGAATGGAGATTACTCATTTACTAGTAGACTTCAAGCAAGACATTATAAACAATCTAACTACTCAGCTAGATACAATTCAAGCCAAGAAGAAACAAGAGGAGGTAGAGGCAATGTTGGTAGAGTATTGCCCCATTGCACACAAAAGGATTGTAGATGCAAGATGGTAAATATTGAATGGAAGCAGATTGCGCCCGAGTTCAAGCCAATCTAGATTGAAGAATATGAAGTCTACCATGTTGCACAAAGGAGGCCTTCAGCTCCAAGACAAGGTATGCCACTAGATCCACTCTCTTATGTTGGGCCATATTTCAATTCCTATTCATCTGGAAACCAATGGTAGCCCCCATATCCATCTAGCTATGGAGGATATTCACCACATCCTTGGAGAAACCCTCCAAATGCTTCGCCTAATCATCAAAACTCTCCACCCCAGTAGCAACAACCTTAGGGGAATTGGTAGCAATTTCAAGGGCAGTGGCAGCCACCTCTAGGAAATTGGTAGCAAACAAATAAATAGAGGGGAGGACAACAATGGCCTACCGAGATAACCAGTTACATGCATCCACCTTTTCAACCCCAATAGCCTACTACAATACCTCCACCTACTAATTCAAGCTCAAATGTACTTAAACCTACTCAACTACTAGCTTAGCCTACAACCAATCTAGATAACAAACTACAATAGCAGTCTGCATACTCTACTGATTCAAATCAATTCCCTACATATGCTATGAGTGTAAGTGACATACACGTGCATTCAAAAACTACTCTACCAACCCATTCCAAGCCCATTATCATTGAGCTTCCTATGGAAGAGGAGGAGGAACTTTTGAATGATCCCATACAACCAAGTGCACCTAAAAATCCTAAAACAGTTGAAGTCAAGTAGACTGAACAAGAACCACCATTTCCTTAGAGATCGGAAGTTACCAAGAAGAAGGAAGGAAAAGAGGATACAAATTTTGATATCTTAAATCAATTGAAGCATATATGTGTTAAGTTCCCTCTATTCTAGTTCATAAAGGATGTTCCAATCTATGACAAGGAAATCAAGGAAGCATGCCTCAAGAAGCTAGGTAGGAGAAAGAAAGACCCAACTATAGTTCATGTGATGAGACAACTAGCTGACATCATGCTTTGAAAAGTGACTATCTCCAAGTACAATGACCCAGGTAGTCTTGTGGTGGAAGTTGTTATAAACAAGATCCAAATAAAGAATGCCCTGATTGATTTAGGGGAAACAATAAATTTAATGACCAAGGATATCCTACAGTAGCTAAATGTTGCAAGCATGAGATCTACTCCTACTATCATGTAGCTTGTTGATAGTTCTACTATTAAGCCTAATGGTATAGTGGAGGATCTTGTGGTAGTTTTATATTCCTAGGAGTACCCAAGATACTTCACGATTCTTTCTCCTAAGGCTACACTAGGTGTGTATCCCATTATTCTTGGAAGGACATGGTTAGCAACTGTAGATGCATATATTGGATGCCAATCAGGTGATATGACCATTTTAGATGGGAAGAGCACTAAAAATTTTGTTCTTTATTCTCTTGCTCAACCATCTCATGATAAGGATAATCCCATATGGGTACATGTTGATGAAGAGGCTGAGGAAGTTAATTTTGTGGCACAACTTATGATGTTAGTCATAATCTCGTTCATGTAGCTTCAAGATGAGGATGAAGTATTGGCTAACATCATTTAGAACCGTTGTGAAGTGTAGGAAGCATCATCTTCTCATTATTCTACTCAATCAAGACACTTTTGACTACTCTTCCTGCAGCCACGCTTCTGATAGCCACTATTCCTACAGACATACTTTTTGGAACAATAGGTATGTCCCATACATTGTTTCCATATGAACTAAAGGTACCATGTGTTAATGAAGCAACCATGATAGAGTTGATAAAACAAGTATAGGTGTTAGAAGGAAAGCACCTAAATGTTAACAACAAAATGAGTGAAGAACAACAATTGTTATTGGAAAACTTATTAAGGACCCATCAACATGTATTTGTGTGGGATTATCATGATATGAAGGGATTGGACCCTAAAATCTGTACACAAAATTTATATTAGAGATGATTGCACCCTAGTGAGGTAGCCACAAAGAAGAATTAACCCTGCACTAAGAGGAATTATAAAAGGGGAACTACAAAAATTGCTAGATGTAGGATTTATCTACCCCATTTTAGATAGCCAATGGGTGTTTCCATTAGTGATTCTACCAAAGAAATGAGGGAAATTGTGAGTTTGTGTTGATTATAGGGAACTTAATGCTACCACCAAGAAGGATCATTTTCTCTTACCTTTCATCGATCAAGTTTTGGACACACTTGTAGAAAAGCAATACTTTTCTTTTCTAGATCATTTAGCGGCTATAACCATATTAAAATTGCACCAGAGGACCAAGAGAAGACCACATTTACCTATCCATGGAAAACTTATGCCTGCTCAGTACTCCCATTTGGATTATGCAATGCACCTGCAACCTTTCAGAGGCCAGTCATTAGCATATTTTTAGACATTTCTCATGATTGCATGGAAATTTATATGGATGACTTTACCACTTATGGTATTGATTTTAATCAAACATTAGAAAATCTTAGGAGAGTCCTACAGAGATGTGAAGAACAAAACTTGTCCTTAAATAGTGAAAAGTGCTCCATGATGATGCAGGAAGGTGTAGTTCTTGGCCACTACATCTCCCAAAAGGGAATTTAAGTAGATCCTACAAAGATTGAGGTGATCACAAATTTTTCCACACCTGCAAAACAAAAGGATGTTAGAAGTTTCTTGGGCCATGCAGGATATTATAGGTGTTAAATTAAGGATTTTAACAAGATATCAATACCATTGTATACTCTTCTCACTAAAGATGTTGAATTCCAATGCACTGAAGCTTGTGACAAGGAATTTTTTGACTTAAAGGAAGCTTTGACTCATGCTCTTGTACTCAAAGGACCTAATTGGGAGCATCCTTTCCACATCCATACTGATGCATTAGATTATTCCATAAGATCAGTCTTAGGATAGAAAGAAGGAGCTATTGAAACTTCCATTTATTTTGTCAGAAAAAATTTGCAAGGGGATAAATTCAACTATACTGTGACAAAAAAAGAAATGTTGGTAGTGATTTATGCCATGAAAAAATTCAGGCATTACATAATAGGTTACCAATTCTTTGTGCACATTGATCAAGTAGCCATTAGGTATCTCATGAATAAACCTTTGATCGCAAGTATACTGGAAAGATGGTTATTATTGATGTAGGAGTTTGATATAACTATTGTGGATAAGCCAGTGAAGGCCAATGTTGTTGCAGATTTTCTTTAAAGGCTGACTACATCAAAAGATAATTAGTTCATAGATGACTCTTTTCCTAATGAACATATACTCTCCATTAGTGTAAAAACACCCTGGTATGCTAACATAGCTAACTATTTGGTCACAAGTAGAGTTCCACCTCACTTCTCCCCAAAAGAGAGAATGAAACTCATTGAAAAATCTTTTCCTTTCTCATAGATTGATGAATGTTTGTTTTATACTAGACTAGACCATGTCATAAGGAGATGTGTGAGAGAAGATGATACATATGACATTTTCCATGCATGCTACAATGAACAATGTGAAGGAAATTTTGCAGCCAAGAGGACAACAATGGAGATTTTGAACATAGGCTATTACTTGCCAACACTCCACAAGGATGCAGGAAGGTATACAAGAAAATGTGAAAAATGCCAAAGAATTGGTAGGCCAACCAAATCCGATGAGATGCCAGTTTATCCTCAGGTAGTAATCACTCCCTTTGACAAGTGGGGAATGGATTTTGTAGGAGCCATTGACCCTCCATCAAATGGTAAGTCTTATATCTTGGTATGCACTAATTATTTAACAAAGTGGGTAGAAGTTAAGGCCATGAAGCATGCAAGAGATAACAAGGTTGCAAAATTTATTTATGAGGAGATTTTGACAAGATATGGAGTTCCAAGAGAGATAGTCATTGATCAAGGGGATCATTTCACATCAACCCTTTTTGTAGCACTAGTCAATGAGTACAACATAAGGCATAGAAAGTCTAATCCTTATCACCCTCAGGCTAATGGCCAAGTTGAGGTGACCAACAAAAAAATTGAAGTTATTTTAACCAAGATAGTAGCTATCCATAGAAAGGATTGGGCAAATAGATTACCAGAAGCAGTTTGGTTCTATAGAACTACCTAGAAAACAACTACATGCTTCACTCCATTTGAGTTTCTATATGGAAAGACAACCATGATTCCCATTGAATTTGAACTTAAGACTCTTAGGACTGCAATAGATTTGGGGATTGATATTTTTGAGGCACAGAGAGAAAAAATCATGTAGCTAAATGCTTTTAACAAGATGAGAAGAGCAACCTTGCATCACATAGAGATAGTGCAGAATTAGAGAATCAAGTGGCATGAGAAATTCATCAAGGACAAGAAATTCCAACTAGGAGATTGGGCCCTACTCTATGATTCAAGATATTAGGACAATGCAGGAAAATTGTAGACAAGGTGGCTAGGACCATATGAGGTTTCTAAATTATTCCCTAATGGTGCTATACAAGTCATTATTGTTGACCCAGTTAGATTTAAGCTGCTTGTAAATGGTTCTCACCTCACACTATATCACAAGCCAACTTCCAAGGATTTCTTGCAGCCAAAGGAAGTTGACCTTGTGTCCCTCCTAGCTAATTAAGGTATGTACCACTAGTAGAATTTGGAAAATAAATTACTATGTGACTAAAAATTTTAGTCACATGACTAAAAATTTGTCACGTGACTAACACTAGTAGAATTTAACAAATATATGACTACATGACTAAAACTTTTAGTCACAACAACTAAAGATGACTAAATAAATGACTAATTCGATCATCATAAGTGACTAATTTGATTGCGGGGTAAAAATAACAACTAACTAATTAGTGACACAAATAAAAATGAGTAAATAATTAGTCACACAATATGATATTAAAGTGAATTGAGAGAGTGGATTGTATTATAATATAATACAATAATAATATATTATATTACATTAGAATATAGTATAATATATTATAATATATATATATATATATATATATATATATATATATATATATATATATATATATATATTTATTATTCATATAAGATATATTACATAATATTATACTATACTATATTATAATATTATATTATATTTATATTATATTATTGATATTATATTTATTGAAAAAAATGAGAATTATATATTGTAATTTATTCAATTTCAATTCCATTTTGAAATTCTATTTAAGGAGGAAAATTCTTGAAAATCTTGGCGGGAAAAAGTGGGCGGCAAATGTGGGTGGGCAATTTTCATTTTAATAAACATACTCTAAAAGCCTAACTTATTTTCAGGCTGCAACTCAGAATAGGGATCGACACTGGTAGCTGCTCCCAACTCTGTTGGGACCAGTGATGAAGAGTTTGGAGGAGTTGAGACCAATAGCGATGGGGAAAGCAACAAAAATGGTTGTAAAAAATGTGTAATTTTAAAAACCTAAATGTGCTTATTATCAGATTTTTCATTTTAATAAACATACTCTAAAACCCTCTTCGAAACCTTATTTTCAGGCTGTAGCTCTCCAAAACTAAGAAGTGAAGGCAACGACTAGTATAGATCAATTACTCATCAAACAATTTAGTGTAACTTAATGTAATAGAGGCAACATTAGAGTTCAAATAAGTACTTTTTAAGGTTACTGCCTATTACAAGTCTACCCTATTTTGAGCATACCAAGTCTATACTCCATTTCCTAAGAACAAGAAAGAAATCTAAAGAAACTATATTAATATGCCCAACAAGAAATGCAATCTTATGATAACTCATTCACAATACACACAGTGGCAACTATATGCCTTAAAATGTGAAGAATCATATCTACCTATTCGGTCTAAAGGATAGCAGACTCTAAGATAGAAATCATATGACTATGGGTTGTAGCATGTACTTTGAAACATGGTAGCAAAAATATTTCTTGGGAATAACTTGGCAAACAAAAAATTAAGTATTTTACAAAAAAGGAGGAATCCAAAAAACTCAAAAGAATAGAAAAAACTATTGTTTTTATATGTAAAGGCAATGCAATTGCATAGAGATAGAGTAAAGGGAGATGAGATTGTAAACTATGAATTTTGGAATTTTTGTCATTAATTTTTTGATCATTGAACAATGGACTCAACATTCTAGAAATGATGCTTACTCTCTACATAGTTGTAAAAAAATCTATTTGCTTTCATGAAAATGATGTCAAGGACAATGTTGCATGATTTTCCTTTCTTTATGTCAAAAACCCCCTTGTTTTGGAGATAACAATTGTTAATTTTGTAAATACTAGCTGCTTGTTTATAGAGCCAAGTGGAACCAAACGGAATGGCATCAACATTAAAGATCTGCCCAAAATTCTACTGATCAACTTGATGCTTTGAACATGACCTTTAGATCCCACCCTTGATCACATTGCAATTCGATATTAAAATGTCTTGTAAAAATCTACAAGGTTAGGATCCATGTTGGTCATTTATATGTACATTAAACATCAAGCAAAACCAGAGAAAAAGTCTCAACATATTTCATTAATTTACAACAATGAACCTCAATTTTTTTTGTACTTGAAGTCCACTTTGTTGAATGGGAACCTATCGTATGAGAGTTGATCCACAGGGATTCAAAAATAGTTTACCAATCAGCCAAGACTTAAATCAAATTAAAATAGATATTAGAAATTTTTTGTCACGGTGGTTTCACATTTGTCATGGGAGTTCATTTGTGTCACGATGATTTTGGCCATTCAAATGTACAGATAGAGTAAGGGTAGAAAGAAAGACTATTCATGTTCCATGATGTTTGGGAGTCCTGTAGCATGTGGAAGGAAACTTTCATTGTTTCTATTTGTAAGAGGCATGATCAAGTCTAAGAAATTCAGTACAAGGAAGAAAATAAATTCAGTTAGTTGTAAGAGCAAGAACTAGTTTGTTGCTGAGAGGAGTGAGTGTGATAGTAGAAGATTACTGGACATGTAGTTGTAATATTAAGACCTCTTTGTAGCTATTTTTGACTAACGGAAGGAGGGAGAGTCATGTATTTGTCACTTCTTGATTATTTTCCCTGCACTAAGGTTTCCATATTAAAATTTGTGTGAATCTAGTTTGTGGTTGATGTTCTCTTGTTGTTTTCATCTTTTTTTATACAACTGCAACTTTGTTTCATTTTCAACAACTAGAAAACACTAAATCCAACATGTCACATTCAATTCTTTGTCAAATTCAAGTAAATTCAAATTAATTTCCAACAAGCATAGAATCTTAGTAAGATTACAAATAATATTAGTATCAGAGCAGTTTAACCCTTGGGTATTGCAAATAGTTGTGTTGGCTTATATGACATTCACAAGATCTCAGAAAGAGGATAACAACCTTAGCAGTTAGAGATCTAAATAGCAAGGTGGATAGTTAAATAGGGGTTCTCTGAGTATTGTGGATAGTTGTGTTGCTTTGTATGGCAGTGACAAGATCTTAGAAAGAGGAATTGCAACTTTATTAGTCAAATATTTTAACAGGAATGTGGCCAAGAAAATGGAGGATTGTGGATAGTTGCGTTGGTTTTTATGATAGTGACAATATCTCAAAAAGAGGAATTGCAGCTTTAGTAATCAGAGATTTTTAACAGGAAGGTGGATAAGCAAATGGAAGTTTACTTTGGTGTGCACTAAGATAGTGAGGCACAAAGATTTCTTTTGGATGTTTCAAAGGCTCTAGTTTGGTGGGAAAGCTATACAATTGCTTTTAAAAAGTACATGAAAATAGTGTCTAGTTAGGAAGGATCAAAAAAATTACTTAAGAAGATTTATCTTTAGTGGCAATATTTCAAGAAATACAATAATCAAAATCTACAGGATTACGTTGCAAAATTCTGTACAAAATCCATATTGTTGAAGTTGAACTTGGAGGAAGAGAATATGATGATAAATTACATGGGAGGATTGTGCCCACACGTAAGGAAAAGATTCAACTACAGAAAAGCTGAAGACCTTGATAAATTAAAAGAGTTCTTCACCATCTTTAAAACCCTCTCTACATTGCCTAGAAGAGATACCCATGTTAGCCAAGATTCCACGAATTCAAATTGATTTGCAGACATCTCCCTGTGTTGCTTTGTACTCCACTTCATTGGAAGAAATAACTATAGTCATATGCTTCTTACATGCCTTGGAACTCGCCCTTGTGCCCATGTCGAAACCATA
Organism: Sequoia sempervirens; assembly: GCA_007258455.2. Classification (NCBI taxonomy): domain Eukaryota; kingdom Viridiplantae; phylum Streptophyta; class Pinopsida; order Cupressales; family Cupressaceae; genus Sequoia; species Sequoia sempervirens. The sequence continues at coordinate 462,104 of VDFB02000002.1, forward strand.
ATTTGTTGTCTGAAACTTTCAATCATTATGGGAGCTTTTAAGCCTATGTTGAAACCATAACTTCTTGTCAAATTTCAATAATTATGGGAGCTTTCCCAATCAACATCTGAGTAACTAGTTAAGTAGAAGTTGTCTTTCTTCTTGAACATTAATACATAGTTTCTAAATATCAAGCAAATATCTCAACACCCTTTTAGCAGCTTTCCAGTGCGTTTGTTTATATTTTTTCGTGAGCCGAGTGAGATGGTTATAGAATACCCTAGATCTGGTCAGTTATGTGTAAGATAAATGAGATTCGTTATTAATTTTTTGTAGAGAGATTTATTTATTTTTTAGACATGTCATAACTAGAAAGTTGTAGTTGAAAAATCTAAAACATAAAAAGAAAGGACATAATTTTCTTTTTTTCATAGAATCTTCTATTTAAAAAAGATATTTTGTATTACAATTTTATAAAACCTTATCTTTAAAATGAAAATTTAAAAAGTTAGAAACTTCTATTTTCTTTATAAGATTCTAGTTTATCCTAGAATATACCTTCCCCTCATGAAACTCTACTCTGTAAAATAAGACAACTTACTTAGTGCCAAAAAGGCAGTCAATTATAATTTGCTCCCTTTTTCAGAAATGAAAATATCTCTAGATTAAATGAATACATGATACAATGTCCAGAAGGGCGTGTCACATCAGTGTCAGTGGTGAGTGAAAAAAATTTACCGAACATACTACAGTTTATAGGACTACCTGATTCATGCTGTCTAAAAAATCACACACATAAATCCAAACTTCAAATCAATATCACACACCCACATAATTATTTACTTCTAGCAAGCAACTTCCTCAAACAGTCCTAGGCCATTTGGGTTATGGAGCAATTATAAGTATAGAATACTGCAATTAATTGAACAAAGCATGTATGGCTTCCCCTTGGACTAGAATTACATCACTATGTAGTTGATTCAGCTAATAGTCATACTGACAATTCTGGCACTAATTATTCAACTGTCATAATACTTCTCTGGAAAAAAAAAATCATACAGAGAAAGAATAATGGCTGCCGAGGTAGTTACAGAGAGTGGTCGTATGGAATATCAGGAGGGATTCACCATGGATGGCTCTGTTGATTTGAAGGGTAGGCCTGTTCTCAGATCCAAAACTGGAGGATGGACAGCCTACTCATTTCTTGTTGGTAAATTTTTTTTAATGATCTTTAAATATGTGGTGTTTTTATAGACTGTTTCGACTAAAGACCAATGAATCATTACATAACATAATGATTTTTATAGACTGTTTCAAAGTTGTATACATGTACTGTAAATTATTGATTGGATTGGTGCTTATGCAGGCTATGAAATATTTGAAAGAATGGCCTTCTTTGGAATTGCCTCTAACCTAGTGAATTACTTAACCAATAAGTTGCATGAGGGCACATTGACTTCTGCAAGGAATGCAAACAATTGGAGTGGTGCCATTTGGATCACTCCTGTACTTGGTGCATACATTGTAGACACCCATTGGGGACGCTACTGGACCTTCACTATATTTTCCTTCATTTATATAGTGGTCTACATCTTTTCTCTATCTCTACCACATATTTTTATGTAGGGAGATTAGGTTTCTAATACTGGTATATTGTGTGCAGGGAATGGTTATTTTGACATTGGTTGTCTTAGTGCCATCTCTGAAACCACCAAAATGTGCTAAAGATGCGACAGTGTGTCCAAAGGCCTCTACATTTCAGGTTGGATTTTTCTATTTTGCATTGTATGTTCTTGCTTTGGGCACAGGTGGCACAAAGCCCAATATTTCCACCATTGGAGCAGATCAATTTGATGAGTTTGATACCAAAGAGAAGGTTCAAAAGGCCTCCTTCTTCAATTGGTGGATGTTCAGTGTGTTTTTTGGAGCACTGTTTGTAAATACTTTTTTGATATACATCCAGGAAGATGTTAACTTCACTGTGGGATATGCAGTTCCTACTCTTGGCTTGATTATATCAGTGGGTATATTCTTAGTGGGAACTCCGTTCTACAGACATAGAGTTCAGAAAGGGAATCCTTTTGGCCGAATTGCTCAGGTAATAGTTGCAGCAGTTCGTAAATGGCGAGTGTAGGTACCTGCTGATGCAGCAGAGCTTTACGAACTGGAGCCCAAAGCCTATCTTGCCAAAGGAAGATTTCCCATTTCTAAAACTCCGATCTTGAGGTGAGTAACAGACTAATTCTTTCTATCTTAGTTAAGGCTAATGGCTATAACGAGGTTTCTTTCTGCTGTGATATAATCCTCTGAATTAGTTGTTGGCATTTGGGACATTTAAATTAAGTAAAATGCCATTTTTAGCATATTTGTAAGATGGGTTCTTAGTCTTTTGCTGGCGAGAGTTTTGTTTGGTTGGTTTGTTTATTGGAGTCTTGTGCGCTTAGCTGCTTCTTGTCGTATGGATTGAATTCTTGGATTTCTATATTGTATTTACTTTGTTTCTTGTATAAGGGTGGGGTCCAAGAATGTTTAATTATAAAGTGAAATAGGTTAGATTATAATTTATATAATTTTTGGTGATATGTATAGAATTATAAATTTACTATTTCTTAATGGATATTTTTTCTAACAGTATATTAGATCATATTAAAAAGTGGGTGAAATGACACCACCTCTCAAAATTTAGGTGAGTCAAAGCATTAAATGAAATACATCAAAAAATGAGATACAGTTCGTACTATTGGGATCAAAAAGTCACAATTTATTGTGCATATAGTACCAAGTTTTTAATTTGTCAACTATCTACTACATGTGAAGCTTGGCACATTTATTAAAAGATAACCATAATAAAATTCTCACATACAACCCATGAGATGGTTGGTCTAGAGTGTAATTGAAGGCATACACATTGATAAACCAAAGAAAGTGGTTAAATTAATATTAAAAAGTGTACATAGGCATGACAAGTGTGGTCATAGCTTTGATCAACTAGATTTGTTGTCATATGAGATAAATGAAAATAGTATCACCATCATAACTAAGCTCATTATTACTATGAAAAAATAGGTAGAAGGTTATATGAAACGACAAACAACTAAAAACAAAAAAAAAATTGAAATCTTCAACTCTTGTAAACAAAGAATATTGAGACATTTTTGTTGTTGTTGTTGTTGTTGTTGTATAGCATGCACAATTTACTTTTTTGTGGGGCCTATTAGACTAAACATTCCATGAAATAAGTTCAAAGAAGATGGAAGTCAAGTGACATTTCATTGTTATTAAGCTCATCAAGAGTTTCATAGTTATTTCTCAAATTTTTTTGAGTCTTTCAAAATTTTAAAACTTCCCAACTAGATTGGGATTGTTGGGCCACGAAAGTGGCATTTATCTAGCACATATTCACCTTCCTCCACCTTAGGACCTAGATTATGAGGTATCCTAATAGTCAATTAGGGAGATACAAGAGATGTTGGAGAAATTGGAGACACTACCTATATAGTAGTTTGAAAATATAAATCATTGATATAGATAACAATTTTCTATTGAATTGAGGTTTTCTCACCTCTTTGGAAGATTAAAAAATAGATTGTGATGAGACAACCTTCTTCACCTTGTTATTGATAGGATTTGAAATCTAAGTACAATCAATTTGATTTTGTCCCACCAAAATTGGATCCTTCTCTCCATAGTTGTGATTATTCTTCCTACTCCCAATTGTGGTCCTTCCATACTCATTTTTTTAGAAGCATTCCCAAAAGGTTTTAGATTCTATATAATAAAGGGACAATCCTTTATTTTATGTTGGGAGAAATGACACCTCTAGAATGTATTGAGAAAGTTTAGGTACATGACTCTTTGGGTGAATCATTGCCACCAATCTTTATGTCAACATTGCCTTTGAGGTCCTTAAGTAGGTTGACCTCAACACAAGCCCATTTCTAAGGATGAGCAAACAAAATATATCAATGCTCAACATAAATTACAATACAATTAAGAAAAGGACATAGAGGCAAAGAAAGACAAAGAAACTCTACCCAAACTTGTAATTAGAGGGTATGCCAAGAAAAAATGAGTACACGGAGAGAAAATAAAATAAAATTGTGAATATATCAAGGACCATGGTCAAACACAACCTTGAAAATTTTCACTTGAGAAAAATGAAAAAGGAGAAAACATTTCATGAGGTTTTGAATAGTCTCCATGTAGACCCCATGAAGGACCCAAATAGAATTGAACAATTTTTTTAGCATGCTTTTAGATGGGATTCTTCCGATAAACTATCTTATTAAAATAAAACTTTCAAGCCACTTACATGCATTATCAAAATCATGGAGTGGTAACACAACATTGGGAGTAGAGGACTTACCCTGTGCACTACTTTTAAATTAAATTTTGAGGTCACTTCAGTAGTGGCATTTTCTTGTGCATCCAAGTCTATAATTCAAAAAGCAATTGTTAGGTTGTTAAGACTAGTAGCCATTTAAAATAAAAACCAATTTACCTCACAATTATAGTAAATACACTTTAGATTGAAGTATAAAAAAAATTAATAGATGATGTAAATGTATGTGTGGTGTGATGACATGTTATTGTAATTTTAGAGATTTGAGACATTGTGTTCAAATCCTAGTGTATTTGCATAAGGGATATCATTTATTTATTAAGATATATCTTACAAAAAGATATCTATTTATCCTAGAAGTCACCTCTAATAAATTTATTTGAATTTTAGAATCTTGTTCTTAATATTTTAGTTTGCATATTCTTACTTGTGCTAATCCCTTATCCTTGTTAGTCTATTACCCTTATCCTCTACTTTTCAATATAGTATGCACAAAATGATAAAAATAAAGAACTCACACAAAAATAAATATAAAATCACAGCAATTTCATTGTAACTACAAAATAATAAACTTCAACCATTAACATTATACTTCACAACTACACCACACTACACAATTTTTATTTTTTTAAATAAAATTTACCAAACATATTTAAACCTTCAACAACTTTGGAAAAAAATTCCAATACTCACACATAGCAAGGAATCAAACACCTTACCTGCCACCCATGTTTGTTCATAAAATCCATATATTTATATATGAAATTCTAAAATCTTCTTAAATTTTGGATTTCTACCATTCTACGCCTGTTGTATGTGTCAAATTGGTTTTCTTCCATAGTCTCAAATTATTTTCCTCTTTACAAATCATCTAACTAAAGCTACCCATCATCTTTTAGACAAAGTATAAAAATATTTCCTTACTCAAGACAATAAGAAAATGATATCTAACTTCTTGTTATTAATCTTATCCCCTCCTCTCATCATTGTATCTCCTCCTCTCATCATTGCGTATTGCACAACAATCTAGCTAGATATCCTTTAATTAAAAAGGATTGGGATATAAATCAACTTTTTGAATATTCAATCCAAGCAGATTGATGAGGTTGAATTTTTTTATATATGGTAGAACAATGAAAACATCACATACTTCTTACTCCTTGTGATTCCTCTTTGTGACACATCCAATGCATATAGAACACAAATAATATTTGTCATTGCCAAGTGTAATCTTCTTAGCTTTCATGTTACTCATCACATAGAGACAAATAATAGAATCAAGTTACCATGTACATCTAAACACAAATTTTCATTTGGATGGAGCTCCATTTTGAATCATGTTAATCAACACATTGTATATGTGGGCTTAAGAAATAGTATAATTTTAGTTGAAATAGGTAAAAGATACCATATTGTAAAAATATAAATGTGCTCATTATTAGATCTTGGTTGTATTTTCATTTTAATAATTGAATTTTCAGTTTAATAAACATTCTAAAACCCTCGTTGAAATCTTATTTTCAGGTTGCAGCTCGTCAAATTGGAGAGGTGAACATGAACTCTTTACTTTCATCCAACCATGATCAGTGAGATTTCTAGATAGAAAGTTTCCATCCTTCTCATTTGAATCCTTCCAATCTTCTCTCAAGGGTTGTCTGACTGGAATGGGAGGGCAAGACCACTTTGAATCGGGCAATATATGCACCACAAATAATAACTACATTTACTATATATTTTCATGTCTTTTCTCCCTTCAATGGTTGTAGCATTTGTATTGTATCTTGGATTTGTCTTCCATGACAACCAAGAGTGCAGTGAAGGATCTATTTCTTGGATCTTTGATTATGCAGTTGTATGTTTGTAATTCTTTTGGTTATGTAGTTGTTTGATGTTTGTATATTCTTTTTTTTTCATGCAATACAAATTTTTTTTTGAATATCTATGATATTTGAGTTTTATATGCATAAAGTTGTTTGTTGATTATATATATATATATATTCATATTAATCCAATACAAAAAAAAAATGAATATCTATGATATTTGAAGTTTATATGCATAAATTTGTGAGAAATAATTAAGTTAGATTTGATTTATAACTTGAATCATTGATTCACTCAAATAAATGATTAAACCATGACTAAATAAATGACTACTATGACTAAAATAAGTGAATACAATGACCAAATATATGACTACAATGACTAAATAGATGACTAAATTAATGACTAAATATATGACTAAAACAATGACTAAATAAATGATTACTATGACTAAATAAATGACCAGTTAACAACAATCAATGACTAAATTAATGACTAAATATATAACTAAATTAATGACTAAATATATGACTAAATAAAACACAACCATGACTAAATAAATGATCAATTAACAACAATCAATGACTAGATAAATGTCTAAAATAGTTTAGTCATAAATTTGGTTGCATTATAAATGACCAGCAATAAACTACTAATGGTCACGTGACCAAAATTAGTCATTTATATGCAATTTATAGTAGTTTATTTAGTCATTTATTGTTGCTTTTGTACTAGTGTACTTATCATAATAAAGACTTCCACTTCCATGGGAGTTCATTTCTTCACCCATCTGCCCATCCACCCATCCATTTCCACCTTTCTCTCTCCCATCACTTCACTTCATTCGAGTCCACCTCATCCCACCTCATCTTCATCAATTTCTCAACTTATCTCCTAAAAATGCTAGTGGTACTTTCTCCATGATCTTTGTAACAAATCCTCCACACATTTAGGTATGTGCACATTAATTGTTATATCTTAATTTTCTTTTAGTGCATTCATTTAATTTTTGTACGTTAGTATGGACATTCACCATAGCATGCTGATATTCCCCACCTTGTCAAATCATCATTATGCATGTGTGAACGCATGCCCAAATTTAGGTTGGGGGGGAATGAAAAAGATGTGAATATTTTTCCCATGGGTTAGTCCATGCTGGTGTACATCAACAAAATTTAAATTGAGCCGATTTGGAATCTGAGTGAGAGGATGGCTCACATGTGTGAATGAAACCAACTGTTGCCACCATTTCTCTTCATTAGAGCTTTCCTTTATTACTCTTTCCTTGCCATTATTGACCTTGTCATATCTCAAGTTACATTATAAACAATAGGTAAGTTAGAAAAGGGAAAATCTAGTCAACATTGGCATTGAAAAGTTAGCAAGTATTGCAGGAAGGTGAATTTGATTTTCAGACGGATGTGTAGGAAGGAAACCATAGAGTGTTTTTTTGATTGCAAACAATGGGAGGTGGGTTAATTTGGAATGAACCCATGGTGCATGATGTATTACTATAGGATGCACCCTGGATAGCTGAATTTAGAAAATGTAGATGGATTGACTACTTCCTGAAGTTAGATGATTTCAATGAAGACATTGCACTAGAGTTCACCTAGACATTGTCTAAAGGCAAAGCCATGGTAAAAGGGTTGGAGGTCATAGCAACTGAAGAAACAATGGCAAAGGTTATAAGGTTACCTATTGATGGTGAAAATTACCCTACTTCTAGAGATGCTAGATCAGCTAGGGCTGAATTTACAGAACCAAACGACCCTCCATTGAGCATAGATAAACAAGGTATGAAGATAATGTCTCTACCTCAGCCATGGAATCAGATAGTTGTTTATGTCATAAAATACATCACCTGTAAAGGTTTCCATTCGAATTTGCATTTCGTGCACTTCAAGCTTTTGAATCATATGAGGCATGGAATGAGGATGAATGTGCCAAATGTGTTATACAACCTTCTCTCAATCATGGTATCCAAGACCCAAAAAGGTAGGGAAAATTTTGTTTCCCACCATTGTTTGATTATTATTTTTAATTGAGAAGTATCTACATGATCTATCTAGAATGACATGGGAAGAATTCATAAAAATTGTTCAAATTAGACCTGAGCACTTGCAACCAAGTGTTTTACCTCAACCTCATAGGTCTAGCAAGAAATTGAGCATGGCTAAATCCACTCTTAGTTGTTCAACCTCTGGCATAGGCTCTAGTGTAAAACCTCCTACAATAGAAGAGATTATAGAAATTAGCTCTTGTAGGATAGAGCACTTAGACAAAGAAAGTTCTTCCCATGACTTTGATGATGATGTTCCACTTGGAATTATAATGAAAACTAGGGCACAAAAGAGGGAAGTAGAAATGAGAAAAGGAAAGGCCAAAAGGTAGCTAGCAGAAAAAGAGGTGCCAAGCTCTAAGAAGAGAAAGGCTAACACTATTCATCCTACAGCCAAAGAAAAACATGAGAGCCCTCCTAGGAAAGCAAGACCATCCAGGCCAACCTTTGGTATGCCTTTGCAGGAAATCCCTAAGTCTATAGAAGTATCACAAGGGGACATAGAAGATCCAATGGGGTAGGAGAAGGTCAAGGAAGATATATTTAAAGAAACAACAAACATAACATTGGCTGATCTTGCCAATATTGCAGATCAAGCCAAAAATTAGGAGTATGAGGAAAATTAGGAATTCCTAGAGCAAGAGGTCCTATAGCAAGAGATCCTATAACAAAATCCAAAACAAGAGTAGGAGTCCTTGTAGAAACAACCTGAATTGGGAAAACAATCAATACCCTTGTAGCCAAAATTGATGGGACAACCTAAATCCTTTTAGTTAGCATTCGTGCCAGAGAAGATGCTAGTAGGAATTTACATAACCCCCTAATTTTTCAATGCACAAGGTTTCCATGCATTTATGGAAAGAGATGCAAAGAAGATAAGCAGAATGGAAGGAGGAAAAATGCAGATTGAATAAGGAAATTAAAGGTAAAGATGTAGAAATTGCCACCTTGAAGGAGAAGGTGGATGATATGGCAACCTTTGTACAACATATTTTGGAATTTAGGAACTCTCCAAGGCTCTATGCTCTACATTTGAAGAAGAAATATCTCTCTTTTAGACTATCAATAATTTTCTTAGGTTTGAACCCTTCTATTGAGACCCTTGTTGAATTTTTTAATGCATAGTGAATTGCTTCCCCTAAAATGAAGAATTTGTTGTGTGAGTTTTATTTGCATAATTATGCTATAACTCAAGATTATGATTGGAATTTTTTGTTATATGTTAGGGATTGTCCAATTAAGGACATTTATGTCTTTGGTGCAAAATGAGATTAGTTGGGAACAATAATATGGGGCTTATAAGCAATTGGAGTCTAACATCCCTCTACCCATTAGGGCTAAATCAAAGAATCTAGGGGATATTTTTAGGGAATGGTATAGAATTATTTTTAGACCTATCTATGGTAATAGGATTATGCCTTGGATAGAAGCAATTTATAGTGAATATGAGGAAAATGAAAAAGAAAAAGAGGAAACCATGAAGAGATACCTCTCATAGAGATGGAACATCTTAACTGATGATCTCAAGTAGGCTGAGCCTCATTCCATCTAGAACTAAGCAGCAACTCTTAAAAGGATTGACAAATATATTCACATTGGTAGGAAAAAGGGGTGATTCTAGCTTCCCCTAACTTTTCAGTCACCCATCCTAATGTGGCCTGTACCGAAGTTCAAGTTCTAACAATATGATATTGCTATAGAGAAATAGAGATGGAGTATATTGGATAGATTGGGATGATTCTATTGGTATCTTGATTCACACACAACACATTCTAATGTGGGACAGTTGTCATTTGCAAATTTTAGAGTATTGACCAATCAAAAGAATAGCTCTTCCACTACTGGAGGACCAACAAGATCTTAGGTTGGGGGGGAGTGATGAGTCTAGTTTATGGTCTTATTTTTGGGTAGAATTTGTGATCTAGTTGTTGAAGTTATGATGGACTTTGACATTAAGTGTTGATACTTTCATGATATTTTCCTCAAACTATAGACATTGGGCATAATGTTATTTCTGCAAAATTTTAATGATAAATGGCATGTTAAATGGACTGTCTATATTAATTTTGCATGTGGTTAATGAATGTTCCATAAAGTGGTTACAGATATGCAATTATTGAGTGTACTAACATTTCCATGTAGATTTAATTTAAGGATGCTAAATTGAGGAAGACACTGCCAACTGTGCATGCAGCATAATGTCCAGCAAGGGAATCGTTCAAATGTCAAAGGAGGCTGATGATAGGAGATTCCTTATGCAAACTAAATGTAACTACCTTATTGTGGACTTTAATACTATTAAGCAGTTGCAGGCGTTACTACAACACTAAATCTATGGTTGGGCATGCATGTTTGGCCGAATTCCATGCATGCATAACCACCACCCCACTTTCTCTGTTTTCCCTAAATGGTGTCCAGTTCATGGAGTTGACTGCCTCATTTAGTTAATAGTATAAATAAAGATATGGCACTCCTTCTCTAAGGTTGCACGATTTGATTATGTACTTGCATTCTTTAGTTCTTAGCAAGGCATATATATTACTCCTTTGTACTCATGATTTATAGTGAATAAAATAAAGTTTTGAGTTTGAGCATCTGAGTTCCCATTAGTTTTAGAGGATACTTATCCAAGGGGTCCCACTTGGTCAGTAATCCATCCTTTAGTTTAGTATTAGTTTAGTATTCCTTCTTGTATTGTAATTAGTTAAGAATCTAGCACTGACTATTCTTGCAACCACTAGAATTCCATTCTGTGACTGTTCCTGTAGCCAAAGCAGATAGAGTAGTGTCCTATTTGTTTGCTTATATTTTCATTTTTGTCATGCATTTTAGATTGGTGTAATTTTTGATTGATGGTTAGTATTTATGTTATTCCTTTTTAAGCAATTTACTTTCAACATTGTGTCTTTCTCTAATGTAGAATGTAAATGGCTACTTTGAGTTCCTAGTGCACATACTATGTTGAACCATTTCAAGTTCATGTCCTTGGGTTGAAAAGTTAAATGCACTTTTATGATGATTGAAATGGTTATTCAGGTTAGATGCCCAATCTCTGAATCATAGTTGTAAAAGCCTAGTCATTGAATCATTGTGGGAGGAAGACATGGCCAATAAAAATTTAGCAAACAAAAAATTTCAATAAAAAATTACAAAAAAAGTATCAAGAGTTACAAATCATTTTCCAAAATGATTTAGAAAAATATGATTATTTAGGTCAAAATATCGATGACATACACATGCATGGTATGGTAAAAAAGTGACTTTTAAGTAGTGGGTTTTAGAAAATTATTGACAATCAATTTGTATCATTTAGGTATTGAAATGAACTAAATATTTGGAAACTAGACTCTGAGTAGTATATTTTATGATTGGTGACTTTTTTTAAGATTCCATCTCTAAGTGCTTCAAATTTTAAGGTCAAATGTGACAAATTTTGAAAATCAGAGTAAACTTCCACTTTTTGGCCAAAAAGTGGACTCAACCTTTTGCCAATAGCCTCAACCTACTTCTTTTCTACTTTCTCAACCAATTCCTTATCTAGCACCTAAACCTAGAACTAAAGCACTAGGTGACTATGATCTTGTCGAGAAAATCTATGTTACTCCAGCCAAGATCTCACCGTGAAACTTGCTTTAGTCTACTCCAATTTATTAATGTATTCTTTAGGAAGCCTTGCAAAAGATCTTCTTTCCTTTTTCTTCTAGGTAGACATATGTTAATGTTTTGATGGCTCATATTTGTATAGATTCAATGAATATCACATTCTACCCACGACAACTTCTACCCCTAAAAGTATAGAAGCAAGAAAACCATTTTATTGTTAATAATATTGGAATTAAATGTACTTTTGTTTACACCAACTTGGCACTCAACATATGTAGCATTGATCTATTTCCTAAAATTGAAATTGATTGAACTTCTCTTGCTACCTCTTTCATATGCATTTTTGGGTTTGATAATATCATGCAATAAGCCTTTGCTACAATAATATTTCCCTTAAGGTTGGGACCCATTATTGTGCCCACCCTTGTACATGTTATGTTAGGAAAATTATTGTATAATCTTCTTCTTAGTAGATCATGGATTCAAACCATGGGTGTAGTTCTATCTACCTTGCATAAACCTATTAAGTTCATTCAAAAAAATCAAGTAATCACAATCAGGGCTAACCCTGATGTCATACACTTATGTGAGTTGGAAACTACTGGGCATGCTTCAATTGCACCTACTTTAAAAAATATTGTCCCTTAAGTATCTTCTAATATAGTTGAAATTTACTCTAGTGGTACTTGTTATAAAGGATACTCTTGAGATAGATGTCCCTGAAGAAGAACCTCTCGAGACAAGAATTCCTAAGTCTAATCCTTCTACTTCTTCTCAAGAAAATGCATGTCTTGGTGATGATTGGGGTTCTTTAGTCTTTAGAGATTCCTTTATTAGGGAATATAAAGTTGATTTGATCCACTTAGACCTTCCAACAATATCATTCAAACCTACTATAAAAATGATTATTCTTCTTTGTTGCAAGAAAATGTGAATAACAATCTTAATGTTGATCCTCCCACTTTTGAGGAGTTACAGTCACACGTTATGAATTTGGATTTAACATTCTTTCTAAGCATGGGTACAAAGGAAATGGTCTTGGGCATATGAAAAAATGATTAAAGGTCCATTTTGAACGGACATCTTGATCTTTTGTGAGGGGTTTAGGTTATGAGCCTTCATGTTTGTCTCCATCCCATCCTCCATCATCTATTGTCTTCATTTCTTCTTATTTTGAGTAGTCAAAATTTTCTTCACAAGAGAAAGGGTTGCTTCTTTCTCCTCATTCTTTATTTGAAAAAGAGCATATTATTTTGAGGCTTCTCAAAGACCACTTAATTACTCTTCCTCCTATACATAAGAAATTTCATAAGAGTTATAAAGAATCTCATTATTTCTATGGAATCATGAAGTGCTTGGCCATTCCAATAGTGAATCTAAGGCCTTGAAGGTTAAAATAAAATAGCTTCTTGATTCTTGTGTCATCACTCTTCCATTTTTTATGCACATGTCTCTTCTTTGTATTAGAAGTGATATTGAGGTCTACCTCTATCATATCCATTCTAAGCATTTTCTCATGAGGTTATTAAATCTCCCTTCTATTGTGAAACAGTAGTATCTAGAATAGTTATCCTCTTCTATACACTAGGGGCAAGGGTAACTTGTTCTAGAGGTGTATGTCCTCATTAAGGACCCCCTCTCATATTTTTTTCAATTTTTAGTGAGTATTATTCAAAAACGATTCCTTGTTTGGGTTTTATTTCAAAAAGATCCATTGGCAAAATAATTTGAAAACTTCCTTCAAAAAAGGAATACTCTTTCCACTGGATTCCTACATGAAAGATCTTTTACAAAGATTCCTTGGTGATAGAATCACTTGCAAAAAAATCATATCTTTCAAATTGGAGTGTCCCTTTGAATGGGCCCCTTGGTATTAAAGGGTTACCAACCAAAGGAACCCATTTGAAAGCTCCTCCTTCAATTGAAACATCTTGTAATGGTGTGTCTTCTATCTAATGTGTGACATCATGACATCTCATATCTTTGCATCTAGCCTGTCAATAGCTCAACTAGACTTAGATTCTATCTGATGTGTGTTGTTGCAACATATTATATCTTGGCATCTATCTTGGGGGTAGCCTGACTAGATCCATCTTTTTTATGTCTATCTTGCAACATAATTTGTAACATCCATAGTTTTATCTAATCCAGATTACATAGCACAATTGAGCACCTCATCAAGCTTTCCATATAGGACCAATATATTTTAAGGACCAATCAAACTCTATGGAGCCTTTCATATTAATCCCTATAGGACTGAGAACCTATAGTGCTCCCTTTGTATGACTGAGAACCTATAAAGTATTTGTTCAACTTCCACGAGAACGAGAACCCATGGAACCAACTTTGTAGGACTCGAAACCTATAAAACCATCTTACTCCTCTATTCTACTTTATCTCAATTTTGTACCTTACAATTGTATATACTAGAACAAAGACCCACATAATATTCATCATGGGTATATACTTTCTCTCTTTGATATTGGTTACTGGTGCATGAGCACCTTGCTCACAGATGCCTTCAAAAGACTAAATTTCAAAAAATGAATCTTTGAATGTAAAATGTATGTAAAATAATTTTAAAAGGTCTTGGGTGGTTATATTTTAATATATTTAAAGTCACTAAGGGGTTGGTTGAGTCATTTTGTTGAAAAAGTTGCAAAACATGTAAAATTGCAAAAGTGCAAAAATGTGAACAAAAACAAGAATATGAAGGGTCACTTGGTTGTAAAGGGTAGTTTATTAGTTGGAAATGAAGGGGAAGTTATTATTTATGTTGTAATCATCTATTTAAGCCTTGGAGAGGCGAACCAAAGGAAGACATTGTAAATTGGAATCAATTTTGTCAATTTCAATACCTTGTTTTGAAGTTTTAACAGTTTTCTCTTTGTTTCTAGGCCTTGTATGGCATAGTACGACCTGAAAAATTTGTGAAAGTAATTATATTGTGTAGGTTATTGAATAATATTTCCATTGGTTCAAGTCTCACTCATTTTCATTGAGTAATAAGAAAGTTATGATGATTTTTGTGTAGGCAGACAGTTCAGAAAACATGTTAGTATGGACAAGTACGGAATGGTATGGACCTAAAACTTGGATATATGGAAATATATTGATGTGGTGAACAAACTCTATTCTTACCAGTAATTTTTATAATGCTATTCAATGGGTCAAACAAGTCATTTCCTAAAAACTGTTCTGAACATAGGGTTTTTGGGGTTGCATACAAAAAATGTGATTTCTTCTAATTTGTACGGTGGAAACTTCTAAAAATTTGTGAAAAGATTCATTTTAAATTTTTCTTACTATATCCAAGGTTTCGGAGAATTGAATAAGGTTTGATATATTTTTGGTGATGCCCTAGGCTGCCCTAGTTGTTAAAATTGCATGTTTTGGGTGAATTTGAGAGGTTCAAGGATGGAAAAGTGTGAAATATAATTTTTGATGATTGTTTGAGTTTGTGCAGACATATTCCAATATGATTGAAGGTGTGACAAGTTGGTATGAGGTTTAGAAAACATACTTTCTACAAACCCTTATTGAATGGAGCTTTTTTCAAGCCTTGAGTATGGGTTTTTGTATTTGTCGCTTTAATAGATGATTTTTCTTGAGAAAGATCATTGAGTTGATGGTTTTATGAGTTGATTCAATGCTGACTCTAGTTATTTGTGGTTTTGGAGTTGATTTGAGGGTACATGCTTTGTTATATTGGCCTCTTTGGAGCCCTATTTCTCAAGAATGAGTAGTTGAAATTGTCTCAAAGAAAGAGTATTCTATTTCATGAACTAGGTTGGATGTTGTGAACCTTTGTCTCTGCATCAAATTGGTATCGGAGCTAGCTGATCTAGGTTGTTCAGTTATTGTTATTGAGTTTGGTTGTAAGTGCTTGGTCCATCTAACTACAAAGAGGAAAGTTTTTGAGTTGTGTCTTGGCAGATGAGGAAAGGTCTGTGGTCACCATCCTCCAATGGAGATTAAGCTAGGTAGAAGGTGCAAAGGAAAAGAGAGAGAGAGACATCTTCTAGGATCTACTATTGGGTAGATAGATGGTTTGTTGAGTTTTTGTTTGAGTTGGTGTTTGTAGGTTAAAGAGAGATGGATAGTTTTCTGAAGAAGCACTTGAGTTTGTAGCCTAAAGAGTACTCCACTGATGGGAGTAGATGAGAAGTTGAACAAAGGATTGGTTAGAGAAGAAAAGGAAAAGACAAATGAAGATGAACAAGGAACAAAGAACAAGGAATATTAATTTGTCTTATAGGTACAAGAATGTTTCCAAGGGACTTGGAAAGTTTTTTTGGTTGGTTGTATGGTGTAGGAGCACCTTGCTCACAAATGCCTTCAAAAGGCTAAATTTCAAAAATTGAATCTTTGAATGTTAAATGTATGTAAAATAATTTTAAAAGGTCTTGGGTGGTCATATTTTAATATATTTAAAGTCACTAAGGGGTTGGTTGAGTCATTTTGTTGCAAAAGTTGCAAAACATGTAAAATTGCAAAAGTGCAAAAATGTGAACAAAAACAAGAATATGAAGGGTCACTTGGTTGTAAAGGGTAGTTTATTAGTTTGAAATGAAGGGTTAGTTATTATTTATGTTGTAAGAATCTATTTAAGCCTTGGAGAGGTGAACCAAAGGAAGGCAATGTAAATTGGAATCAATTTTGTCAATTTCAATACCTTGTTTTGAAGTTTTAACAGTTTTCTCTCTGTTTCTAGGTCTTGTATGGAATATTACAGCCTATAAACTTTGTGAAAGTAGTTTTATTGTGTAGGTTATTGAATAATATTTCCATTGGTTCAAGTCTCACTCATTTTCATTGAGTAATAAGAAAGTTATGATGATTTTTGTGTAGGCAGGCAGTTCATAAAACGTTTTTCAGAAATTGAAGTTCAGAAAACATGTTAGTACGGACAAGTACGGAATTATATGGACCTAAAACTTGGATATATGGAAATATATTGATGTGGTGAACAAACTTTATTCTTACCAGTAATTTTTATAATGCCATTTAAGGGGTCAAACAAGTCATTTCCTAAAAACTGTTCTGAACATAGGGTTTTTGGGGTTGCATACAAAAAATGTGATTTCTTCTAATCTGTACGGTGGAAACTTCTAAAAATTTGTGGAAAGATTCATTTTAAGGTTTTCTTACTATATTAAAGGTTTTGGAGAATTTGAATAAGGTTTGATATATTTTTGGTGATGCCCTAGGCTGCCCTAGTTGTTAAAATTGCATGTTTTGGGTGAATTTGAGAGGTTCAAGGATGGAAAAGTGTGAAATGCAATTTTTGATGATTGTTTGAGTTTGTGTAGAAATATTCCAATATGATTGAAGGTGTGAAAATTTGGTATGAGGTTTAGAAAACATACTTTCTACAAACCCTCATTGAATGGAGCTTTGTTCAAGCCTTGAATATGGGTTTTTGTATTTGCTGCTTTAATAGATGTTTTTCTTGATAAAAATGATTGAGTTGATGGTTTTATGAGTTTATTCAATGCTGCCTTTAGTTATTTTTGGTTTTGGAGTTGATTTGAGGGTACATGCTTTGTTATATTGGCCTCTTTGGAGCCTTATTTCTCAAGAATGAGTAGTTGAAATTGTCTCAAAGAAAGAGTATTCTATTTCATGAACTAGGTTGGATGTTGTGGTCCTTTGTCTCTGCATCAGTTACTTCCCTATCTTTTGTACGCATCATTCATTGAACAAGACAACTGAGAGGGAGGTGAATTAGTTGTACCAAATCAAACTTTTAATATCCCTACTGGAAATTAGATCAATCACAAATCCTTTAAACTAGTTAATCATTAAGTGCAAAGGCATAAACTAAATCATGACACATACACAATAACACTATATTTACATGGAAAAACTAATGAGAGAAAAACTACAATGAGGATTCACTCTCACTATAAATAATATCAAAACCAATTACAAATGCTCACTGCGAGAATAGGCTTATTTCCAAAACAATAAGGAGTTGCTAGCCAAATCAAGACTCACTTCCCAAAAAGGGTTAACCATTTAGAGGGATCACTACCACATAGATACAAAGAAGATAGAAAAGATATGTTACACAAAGAAGACCTCTCAATGCAACAAAGATTTCCACCATAATTCACTTTAACCACTCACAGGCATGCATGAAAGATTGAGTACACCTTTATCTCACTACTTCCATAAACTCGACATTTAGATTTTGTACTGACCTACCATAATCGCATCACATACAAAATAATTCACATCTATTTTAGATCTATCTGGTCTATTTCTTTGCATCACTCTTTGTATGTCTTTCCCCAATATCTCATCCTATATATATACCATCTTCAACTTTGAAACATGTCTAATGTCAACCATCCATCAATTAAATTCAAATTATGTTAGCAAAAAAATATTCCAGGGTGGAATTAGAATGAGGAAAACCAAAAAACATGCTTGATGAGGACCCAAATAAGTCCCAACACACTTCCATTAAACTTTGAAGGTAGTGTTATACACAAGGTTGACCAAACTAGTGTAAAACACATTCAATTTAGCACACACAACCTTAACATGGTCCAATCCTTTTAGATGATAAAATTATCCTTAATATGCTCATATCAGCTTAACTATAGAACCACAAGTCATAAGACTTGAAAATGAAAAAATATGGACCAACAATATTTCTCCTGGACCTCAACCAGAAACATTGAACAACATAGTTCATAAATAGTGAACATAACTCACACTGAACAATGACCCAGAAGCTAGAAATATGGATATAACAACTTACAACACTCATGATTAACATATTTTAATGAAACAAACATAGGAGAAAATATCAGAGTGAAACCTAAAGCAAACACTAAACACTTGCAACCATTCTTTATTACAATTTTCTCAATATCCTTGACATATACGGTCAATATCCTACATCCATGACATTAGTGACAACAACAACCAGATGATAACTAGTTAACTAATTGACCTCAATGACAACACCTTCATTCTTAGAAAAAATTATTCATACTTGCAACAATCTCCCCATTTGTCATTGATGGCTACAGATGATGTGAAAAACCATCAAAGACAACACAATACTTATAAACACATTTTTCAATTCTCCCCCTTAGGAGATAATCTCTTCCACATCTTCCTCGTCTCCCCCTTTGACATCAATGGAAAAGGAAAAATATATTTTACATTCATTTCCCCTTTGACCACAAATACTCTTTCAATGACAACACATGACACTACCTACTCCCCCTAGGAGGTAGCCACCAAAACATCAGTCTAGGAAAAAGATAAATCTATAGATCCATTGGATTGATGCATCTCCATATGCATATATTTCAAGAAAGGAGAGGCAATCATCCCTAACTTCTCCCCAAGATAACCAAATTATCTTTAGGAAGAAACTTCTTAAAAATGTTAGCAATATGATCCTTCGTAGGTACATAATCAAGCTTTAATTCATTCTCCACAACATTTTCTCTCATGAAGTGATACTTGATAGATATATAATTTTTCCTCAAGTGCATCATTGAATTCTTTGAAATGTTAATTGCACTTATATCATCACAAAAGATAGAGATAGGATCACCATTCACTATTCTAATATCTTTCAATGTCTATTTCATCCATAACACGTGTGTATAGTAAGATGCAACAACAATATACTTAGCTTCAGTAGTGGACAAATAAACTAAATCTTGCTTCTTACTGAACCAAGCCACCAATCTACAACCAAGAAAGAATGCACCATTACTTGTACTTTTTCTATCATCTACACATCCAATCCAATCTACATATGTATAAGAAATTAATGTAAAGTTAGTATCCCTAGGATACCACAAGCCATAGTTCAAAGTGCCATTCAAATATCTAAATATTATTTTAACAACATGTGTTTCTTGAGGATCTTCTTGAAATCTAGTGACAAGAAAAATCATGTGCATGATATCCAGTCTAGTAGCAGTTAAATAGAAAATTCCACCAATCATAGATATGTACTTGCTTTGATCAACCTTAGGTGAACCAGTCACCATAGGAGTGCATACTGGTTTGGAACCATCCATCCAAGACTTTTTCAACATCCCTCTTACATACTTCAAATGTGAAATACAAATCCCTTTCTTTGTCTAACTGATTTGTAACCCAAGAAATAAATTCATCTCACCAAACATAGACATCTTAAATTATGTTTGCATTTTTTTAGTAAAAATCTTATACATAGTTTCATTTCCTCCAAAAATAATGTCATCAACATATACAACCACTATCAAGATCTTATCATTTTCAAATTTTAAATACAAATTACTATCTACCATACCTTTTTTGAAACCTTACTAAATCAAGTACCTTCCTAACCTTGCATACCAAGCTCTAGGAGCTTGCTTTAGTCCATATAAAGCTTTCTTCAATCTATAAACCATATCCAATTGATCTAACAACTGAAATCTTTCTGGTTGTTCCATGTAGATTTCTTCTTCTAACTCACTATTCAAGAAAGCAGAATTAACATCCATCTAATAGACTTTAAATTCTTTATCAGAAAAAAATACTAAGAGCATCCTGATAGCTTGCATTCTTTCCACTGAAGAATAAATCTCCTAAAAATATACGCCTTGTACTTGTCTGTAACCCTTACACACAAGCCTTAATTTATTTTGGACCAATTATCCATTCTCATTCAATGTGTTTCTGAATACCCACTTTGATCCAATTATTTTTTTATCTTATGCTCTAGGGACCAATTCCCAAGTCTAATTCTTCTCAATCTTCATAATTTTTTCTTTCATAGCTTCAATCCAATGCTCATATTTACATGCTTCACTTAGAGTCTTTGGTTCAATTTTTAAAAATTAAACATAGATTTCTCTCACCAATAGTAGCTTTGCTCCTCGTCAATACTATTTTTTTCTTGTCTTCAATCATTTGGTTTTTTGAATGATTTTCTTACACATACTTAGGTGTCTTAGGGAACACCAATGGAGCTTCCTCTTCTACCTCATTCCTCTTTTCTTTCTCATATTTTTCATGTTCTTCCACAACTTCTTCAATCCTTACGCAATCAGGTTCATTAGATACATATCCATCAACATCAATTGAATTCTTCATTACTCCATAAACCTTGACATTTGTGCTTTATAAAATCTTTCTTAGAATTTTATTGAAACATCTGTAAGAATTGCTTCTAGTGGAATATCCATGAAAAATACCTTCATCACTTCTAGAATCAAAATTCCCTAAATTTTCTTCATCCCATTTGATATAACATTTTCTTTTAAATACCTTGAAATACTTAATAGTAGTAATTCTTCCATGCCATAGCTCACAATGGGGTCTTTGTACTATTATCTCTTTCTTAAACTCAATTGAAAACATAAACAATAGTGTGTATAGCTTCTCTCTAGTAAACTTCTAGTAAACCAGCTTGAGTAAACATTGATCTAACAACTTCTTGAATTGTTTTGTTCTTCCTTTCAAAAACTCCATTTTGTTGAGGAGTCCTTAAAGTAGATAACTATCTTTTTATTCCATGAACTTCAAAACACATATTAAAATTATGGGAGGTGAATTTACCACCTCTATCAGACCTTAATCATTTTATTCTCAAATTCACTTCATTCTCAACCATAGTTTTGAATGCCTTGAATCTATCTAATGCATGATATTTATCTCTAAGAAATGTAACCCATGTACACCTAGAATAATCATCAATCAAAAGAATAGAGTACCTTTCACCTTGTAGACTTCTCACTATTGTGGAACCACATAGACCTATGTGAATGAAATCTAGTAGTCTGGTAGTTGATTGTTTCTTTGATCTAAAATTATTTCTTGTTTTCTTTCTAAACTAATAATTCTAAAAAATAACATTAACAAGCTTTGTAATCCTTGGTAAATATCTCATGGCCTGTACAACATTGATCCTCATTAGATTATTAAAATTCATATGACACATTCTCTAATGCCATAACCAACTATCATTAATTTGATTAATATGGCAACGCCCATCGACACCTTTAAGATGATATATATTTCCTTTAGATTTCTTTTCTACAACAATCATTGTTCTACATCCTTTCCTAATTTCACATCTCTCATACTCAAACACAAGATTATATCCTTTACTAAACATCTATCCAACACTCAAGAGATTATTCCTTAAAACCTTAACATAATAGACATCATTAGTATTATGCTTGCCATTAAAACTTACAGAACCTATCCCATAGGTTTTAGCACCAATATCATCTCCAAAAATAAGTAAGCCTCCATCATATTTTTCAAGTTTAAAAAACTTACTCTTATCATCGGTCATGTGATGTGAACAACCATTGTCAACAACCCAATAGTTATTTTCTTGTTTAGCATGTAGGGCGGAGATTATAGTACCTTCACATTTCTCCTTTTCTAGAGGGGCATACCTTCACCTATTTTGTAGAGTTATAAGAAGTAGGTTAATATTTTATAGCCAAGAACAAGCATTCATTGTCATTAGGATCTCCATAATAAGACTCTTCATTAGAAATACTAGCATTCTCATCCACATAATATGCTCTGTTGATCTTCTTACATTTCCTTTCTTTTTCAAATCTTTGTTTTTTCCTCTTAGCTCTTTCTAGAAATCTTGAAGAAAAATGACCTATTCCTCCAAAACTAAAGAATTTAAAGGGAAATTTACCTTCATAATTGTTAGAGCCTTTATTCATTCTTATCAGAAAATTAGCTTCAACTTCATCGAGAATTTATTCATCCAAAACTACAACACTTATAGCCTTAAAAGTAATTCTAATATGGACCCATTCCTCAAATTTATCTTTCTCAACTCCTAAGATGTTAGAGTTCCCAATAAATGATCTTTAGTGTAGGTCTTGTAATCTATATGTTCTTCAATAGTATATATTTTTTTGTTGTATGCATCAAGGAGAGTTCTAAGAATATTCTTTACAATCCTAGATTCATCTATTATAGCACCAAGTCCTCACATTTTACCTACAACCTAATCCACTTTCTATACATAATATTTAATGTTCTCATTTTTAGACATATGGAAGAGCTAAAACTATGTCTCCAAATTCTGTAAATTTGCTTCTTTGAACTTTTCATCACCAGTACATGCCTTTTCTAAAGCATCCCAAACCTCTTTAGTAGTCTTCATATTTTGAACTTTAATCAACATGAAATATGCAAGACTATTCATCAAAATGAACTTTTCCTTATTGTTAACTTCATGTGCCTTTATTTCATTGATGGTACTCAGACCATTAGCATGAGGAGTGTAAGGATTATTCTAATATTTTTCCACATCATATCCATAATACTCTAGATATTCTTCCATCAATATCTTCCAAATAGAATAATTAGTTTCATTCAACTTAGGGTACTCAAAGGTGATATTGCAATCCATCCTAGACCTTCCTTAAGTGGTCAATATCTTCTCCAAGGAACCAAATATTTGAGTATTGTCGTCGTTGATGTCAAAAGTGAAAATCATGTAAGGGAGATTGTTGGCTTAAAGACTAGGTTTCTTGAGAGCTTTTCAAATAGGTATTGTCCACGTTGTGATGTCAATGAAAGTGTCCTCATTCATTGGTTCATGCTCTCATTCTAGGGATAAATTTTTAAGGATTCGTTGCAAAATTTAAAGTTTTCCTAGACTATGTCGTGGGGTTCTCAAGTTTTGAAACCTTCTCACTTAGTGATTTCCTTATTGTCAGTGAAAGTGAATGGAATTGCGGAGTTCTAAGATTTACTAACCTATGTTGTGGGTTTATCAAGTTTTGAAACCTCCCGACTTAGCGACTAAGTAATGGAGCAATAGTAAGGAAGGAAGAATTCCATGTTGGACCCATCCATAATGACAATGCAAACACGTGGCATGATGGGATTGAGTAAATAGTAATTCACATCTTTTTTGTGGATTACAAAGCTATGACATGTTCATGATGTGAAAATCTGATGAAAAACATGTGGACCCCACATTGTAATGATGTATTGGGTGATGTTGTTTTACATCAAAGTGACTTAATCATTTTGAAAGGATTTTCATAGGTTCTCTTTATTGTTGGCATGTTGCAAGATCTTAGAACTTCGTAATCTATGATAAGAGGTTCTGAGGTTTAGGTTTTAAGAAATTGGGTGATATGAGTATGATGCCAACTGTGGGACCCAAGTGTGATATTGGCTAATAGATGGCAATGAATTATTACTCGATATGACATCTCACATCAGTGTTGCAAATGATGTGGCAATGACATCCATGGATGACATGTAGGTTGTGGGCCTAGTTAGATAACATGGAAAGCATATCGGTGTGACTTGATTGTATTAGTGGGAGTCTAAATGAAGTTTTAATGATGGGATGATATGATAGATTGATGACAATGGTTTAAGTGACCGATTATCCAACGGTCAGGATTTAAAGACACGACAGTGAATGATGATCATAGGATTAAGGAATGAAGGAGTTGATTGATATGCAAAGTTCAAATACATAGATCTAAAATGGATATGACAAGTGTAAATGAGGGTGTGGTCTAAAAACTGACACAGGAGAAAGAATTAATTTTCCCAACTACCTCAGTGATCAATTAAATGAAGATTTGATCTTTAAGGTAGTGAAAAAGATTGCAAAGGTGATCAAGATCAAGATTAGATTGAATGATCAGAAGAATACATTAAATGCATATTAGATTCTAAGGTTTGAAAAAAAATTATTCTTATCAAATTTTCTACACCAGAATAAAATGTTGTGTGGCTCGATGAAGAGGGATGATGATAACTAACAAGCTGGATAGTATGTATGTGGCTCGATGCTCTAAAACTTATAGAAGTAGGTTGTAAGTGTAAAAACCCTAACAGTGATTCCAATGTATATGAACTGAATGAGGGGAATTATTGACACAGGACAAATGAATGAGAGTGTCTGAATGTAGAGGAAGGTGAAGTGTAACAAAAAGAAAAATCTAAAAGTTCATTTAGTTGGCTATAGTGGAGTAACGGAGAACTAAGAGAGAGAGAGAGAGAGAGCTTATGTACTTAATTCATGCATTGTAGGTTATTTAGAACCATTTTATGCATAATATATTGCAAAACTTTATATGAGGTTATAGAGTCCATTTTTCACTGAGTTGTAGCTCAAAATAGGGTGTAGTAATATTCTTGAAGTTATAGATTCTAAACATGGAGTTGTTGCTTCCTTGGGTTGCAGTCCTAAACATTTTAACTGATCTTTGAAGCTTGTGAGGTTGGATTAGGACAATAGATCTTAGCAACATTTCTCATCGTGGTTTTTCCCATTTTTTGTTTTCCATGTACATATTGTGTTATGTGTTGATCTCTCTTATGCTTGTGACTATTATATCCATCATTATTTCAATCTACACACTTGAGGTTAAGGTTGAATCTGTAAAAGGGTTTAAGAAGTAAAAATTTTAAGATCTATTGATTCACCCCCCTCTCAGTAGATCATTGTGTTCTAACAATTGGTATCAGAGCCCTAGGTTCCCTAGGAGAAGCTTAAGCAACTCGGGTTTATCTTGGATAGGTGAACATAATGGATTTTCAAGAAGGATCAAACAAGCCACCTAGGTTTGATGGAACAAACTATGCTAAATGAAGCTCATTAATGAAAGGATACTTAGTTTCTCTTGGAATTGATGTTTGGCTATGTGTTGAGACCAATAAACTATTCCTACTAATCCTATAGCAAAGAAGATTCATGAGGACAATAAGAAATCTTAGTTTATTATTATGAATAATTTATCTGACTTTGTGCATAGCAAAGTTATGCATTGTAAAACTACTTATGATTTCCGGGAAAAACTTTAGAAAATCTACAAAGGTGACGTGAAAGTGAAGTTGGAAAAGTTATAAGTGCCAAGAGAAAAATTTGAAGGTTTGACGATGAACGAAGAAGAGAATATTGCAAATTATCTTTAGAGAGTTGATGATGTGGTAAATTCCATTAAAGGACATGGTGTAAATCTAAAAGAAGAAGATGTTGTGTTGAAAGTTCTTAGGTCCATGACAACTAAATATGTTGCCAAGATTTCTACTATTGAAGAAGGAAGAAAAATTGATAAAATTACTCTTGATGAGGTGCATGGCATAATTATTGCATATGAGATGAGAATTCCAAGTGTTGAATCATCTAGGAGAGAAGTTGCATTTAAGGTTGTCAAGAAAGAAAAAGATGAAGCAAATAAGAAATAAAAAGTCACTACCATTGCATCTGATTATGAAGAAACTAATGAGGAAGAAGAAAATTTCATAAGAAGGCTAAGAAGAGGATCAATAGGTATAAAGGTAAGCTCCCTCTTAAGTGTTTTAACTATGAAATAATAGCTCATTTTGATTCAAAGTTTCCATATGGTAAAGAAGACAGTTCCAAGCACATATTTGATAGTAGAAAGAAGAACAAGTTCTACCCTAAAAGAAAGAACTTTGGAAAGAAGAAGAGTTTGTACATTAATGAAGAAAGTTAAGTGTCTAATGTTAGTGATTGTTTAGAAGAGGATCAAGGCCATGCCTTAGTAATGAGAGATGATAGAAGAGAATTTATGTTCATGGCTAAAGAAACTAAGGATCGGGAAGGTGCACAAATTGAGGACTTGTATGAAGGAGAAGAGGAGGCAATTGTTGATCTTGAAGGAGAAATAATTAGTTCTCTAGAAGATCTTGATGAACTAAGAGACAAATAGGATGATCTTAAGAGAGAAAACAGGAAGCTAAAAAGGAATGCTCAAAAGGAGACTAATAGATTAACACAAGAACTTGAAGAGTCCAATAAGGTGTTAGTAGGAATAAAATTTCATATAGAAGAGCTTAAAAGAATTGAGGATGACATGAAATATAAATTGTAGTTTGAGATGGATAGATACTTGAAACTTGAGGTAGAAATATTTTCCTTAAGGAAAAAATTGGAGAAGGCCAATGAGTAGATCATAAATGGACTAAAGTTGAAAAGTAGTAAAAATATTCTAAATGAATTGATAAGTACACAAAAGCCTACAAATAAAGAGAAATCTGGTTTAAGTTTAAAAAAAGGGAAGAATTCATTTATGGATGTCTCTACAAAACTTTATTAAGTATTTAGAGGAGAAAAATCAGTCCCAAGTGAAGAAAAATCTGACAAAGAGGAAGCTCCTAAAGACTAACAAAAATTTGATAAAGAAAAGAAACTAGTTGAAGTTAGGGAGGACAACCAAACAATTCTCGATCAACAAAAGAAGATGCATAATGTAAAAAGAGTGGATAATTATGGATTCACAAGAGTACACTATTTAAGGAGTCCTAGAAAAAGAAGATTACCTCATCCAACTGAAGGAAACTACATGACCAAGTACTCATCATATTTCAATGGGTATTGATATACCTATAACAATTTTGGTCATAGGATTAGAGAATGTAGAATTATTCCAAGGAAGAATACAAAGTTTGTAAGCAAGAATCCATTTTCTCTCTTGGTTGATATGGATGTAATTTGTTATAGTTGCAACAACTTTTTTCATATAGCTAGAAACTATAGAGCAAGATGTATAGGACCAGGTGTGAAATCTGAGAAGAAGAAATTCTCACCTACTAATAAAGAGAAAGGAAATAAGATTTCTGAGATAGAAGAAAAGAAAAATGAGAAGAAGCCCAAGAAGATATGGAAGGAGAAAGAGTAGGGATCTTGCATCACTCAGTCTATGATTTCCTAAGTGGCTTTACATGCAAACAAACAAGATCTATGGAGTGTTGATAGTGGTTGCTCCAAGCACATGACTTGAGATAAAATGAAATTCATTAAGCTTGAAATGTAAAAAATAAGTTTAGTAAGTCTAGGTGATAATGTTGTTGTCAAGATTCATGGTAAAGGAATTCTGAGCATAGATGGAAAGAGAAAACCTAAAAATGTACTCTATGTGGAAGGTCTAAATCACAATCTTCTTAGTGTCAGCCAGATGTGTGATAATAGATATAAAGTTTCATTTGATTCTGAAGGATGTAAGATAAGATTGAATAGTAAAACAATTTCTCAAGGGATAAGAACTAATAGTAATCTCTACAATCTATGTGAAGTGGAAGGCCAAACATGTCTAATCAGTCAAGCAAATGAAAGTTGGTCATGGCATAGAAGACTAGGACATGTAAATTTTGATAACATGGTAAAAATAAGTTCAAAAGGCTTGGTTAAAAATATTCATAAGATTGCAAAGCCTAAAAACATCATTTGTCAAGGTTGTCAACAAGGAAAGCAAACAAATTTTAAATTTCCCACAAAGGATTACTATAATATGAAATCCTTGGAAATAATCCATACTTATCTATGCGGTCTAATGAGGACAAGAGCATTTCAAAGAGAAAGATATTTCATGTTGTTGATTGACGACTATACTAGAATGGCATATGTCACATTTTTGAGGGAGAAGGCTAAGGCTTTTCAAGCATTTCAAATTTATAAGAAGCTAGTAGAAAATATGACTGGGAGAAGAATAAAATGTCTTAGGTCAGAAAAAGGTGGAGAATTGATGTCGAGAGAATTCATGGAATATTATGAAGATAATGGAATCAAGTGCCAATATTTAGTCCCAAGAACGCCACAATAAAATGTCATGGTAGAGAGAAGAAACATAATTGTGAAAGAAATGGCTAGAGCTAATTGAATGAGGAAAACTTGGTAGATAAATTTTGGAAAGTATTACAAACTGATGTATACATTCAGAACAAAGCACTTATAAGATATAACAATGGTAGAACACCATATGAATTATGGTTTGGTTGGTCTACATCAGTCAAGCATTTCAAGGTATTTCGAAATAAGTGCTATTTTAAAAGAGAAGATGAAGACTTAGGAAGTTTTCAGTCAAGATGTGATGAGGGGGTATTCTTGGGGTATTCCAACCGAAGCAAAGCTTATAAGTGTTACAATAAGAGATTGCATAGAATTGTAGAGAGTGTGATAGCACCTTCAAATTTTGTAACTTTGAATTTCCCATATTGAAAAATTTGCCTTTGCATACTCAGAAGTTCCCCTAAAAAATCTGCCTAACTGACCTATTTTGGAGGGTCACAATTTGGAGCCAGTTGATTTTCATCTCAAAAGGATTGTTGCTTTCCATTATCCCTACATTCATGTACTCCTCTATCTGATTTCAAAGTCTCAAGATCAAATTTTCTATTTTTTTGAGATCAAAAGCAAATGTAGTTTGTTCAATTTTACATTTGCATTTATGCCAGTGTTTCAAGGTGGTCAAATTTGATCCCTAATATCTCGTGAAGAATAATGACTGAAGAAAATACCTTTTGCAAACATACTCAGTGTATCTAGATGAGCTTATGTTTCTAGTGGCAGCACCCTAGAAGTTGTTTTGATATTTTTTTAAAGTGCTTACTTTGAGAGCCTTGATTGGTTTTTGACAGGTGAAATTACAGAAAAGCTTGAGTGAGCCAATTTGGTATTTAATATCTTTCACCTCAGGATCCATTTTTCTGATCCATTTATTGAATTTCATTATTGGTTCAAGTTTCTACATGCCTACTCAATTTCTAATCCTTTTCTAATTGCAACATGGTCAAAATGGGTGTTCTAAAAAGTTTCAAATTTTGAAAATCTAAGCACAATCCATTTCTTTTTTTAGTCTAAAACCTATACAACTCCCTTTTTATAAAAAATGGAGGTCACATGATGTGTTATTTTAATGCATTTTGGGTGTGGCGAACACATCCCAGGGGCTAGTTTACAAAGGAGGTACCTGATTCTTGATTGTTGGGCGAAGTTTCAGGAAATGGGTTTTCTCTAAATAATTGATTATGGCTATACACAAAAAAACTCAACTCTAGGGGTCACCATTTTCCCACAATGAATTTTCTCCAAATGGGCCATAGGTGTAATTAGAAGTCACAAATTTTTATAATGTTTCAAATTTTCATATTTAAAATATTTTGAATATTTTAAATATTATGAAAATGAAAAGGGGCATTTAGGGAAAAATAAAATGAATTTCAAATGTTTTGGAGGAAAAGAAAGTTTAATTATTGCTTCTAATTGGTCTAGAGGCAACTTTCATGGCTTTCACAATTGCACGTAAAAGTCATTGCCAATCACTAGTTTGAAATGCAAATGAAGCAACAAATCAGAGATATAAAAATGGTGAAACCACTGATGAGTATGGAGAAAATAATCAAGCAATACAACTAGAAGATGAGACATGTATGACTGAAAATAATTCCTATGACAATCTACATAATGAGGATGAAGATACAAAAGGTCTCTCTTGCATAATAGATTGTGACTGTGAGAGTAGTGCATGTTATGAGGGATCCATTGAATATTCAGATTGTGAAGAGAAACTTGTGGATTTTGATCTACAACAAAGTGATTCTTGCAGTTCTTATGGATATTAGGAGGAAGAAGTAATAGAAAATGCAATTCCATTTAATAGTGAACAGATAATACATCGAGCTGCATATTACCATGAAAAAACATTAGATGAGGAAGAGGTTTGTACACTTTAAAATGGTTTTCAATTTTTTTCAAATCCATTGTATGATTAAGAGATACAAGAAGACCACATGATATATTGATAGGGTGTGCTAGAAAATGAATTTCATGTGTATTCAAATCCACTTTATGATGACAATGAAGTATTTTTTGATAATTGGGATATTGCACCAACTTGTGAAGCAAATTAACATGAGATTGATGCATTTGAATTACCAATTTTTGATGATAAGAAAATAGAAGAACACAACAACAATGAGATTCATGAAGAAACATGCTCACTCAATAGTGAATTTTTTTTAGAATTGCTAGGAATGGAATACCAAAAATACATACATAAAAATAATTCAAAAATTTCATCCCCAACATCAGTTGGATTGAATGTGCAAATTGATGATTGTATGAATCATGGGTTTGTATCACCACCAATTACTGATATAGAAGAAATAAAAATTATTTCAGATTTGATTATTTCTAAAGATGATGTGGAAAATTTGTCAGAACCATGTAAGAAGAATTCAAATTTTTAGTTTTTCAGTTCAGCTGGGAGACTATTTTATAATGCATGACAGTGACCAAAATGATGAAGAATTTGGAATTAAGAATAAAATTTCTTGGTATAATAAATGGGGTATGATTTTGCCACATGATAGTAACAAATTTCAAGTTATTCCTAAGTCTAAATCAAAAAATGAAAAAGGAAATGTGAGCAGCATTGAAGGTAGTCTCATCTTGAAAATTTTCAATGGTGGTAGATATAATAGGGCTGATTGCATGAGTGTTCTTAAGAAGGATTTTATGAAAACATATCAAAACAAGGTGTTTGACAAAGGAAAATAGGGGCCTTTCCTTTTGGTGGCCTTGTGCTATCAGCTATGGTGTGGTTTTTTCAAGAACCATGTCAGTTCATGATAGAGAAAAAGGTTTGAATCTACTGCTCAATAGATAAAACACTTGGTCTACTCTCCCAAAGACCTAGATTCTTACTATGCCCATAGGGGACATACATCCCCAGATGAAGCCATTGTTGGAGCCTAAAATTTACATAAAAATTCTAAGTATTTTATCAATTAAAATCCAAAATTCCTACTCTTATTTTCATAATAAATCACATTATCACCATTCACAAAGTCATTTTTACCCTTTACCACGATACTACTATCACATTAGCCACCCCTCATAACACCCATACCATACCTCTCTACCGCAGTTTATCCCTAAGTAGCTTGCAGGAGG
Organism: Sequoia sempervirens; assembly: GCA_007258455.2. Classification (NCBI taxonomy): domain Eukaryota; kingdom Viridiplantae; phylum Streptophyta; class Pinopsida; order Cupressales; family Cupressaceae; genus Sequoia; species Sequoia sempervirens. The sequence continues at coordinate 493,622 of VDFB02000002.1, forward strand.
ATGGTGAGAGGAGCCACTACCATATACCTCACCCTACACACTATACTACTATACCTCAAAGGGTCAAGACACAACTTGCAGTAGAGCGGTACATTAAGGAAAGGTACTAAAGACACACCAAAGTACAATAGGGGAGTGGAAAATGACATGAGGTAGTGTGGTAACTAAGTTGTTGGGTCATTTAAAACACACCAATTGCATCAGTCAACATCAAAACATAAAATTGAGCTTGACACAAAGATTTGAGTTATTCAAATTTATGATCCAAGAGTAAATGTATCTTGTTGTCGAAATACACAAAAAAAGTTGAGATTTTTCACTTGTAATAGCTAAAACCAAGTTGCTAACGAGCTCAAATTGCGGGAGTAAAGGGAATTATTCAAAGCAAGTTCTATCCCCGACTACATAGGAATTCAAATGGCCAAGTGACCTGACAATTAATAAGTGGAAAGAAAAATACTTTGGCTCTGAAGAAGATTGATTATGTACATCATAGAGAGGAAATATCTTGAACAGGTCTTTGATGACCATAGGCTTTTACTTAGATATTAATAGATTGACACACATTTTTGTGATTATGTTAGTTTCTTATGTTATTTTTAGTCTCAAATCCTATTTTTTTTATCAAAAGTCATGTTTTTTGGTCTAAAGCTTGTTGCCTTTCATATATATAAGAGAAACTAGGACCAAAAGAAGGAGATAGGAGAAGATAGTAGTAGAAGAGGGGTAATTAATGGATAGTATAAAAGTTCCATAATGTTTATATTTTGAAGTCAATGAAACATCTCTGATTTTGTGGAATTACCTTGGTATCAATTGTTTGTTGAAGTTATTCAATTATCTAGTTGTCTCCATTTTAATGCTTCTTTATTATTTAGATTGGTATATCAAGTATATATTCAATTTATCAATGCAAATTTTTTGTACTTGTGTGATATGATTAATTGGTTTCCCCAAAGGAATTAAAATCCTTCTAGTCAATCACAGTAATCTGGAAGCATTATTTGGATCAGTAAGAAGAACCATATTATTAGGATTGTCAATTTGTCTCCAATTTGGTGTTATCTGTGTTCTTGCATAATTTATTCAATTGGTTCTTTCAAGTAAAGATTAAAATCCTTTTTGATAAATTATAAGTAACCTGGTTATGTTAGTTGGATAAGTAAGTAGAGTTTTTCAATAACTTTCCTACATGTTTATATAAGTTATAAACCAATATTAGTGTGCCAAAAAGTTAGAGTTACTACCAAATACAAGCCACTTATCCTAGAATTTCATTTGACTCCATTTACCCAATAAAGAATTGGTCATATCCATTCCATCATTTAGTTTTATGAAATTTTCAAAACTTCACATATGTTAACTAAACATATTCATAAACTTCATCTTGATATTGCTTATGTAATTTATACCAAATTAGGATTACATCTCTCCACTCTCAATTTCCATTGTGTATAGATTGTTCAAGTAGGACACAAATAGTCTAATTATTCTCCATTTGCATAGGTACACCCACTTAGGTCTGGCAAAGCTTGAAGAGAAGAAGGTTCAAATACACCATTTGGCCTTGTTTGTTAGCCTAAAGCATACCAAGAGCCTGAAAACCTCTTGTGATTTTTCAATCAGCATTTTTGAGAACTAACAGAGTCTTCATTTATGAAGGTTAATCAAAGCTTTGAAGCAAAGGATGGGTTTTAATAAATTTTGAAAGTTCTCCTACAGGAATTGCGTGTCGCTATTTTGAGTCCATAGTGAAGAAACAAATTAGCGATGAGTGATGGTTGTTGTGTCCATTGCGCATCATTTTTTGGTATCACCATTTACATAATGTATAAGTGATGGAGTGATGTTTCATCACCCATTGCTGATTTCATTTTTGTTTCTCACATTAAAATGGAGATGAGCGATGGTGGTCATAAATGCACAAGAATAAAGTTTTTCATAGCTAGATTAAATTTTTAAAGCCTCCACTAAGTAAATAAAGTGAAATACATGTAAAGCATTTTTTTTCATCTCGATGGAAAAATTTAAGGCCTCTAGATGTGAAAAATGAAAAATTCTTTGTTGCAACAGTAAAATGGAAACATTTTCTTATTGCTAATAAATTTCATAAAATAGCTAATAAACTTGGGGAAAGAAGGATTCGGGTGGAGAAAAGGGATTTTTCCCATCACTAATTTTTTATTCATCTTCCTAGTGCATCCATGATGGAGTGATGACTTCGCTCATCTCTGTTCTCAAACCATTTTTTTGTGATGTATTTGTAATGAATGAACTTGCCTTATTCTTATCATGCATCGTTAATAAGCATTAGCTTTTCATTTTGCGTTCACAATGTGTGATAAGAATGAAAGAGAAAATAAACTGGTGGGCCCATGGATAAGTGATCAATGGTAAAATTTTGAAATGAGGGGAAGAAATTGAAAGAGGTTAAATATAAAGCTCACGGGTAAATTTTATTTTCCCAATAAATGATTTTTTCTTTGACTACATTCTCCACATCACTATTATATTTAAATTTCTCTCATGCTATTTGTGATTGCTAATGGTTGTAACGTTTGAGTAAATGATGGTGGGGCCTGAATTTTATTTTAAAATTATCATTTGATAATGTTTAATGATGAGTGAAAGTAAAATATGTGAAAAGCATCCAACTTTCTACAACCCTTTTTAAATTTTAAAATCTTCATAAGGATTTTATATCAAAACATTGTATTGTTGGGCATTTAATTTGACAAATCAAAGGTAAAATATTATATTTTCATGAGAAAGTTTTAGAAGGCCTCCACTTTTTAAATAAATTTGAGAAATATTATTCTTTTCTAGAGGAGAATGAAATGCACAGGTAGGGTAAAATGAAGGTTTTTCACCATGAAAGTAAAAAGCTTTGAGTTGTAGATGAAGCAAGTGGTGAATATGTAGGTGAAAGATTTTTTTTGTATAACAAAGTGAAAATGAAAGGGTTTTTTACAATAGATAGAAAGGAGATGAAGTATTTTTCAAGTAAAGGCATTTTCAATGTGGGTAAAAGGCTAAATGATGAAGGATGAAGTCTTCCCACAGGGAATATTTTTTTGTTGCAGGGCAGTGGAGTGAGGAGCAAGAAAATAAATTGTTGGATGAATATTTTTTAGCAAGAAAAGGTAGTTACTAATCTATGGACCTGAATGTGCTAGATGTCATTGGGAGATCTCCACTTAGGATTTCTTTCTCCTTAAGTGTTGTTTTTCTGCCTCTTTTTCAAGGAGGTTGTTTTGTAATTTGACATAGAGAACACTGTAATGTGAATACATAGCATTCTAATGTTCAATTTATGAGTCTGAGTTTTTCAATATTTATGTAATTTTGATTACAATAATGGAAAGATAGTGTTCAATGTTTCAAGATTAAGACTATTTTACTCTCATATGTATTGGTTTTACAGATTATGAATGATACAATCAAGTTTGTCTTATTTGTCTCTATAAATTTTCAGATAGATGTGTGGCTTTATTCTTGTTTATTAATTCAAAGAATTAATGTAGGTGCTTGAATATGGCTATAAGTTTGTATTGAATTGAGTGCTAGGATGCTAGTAACAAGTAAAGGTTAAGGCATAATGTTGAAATGTTGTAATGCAACATTTCAGAGCTTCATATACTATCAGATGAAACTTGTTATCAAATTATGTATGTGTTTGAGTTGACTTTGTTCCAAGGACAAGGCATTGATCTAAGTGTGTTATTCATGTTACATTTGTTGGTTAATATAGCAATTGATCACCTTTTAAATCAAATATCAATCGTAGCTTTTTTGTGTGAGGATTATAATGAGTTACATCTCTCATGTTTAAAGTAGGCATTATTGTAGAGGTTAGCCAAGATTTCATAGTATTGTGTCTATTAAGCATCTAAAGGAGAAACATCTGTTTATAGTGTATTTGGTACTTTAGGAAACAAGTACCTATAAATATACTATTGGGATTACCCTCCCTAGTTTAACAGAGACAAAAGTCTAAGAGATTACAGTCTCTCTAATTGAATCTTGTTTGTTGGACACATCAACCCATTGAGTCTGAATATGAGAGAGTGGCTAATCTTTAGGACTCATTGCATCTGTTAATTTGGGAACCAACGGATTCACGACTATACTCGGGACCTGCATACCTAAAGTCAGTTGCTGCGATATTTTTGATATATCCTTAAAGTATGGTGCTCTATTGGTGGAGATAACTCAGAAAAACCTAGATCTTAGAAGAATTTTTGTGCTCCTTGAAGATCTTTTCCTCTTTCTAGGAGGTGGTGACTCTATTAGCTCTCAAAAATGCATGTTTTAACCACAAAAGGTTACCAAGTTTTCACGAAATTTTAGGGTAATAGAACAAGGTTTGAAACAATCAAACCTTCTACTCTTTAGGTGCTGCAAGACCAAGGCAGGTGTACCTCTCTGAATAATACGTACTTAACTTGCAATCAATCCACTTACAATACTTGTTCACAATGGCACATGGGAGTGAACAGATGAAATTCAATTTGAAAATAGTGACAATATTCTGCTCTAAGTCATAAATACTCAATTAAAAGTAACAGAATGAGTTTATAATGACGAGGTGTAGACACTAGTTCCTTGTTGGGTATGCCAAGTCAAATGAGATCAAGATAAGCAACACTTTCTGAAGAAGACATAAATTATATAGCATATGCTTTGTTTACAACTTGTATAAACATGCAACCATGTAACTACTAAGTTATACTTCAATAATCCAAAATAAGTTTCTCTGATTACTATGATCAATAAAAGGATTTAATCTTTGCTTGAAAGAACTAGTTGATTGATCGTACAAATACAACAAATGTGTATCGATAAATAAAACATAAACTTGCTATGTTAATTTAAACAACCAGAAAAATCATTTATGGAGACAACTTAGCAGTATTTTTCATTTCAATTCAACAGATAATTAACACCAGATAAAATGCAGCAACATCAACTAAATCTCATAAATACCTCCATTGTGAAAATCATGCAAGAATAGCCTCTAGTTTGATAATTTTATTCTACTGTATCTATTTTGCAATCAATCAAAAATCTCATGTTCCATCCTTATTAACAACTAAAACATGCTTATTTATACACCAGCATGAGAAAAATATCAAAATAAAATATTATGTCAGCCCTGTACAAGATTCAGGCTCAATCTAAGTCGGCTAGCAATTGTCTCCAAGCATTCAACATGTCAGGCACAAGATTTTGAAATTCTATTTTTACTAGTAGAACAGTTGGCTAGACACAACATATCGACCTGTCGAAGGCAATTCAAACGCCTCATCCCCATGCTCGGTATTTCTCATTTTCCATGACCACTCCCTTGCTATATTGAAGACAAGAAGAATCACTTTTGTGTTGCTATAGCTTTAGGCCGTCAGTGAGATGTCATATAGAGTTCATCGGGTCACACCGAAAGTTCTTCACCAATCGCAGGTCGCCATAACACCTCGCATGTTACATCAAAGCCAAAGGATACACTTCTGATTCTTTAAGTTTCACTATGACCACACAACATCAGTGAGACTCAATAGCAAACTAACAGAGTTCCGCCGAAAGCCCCGAGCCACAATGTATCGCCAAGACACCAATGCACCCATACCAACAGAAAAGCTTTGTCCAATGTATGTCGCTATAGCCTATCACACTTGGGGAGATGTTACATAGAGTACATAATGTTTCACCGAAACACCTCGAGCACATACCAATTTTCCAAGACAACCCAGAACTCCCGCTGAAGATCCTTCATTGTATTCCATCGGCGAGACCGAAGGTCACTCACCGAGACCCTACAACGAAGAAGCCAAGTCTGGTTGAAGATAATCCATAATGCACATGTTGTTGAGACATGCTAATTCGGTAAGACGCTAGCCTGATTGTTTGACTCCCACTAATGAATCCTCTCACACACACAAGTCGGGGAGACAAACAAAACTCGGTGAGACCCTCTCCTAAAAACCATAAGATATGTCGATAGCTGCCAATAGACAAATGCCAATTGCCACAACTAAGAACATGTCATGCCAAAAACCACCTGCAGGAAAAAATCCATTCGTTGTGATAGATAATAAGTCTTGCCGATAGGCAACACAGACTTATTGCAAGTAGAAAAAGCACAAGGGGTCGGGTAGACAAGAATGAACCTATGCCAATATGGACCCAAACATGAAAAATGCACAACACAATTGACTCAATGGGACAATATGGCAAACAATAGATGAAAATGCATACGGTCGAACCAAATCAGGGAATTATGAATGAGAACCTATGTAAAAGTACCAAATTTTTGTAGTCCCAATAGTGGCTCCATCTGGGGATGTATGATAATAAGATCATAGCAAGGATCTAGAATCTTTAGGTGAGCAGACCAGACACAAAATGATGAGCCACTAAGTAGAAATGGAATGAATGGAAATGGAAATGAATGTGAAGTGGGAGTGAATGCAAGGTGGAGGTGAATGGAAAATGAAAGTGGAATGGAGGTGGATGAACACCTAAAACTACTATGCATGGAAAATAATTTTTAAGAGGATACACAAGAGTTGTCCATGCACTGGAAACCCTTAATCCTCTGTATTGCTCAAGAGAAGAAAAGCTTCAAGAATTGGCCATGAATAGGCAATTCTTGATCTTCACCAGCCATGTTCTATAGATAATATGAATATTCACCCCTTTTTCCAACAACAACAAAAGGTCCCAACCATAAAGCTTTGAATTTACCATGCCTGCCCTTCTCCTGACACCTTGCATTCCACATCAACACTAAGTCATTTTCTTCAAACTTTCTATTCTTTGCTTTCTTGTCAAATAGATATTTCATCTGTGCTTGTAACTTCATGTTTGGATTTTGGGACTCCCAAATCTTCCTGCAAGACAAACTTGTAGACTGGTAACAAATTTTGCAGAGACATCCTAGCCTGTGCTCCATACACTAACTCAAATGGAGATTTTCCAATTGCCTTTTTCACAGTGATTCAGTTAGCCCACACAGCCAATTTTAACTTTGAATCCCAAGCCTTCTTGTTCTATCCTAGCATCCTCTTTATAATTTTCAAGAGATTCTTATTGTTGGACTCTGCTTGACCATTGGCTTGTGGATAATAAGGAGCTCCATAAGCAATAGTAATGCCATACTTATCACAAAAGCTTTTGAATTCATCTGACTTGAAGCACATCCCATTATCTATGGTTATCCTCAATGGTGTACCAAATCTAGTGATAATGTTGTCCATCAAGAAATTTGTTACAACTTTACTTGTAGCCTGCTTGGTTGGGATTGCCTCCACCCATTTTGTAAAATAATCAGTGGCAACTAGTATCTATCTATGTCCTCCACTTGACTTCTCCTGTATCTCTCCAATGAAATCAATTCCCCATTGATGAAAAGGGGCATCAGCCTGCAAACGTCGAAGTGGAAAAGCACCTTGATACTTAAACCTTCCATAAAACTTTTGGCAAGCCTCACATTTTCTCACATGTGTAAAGGAATCATTAAAAACCTTTAGCCAAAAATACCCAACCCTAAGAATTTTGTGTGTAGTTGTCTTTTCTAAATAATAACCTCCACAAACTCCTTCATGCATTTCCTTAAAAACATGCTTAGCCTGCGGCTCATCCAAACATAACAACAATATACCATCTCTATTTTTCCAAAATAGATCGCCATCCATAAAAACATATTTGGATGCCTGCAACTTCAAAGTTCTCCTTTGGCTGTCACTCAATCCATCTAGACACTTCATATATTTAAGATAATGCATAACATTAGTATACCAGGGAGTGTGTTCAATGCTCACAACTGCAGTCCCTTCTTCAACATTGTAGATTTGATTTGCCTCAATATTAGTTTCTGCCATCAGCTTAGCCAAGCCTTGGCCTCGTACCAGCTTAGTAATTTGTATTTCCATGTCAAATTCTTGAATGTTGTTGATCCATCTGCATCTTTTCCCTGTGACTTCAAATTATGTTAAAATGTATTTGATAGCAGCATGAGGGACATAAGCAATCACTTTTGTTCCAATAAGATATGGTCTGAAGGCTTTAGTAGCCTTAACAAGAGCAAAGGCCTATTTTTCCAGTATGTCATACTTCAATTTAGACCCTTGTAATGATTTACTAAAGAAAGACACATACTGTTCATAACCATCCTCATTCTTCTGTAACATAACATCAGCAATAGTATGCATTGAGGCAAAAGAAAAAATCTAAAAGCGTTTTGTAAAGTTTGGAGATTTAAGAACATGAGCCTCTTTGATAGACATGAAAGCATCTAAAGCTTCAACAGTCCAGTCCATTTTTTGTCCTTTCTTCAACATTTTAGATATGGGCTTAATGATCTCAGCAAAATTAGAGACAAATCTTTTGACAAAATTAATTTTCCTAAAGAAAGATTGTATTGCTTTGACAGTTTTAGGAATAGGAATTTTATCAATAGCTTCAACCCTCTCAAGATCTATTCTAATTCCCTCTTTTGAAACAATATGCCCCAAGAGCTTACCCTCTGTGACTGCAAAATAACATTTCTTTGGATTTAAACTAATACCATATTCAAGAGCTTTGATAAATACCTTTCCAAGATGTTGCACATGATCTTCAGCCCTCTTCAAATAAGCAATCAAGTCATTTTGATACATCACCATGATAACATTAATCAAATTAGCAAATGCTACATCCATAGCTCTTTGGAAAGTCGCTCCAGCATTAGTGAGACCAAATGGCATTCTTATGTATACATATGTTCCCCAAGGAGTTGTGAATGTTGTTTTGTATTGCTTAGATTCCTTGACTTTAACCTGATTGTATCCAGAAAACCCATCCATCATGGACAACAGATCACAGCCTGTCACCTTATGCAGTATAGCTTCCATATTTGGTAAAGGATAATTATCTTTGAGAGATGCCATATTTAAATTCCTGAAATCCACACTTAATATGATGTCACCATTCTTCTTTCTCATAGGAACCAAATTTAAAACCCATGTAGAATGTCTATTTGGTTTGATAATTCCTCCATTTCTGAGCTTTTTTAGTTCTTGCATTTTAGGCTCCAATGTTGGATTTATAGGTCTCTACTTTTGTCTAGAAGGCTTGGCGTCTAGCTTCAATGGTATTTCATGCTGAAATAAATCCTCCCTATATGCTTTCAGATCTTCATATGACCAGGAAAAAACATGCTTGTACTTTCTCAACAGTAAAATCAACATTCTTCTAATTGTTGGGCTTATTTTTTTCCCGATGTATACCTTTCTCGGTGCTATTTCAATCCCCAATTTAATCTCTTCAACATCTTCCTTTCTAACTGGTGTTTGCTTCATTAGAGATCTATCATTTCCATCATACACCCTTTCTAGCACCACTAATCCTTTAGGAATCTTGTTTATTTTGAGTTGTAAGATCTCCTTTCCAAACACAATTTGTTTCCCATCTACTTCCTCAACAAAGGCATTGAAATCAATCTCCTGGGCTTCATATTGATCTATATAATTGAGGAATTTCAAAAGGTCTGTATCATCATTGAAAACTTTCCAGCTATAAACTTTCTCAAGAATAGCAGGCCTCGTCTTGAACTCAATCTATGACACCCCAGCCAATGTGATATCACCTCTTTTCAGCACCACATTTGCTAAAAAATCAGCCATTATATTCTTCAACCTATCAATCCACTCAATTGAGAAAGCATCAAATAGTTCAATTGTGTCCCATGCAACATTCCTATATTGCTTTAATCTTTTGTGCTTTACTGTATACTTGGATTTAATTTGTGAAACAACCAACTCATAATCACCAAAAATAGTTAGCAATTTAATCTTGTGTTTCATAGCTATGTTCAAACCTGTCAATAAAGCTTCATACTCTGCCACATTGTTTGTACATTCAAATGCCAACAAGAATGAATATTTAAAAGTAGTACCTTCAGGGGAAACAAAAAAATTCCAGTTCCATTACCTTCTTGACTACAGGCTCCATCAAAGTACATCTTTCATATGCCATTACAATTCTGTGTAGCATGTTTTTCAATTGGATCACTATTTGTTAATTTTGGCTGGGTTGGTTCAATCTTGAAACTCCCAAGATCAATATCACAAAAACAATTAATCTGATCCTATGGTACACATTCAACAAGTTGATTCATTCTTGGCTCTCTATATAGTTTCACATCTTGACCATTCACTGGAATAGTAGCATAAGACAAATCAAACTGGACATTTCCTCCAACTACTTCTATCCATTGTCTTGACAAAAGCATACCAAACTGTGGAGGAGTGTCAATCACTGTGATATCTATATTATAAGCCACCTGTGGATAAGTAGCCAGCATGACTTCAACATCTTTCATAATACCAACCACAGGAATAGGTCTCTTATCCACTGCATAACACTTGCCTCTAGTGATATCAACCCACATACCAAGTTGTTTCATAACTCCAACAGGCATTATGTTTATAGCAGCACTAGAATCTATCATGTAGTTCCTTAACAATTTGTTATTAACAAGCAACGTAGTAAAAAAGGGATTAACTTGAGGAGGAGTTGATAATATATCACTCAAGCAGACTTCTAAATTATTCATCTTCTCTTTCCTATTGATTGCTTTGACAGTTATTTTATTTTTAGCATTCACATGTTCTCCATTCATTATCAATTGAATAGTAGCATCCCTATACTCTTTAATTTTCATCATCTCAAGAAGTGGAACATACATTTTTACCTGGGACAATGCCTGAGTGAAATCGAAAGAGGAACTCTCCACCTTGGCAATCTTCTTTAATTCGGGCACTTCTCTCTTGTTTTCTTCTTTTTCATTTTTACTGGACTAGTCAGGCATCTGTATTTCTTTATTTAATTCCTTTATTTCCTCCATTTGGCCTGGTTTTTGTTCAGTTTTATCATGCTGCTTGTTCTCTGGCTTCTTTACTGTTTCCTGTGTTGCCTTTTGATCTTTTATAAAGATTCCCCCAGGAACCCCATCTTGTTCATTTATTTTTCCATTTCTCAACTAGTATTGACTTTTGGCTTTCTCAACTACAACAATAGTGATCCTTTCTATTTCACCCTCAGTAAGTCTCCTCACATTGCATTGAGCAGGTGCTACAACAAGATGTGGCTATGTGTAATCTTCATCAGAATCATAAAAAATCTGTTGCTCAGCCATATGGACATTATACTTCTGATTGGAGACATCATATTCATAACCCTCATCCTCTGAAGATGAATTTCTTTCCTCAACATGGTGAAAAATATTTGAAGTCAGATACACCTTGTGATCTTCTCCATCATTCTCCATCAACATTCCCTCTTCATGCATCCTTTGAGCTACAACACAATAGTCTGGAGAATGTGGTTGATTACAAACTTCACAAAAGTAATTATTACTCACCATGTAAGTCCCTTTCTTGCTCAATGGATTTGGAGTTTCTTTATTTTTGGGCCTAGCTGCCATAGGTTTCCCATCTTTCTAATCTATATTGTAGAGCATATCATGTAGCATCGGCCTTTCATTTCTGTATGTATTCTCTTGTCTATATTGATAATTATTTTGCTGAGGAGGCCTCGAGTTGTCTCTTTTATTAGTTATACTAGCATCCTTCCTATTATTTTCAATTGTCAATGCAATTTTTTGTGCTTCAGCCAAATCTCTTGGAGATCTACATCTCAGTTCATACCCTATCTTAGGATCAAATGCATTTAAATAGATACTCAATGCAACAGAATTTGGCAACCTTGATCCAGGAGGAACTTTAGTATGCAACTTGTTGAATTTTCTATTGAAATCATAAATTGAATCATTCTGATTTTTTTGAATTCTCATTAATTCATGAAGAGCTGCATCTGGAGCATTTTGATTCCCATATTGCTCTAAGAGTTTGTTTTGAAATGCTTGAAGAGAATTAATTGAGAATACTGGCAGGCTATTGAACCAATCCCTGGCATCTTCAAGAAGTGACATCATGAACAACTTCATGTGTAAATCTTCATAAGGCATATCTATGTCCTAAATGAAAATATTAAAACTCAAATGTTCTTCAGCTGTGATTGCATTACTTCCTATAAATTTGGGCACCATATTCCTCCAACTGCCATCCATAGGGTAAGGATACAACTGAAAACTAGCTAAATCAAACTATCTAATCATGGTTGCTTGCTGGTGAGGGGGAAGGATAGGCGGATGTTGATACTAAGGCATGTGATTATTGTACTGTACATTATAATGTGGAATATAATTCTGACTAGGAGGTGGATACATACCTATATGCTGTGTAGGAATGTGAGGTGGATGACTTGGCTACTTGTGGTGGTTTCCTATTTGATTGTGAGGAGCATTTTATTGATTGGAAGGCCCCGCACCATGATCACCCTGCTTGTGAGGTGGAATATACTTCAGGCCACCAGCTGTCTGATCAGCAATCTGAGCTTTCTGCAATTTAGCCTCTAGTTCCTTTATCTTCTTCTCTTTCAGTTCCAATAGTGCTTTTGCTTCATCAGAAATTAAGAGCTCATGGTTTCCTTTAGGAGTTTCGTGATTACCTTCCATCCTCTGATTGTATTCATGCTGAATTCTAATCTGTTCAGCCCCTTGCTCAGCTCTAAACTCAGCCATCTACTGAGGATCAAGAGAAGAGAAATGATTTCTTTGATCTTCAGGGGTACAAAGTTTTGTACTTGAATCATCTCTCCATGTATCATAGCCATTATATGTTTCACAATACGCTCTTGGTGCTTTACCTTTGTTTGTTATGCATATGTCCTCACCTTTTTCTTTTACCCTATCAGCTCTGTCATCTTTATGTGTCCACTTACTGCCACCAGCAGGAGCTCCAGTATGACCTCCCCTGTACTAAGATCTTCCATTCATGATGAATAGCTGCAAAATTTTTTGTCAGAGTCGCCACTCACTTTTATCAAAAAGTGAGAAAAAAAATTTGATATTTCTAGTTCCTAGTGGAGTTTGTGTTAGATTACTGACTCTATGATTAAGGCCTTGATTCTAATTGTTCCCTAGTAGAGTTTCCAATTTGTTAGCTCTCAAAAATGCAAGTTTTAACCACAAAAGGTTTCCAAGCTTTCATGACTTTTTAGGGTAATAGAACAAGGTTTGAAACAATCAAACCTTCTACTCTTTAGGTGCTGCAAGACCAAGGTGGGTGTACCTCTCTGAATAATGCAGAATTAACTTGCAATCAATCCACTTACAACACTTGTTCACAATGGCACATGGGAGTGAACAGATGAAATTCAATTTGAAAATAGTGACAATATTCTACTCTAAGTCCTAAATACTCAATTAAAAGTAATAGAATGAGTTTATAATGATGAGGTGCAGAGACTAGTGCCTTGTTGGGTATGCAGAGTCAAATGAGATCAAGATAAGCAACACTTTTTGGAGAAGACACAAATTATATGGCATATGCTTTGTTTACAACTTGTATAAACATGCAACCATGTAACTACTAAGCTCTACTTCAATAATCCAAAATGATTTTCTTTGATTACTATGATCAATAAAAGGATTTAATCTTTCCTTGAAAGAACCAATTGATTGATCATACAAATACAACAAATGTGTATCTATAAATCAAACATAAACTTGCTATGTTAATTTAAACAACCAGAAAAATCATTCATGGAGGCAACTTGTAGTATTTTTCATTTCAATTCAACAGATAATTGACACCAAAGAAAATGCAGCAACATCAACTGAATCTCATAAATAACTCCATTATGAAAATCATGCAACAATAGCCTGTGGTTTGATAATTTTATTCTACTGTATCTATTTTGCAGTCAATCAAAAATCTCATGTTCCATCCTTATTAACAACTACAACATGCTTATTTATACACTAGCATGAGAAAAATATCAAAATAAAATATTATGTCAGCCCTCCACAAGATTCAGGCTCAATCCAAGTTGGCTAGCAATGGTCTCCAAGGATTCAACATGTCAGCCACAAGATTTTGAAATAATGTTTTTACTAGTAGAATAGTCAGTTAGACACAACATATCGACCTACCGAAGGCAATTCAAACACCTCATCCCCATGCTCAGTATTTCGCGTTTGTCGTGACCACCCGCTTGCTATATCGAAGACAAGAAGAATCACTTTTGTGTCGCTCTAGCTTTAGGCCATTGGTGAGATGTCATATAGAGTTTATCAGGTCACACAAAAAGTTCTTCACCAATTGCAGGTTGCCATAACACCTCGCATGTTACATCGAAGCCAAAGGATACACTTCTAATTCTTTAAGTTTCGTTGTGACCACACAACATTGGTGAGACTCAATAGCGAACTAACAGAGTTCAACTGAAAGCCCCAAGCCACAATGTATCACCAAGGCACCAATGCACCCATATTGACAAAAAATCTTTGTCCAACGTATGTCGCTATAGCCTATCACATTCGGGGAGATGTTACATAGAGTACATAATGTTTCACTGAAACACCTCGAGCACATACCAATTGGCCAAGACAACCCAGAACTCCTGCTGAATATCCTTCATCATACTCCATCGGCAAGACCGAAGGTCACTCGCTGAGACCCTACGGCGAAGAAGCCAAGTATGGCCAAAGATAATCCATAATGCGCATGTCACTGAGACATGCTAATTCGGTAAGATTCTAGCCCGACCGTTTGACTCCCGCCGATGATCCTCTCACACACACAAGTCAGGGAGACAAACAAAACTTAGTGAGACCCTATCCTAAAAGCCATAAGATATGCCAATAGCTACCAATAGATAAATTCTAGTTGCCACAACACAGAACATGTCATGCTGAAAACCACCTGCAGGAAAAAATCCATTTGTTGTGATAGATAATAAGTCTTGCCAATAGGCAACACAGACTTATTGCAAGAAGAAAAAGCACAAGGGGTCAGGGAGACAAGAATGAACCTATGTCGATATGGACCTAGACATGAAAAATGCACAACACGATTGACTCAATGGGACAATATGGAAAACAATAGATGAAAAATGCATACGATCGAACCAAATCAGGGAATTATGAATGAGAACCTATGTCAAAACAACAGATTTTTACAGTCCCAATAGACTCTACATAGGTTTCTACATCATAAAAAGATTTAGTTGTAGTAGTTCTCAGGTATTTTTCTATTGCAATATCTTTGTATGAAGGTTTTCAACAAAAATTTCTAGTTAATACTATCCCTTATTCAGTATTTCAAGATACTAGTAGAAAGGGAAATGAGAGTGTAAGATATTTTGAAAAGATATCTTGAGAATAAATTAGTTTTAGAGGGAACACAATTTTATGTGCAAATATGTATTGTTGTCCTAGTTCTCCCTCTACAAGCTATAATATGATGCCTAGAACATAGTCATGTCCTAAAAGGAAGGTGTTCACTAGTGAAAGATATGACCCTCTAGATTTCAATCAAATCCAAGGTTACCCACATTCTATCCCAAAAATAATTAATGAATGTTTGCCTAAGTTTAGAGGAGGTCTTCAAGAATCAACATCACAACATGTACAAGGTTTTCGTGATGTAATGGAAGATTGTCAAATAGTAGAAGAAGATGTTGTCATGAAGTTTTTTGTAAGAAATGTAGAAGATACTACTAAATACTTGTTTTCCAGTCTACCAATGCATTTGATATGCTCATGGAAAGAGCTTGAGAAAATGTTCATGGATGAGTTTGGTGGAGTGAATGATGATTTTTTATCTGAAGAAAGAAATCTGCATACGCAAGAAGAATATGAAGAGAAATATGAAAATGAGGTTGAACCTATGCCACTTATTGATACATTATATGATGTAAAAGGATTTGAGGTTGAATCCACATATGATTTTCATGATAGATTCATGAAGATTTTATTTGTTATACCAGCATTAAATAGACCTAATGAATCAGTGTCTATTGATGTTTTTTGTGAAAGACTTGAGCAAGTTCTAAGTATTATGCCAACTCAATTGAAGCCTCCTAATCTTAAATGCATATATAAATGGCTATCAATAATTGAGGAAATGAAAGATATATGGAAGTAATATCCTAACTCAATTATGTGATGGCACTTTTGGAAGACTCTGCCCAATAGATGCAAATGGTATAGTATTGTAGACACAAAAAATGTACTGATTGACATTGTGCGTCTGATCCTGGTCACTAACATTGTTTCTTCCTAAATCATCCTTTGGTTTAACCATTTAATCAAATATCCTTATCTGATTAAATTTATCATTATTTCCTCTCTTAATTAAATAAATCAGTTATCTAATTAAGTCATTCTCTCTCGATATTTAAATCAACTTGTCTGATCTAACTATCCCCATTTAATTAAATAGTTAATTTTATTTAATCAAATATCTAAAGTTTTTCTATTAAATTAAATCAATTAAAACCTTATTTAATTTAATCTAACATCATCTCTGTTAATTAAATAAATCATGAATCTTTATTTAATTAATCTCTTATCACATTCCTCTCATATTTGATTTAAATAAATCCACAAATTTAAGTCAAATAGGTCACAGAAAAATAGTTTAAATTTTTGATAAAAAAGATGGTGAATCGCTCTGCAACTGCAAGGTTCTCAGCTAGGGAATCTGAGCCCTAGCTCATGATTTTTTTCTCTTTTTGTGCGAAGATTAGGGTGGGCATTTGGTTTGCTTTGTGGAGGGGGTTTATTCTTTTTTTGGCGTGGGTGTTCTTTAGTGATTCAGCCTGGTTGTGTTGGGCCATCTTCTCCTGCATGTAGGGCTTTGTTTGGCCCTCTTTCTACCTTCGTGGTCAGGCTTTTATGTTGGTGTGAGGGTCTTTTATTGTGGGTTGAGTGTGTGTAGGGGTATTTTGTTGTTGGTTAAGTGCACTATGTTGTGTGGAGGTCCTGCGGTTGGGAGGTGTGGGTGAGGGTATCCCTTGTTTTGTCAAGCCTGGGGTGGCTCTTTCTTGTGCATGCCTATCCCAGGCCATTTGGCGGCTATGTCTCATGGTGAGACATCTAGGGCCTTGCCTGATATGGATTTTCGTGCTGTAGTGGGCTTGAATTCACCAAGCCAAGGGACAAAGTTTTTTGATAACACTCTTTTCTCTCTGAATATGGTGTTTGTGGACTCGAACTTGTTTGGTGGATCTTGGATCTGGAAGATTAACGGCTATCTTGAGCACTACAAAGAGAGGCCTAAATTGGTGATTCCGATTCAGATGATTGCTAAGGATATTGAATATTATTCAAAGCATCCTCTTTATTGCAAATTTTTGGGAACGAGAGTGTCTCTGCAATTTTTGGAAACTTGGGCTCGAAGGACTTGGGAACCAAAGGGTGAAATAGAGGTCACACTGCTTGAAAATAACTATTTCATGGTCACATTTATTTGTATGGCTGACCGTAATAGGGTTTTTGAGGGGGGGTGGCTATTTTCACAACCAGGTTGGGTTGTTTGTCAAGCCATGGCATGCAGGCTTTAACCCATATGAGGAGCTTCCAAATTGTGTTCCAGTGTGGGTTCGGTTTCCCAGGTTTCTAATGGAATGTTGTCGAGAGGATGTTCTGCACATGCTTGCATCAATGCTTGGGAAGCCGGTGGGGTCATCAAACCAAACCTTGGGTAAGAAATTAATGACGTTTGCTCGAATTTGTGTTGAAATTGATTTGAGTAGGCCTTTGCTAGATGTTGTGGATATGTGTGCGGGTTCCCATTCTTGGGTGAAACAATTGGATTATGAGACCCTTCCTTTCCAATGTCACTCTATCATGAATATGGTCACTTCCAGCATAGATTCCCGAAGGCTAAGCCTGTGGTGCCTCAACCCCCACCTCCTGGTAACACCCCTAGTGCTAATAAGGGGAAGAATCCTGCTTCTGTGGAGGAGGCAGATGTTGAGGGATATGTTCTAGTTAGGGCTCGCAACTGAATAGAGGTCAAAAGAGAACTTTGATGGAAAGACAAGATGAGGATACTTTTAATAAGTTTGATGTCCTGGATGATCTGGGTCAACAGGAAGATAATCTAGGGTTAATGAGTGTGGATCCAGGCATGGAGGGTTTTGGCTTGAAGTGTCACACTTCTAGTACTCCTTCCACTCCATAGGATGATTCTGCTATGCACATGATCACTGATTTGTAGGTTGGGGCTCAGATGTTGTCAGGTACAATTGGTGAGATGGTGTAGGGGGATGGAGACACTTATGTTCCTACAAGGAATGTTGGCTCAGATGTGGCTAAGAGTAGCAAGCCTTCTCCTCACATAGGACTTTTGCAAAAGGATGGCAAGAAGGGGGGTCAGAGAAAATTGCTAAACTTGGTCGAAAGAAAGATTTGGAAAAGATTAAGATGATAGGGGATACCTTGGTGGAGTCAGGGTCTATCAAGAATCTGGATTCTCATTTTTTGACTCCTTTGAAATGATTTTTATTTCATGGAATGTAAGGGGCTTGAACAGTGGCCCTAGACAAAAAATTGTTCGTGAGTTTGTAAAAAGTCATTTCCCTGATGTTCTTTTTCTTCAAGACACCAAATTATCCATTGAGTGCATGATGGGTTTAGTGCCTAAGTTGTGGAAGAATGGGGAGTGCCAGTGTATTGGGGCTAAGGGATCCTCAGGGGGTGTGGCTTGTTTTTGGAACCCTTGGAAGATTTGGCCTTTGTGGTGGTTATCCTTCAAGTCCTCTTTATCCACGATTGCTTCGTGTCTTGAGTCAAGGGATTCTACTGTTTTCTCCAATGTTTATGCACCTATTGAGTTACAGGGTAAACTTCTTTTATGGACAAATATCCATTTTGTGTGTAGCTTATTTCCCTACCAACCATGGATCATTATAGGGGACTTTAATGCTATTACTGAATTAGCTGAGAAACAAGGTGGTATTGCAAGACTAGAGCCTTATGCATTTCTATTTTAGGACAATATTTTGGCTCTTAATCTTGTTGATATTAAGCATAGTAATGGTCAGTTCACTTGGAACAATAGAAGGGTGGGTGACAGTTGCATTGCTGAACATCTAGATCATTTCATGGTCTCCTACTTTTGGGTTGGGGGAAGGTGGTCTTCTAGCTCTAAGATATTAGATTGGCCTATAAAGCTAGTTATTTCTTCGGCTCAGGTGCCTCAGACACCGACCTTCAAATTCTAGCTAATGTGGTTGTGTGACCCTGATCTTCACGGTTGTGTTGCTGAGTAGTGGAGGTATGGTAGACTTGCTTATGGTACTGCAATGTATATTTTTTCTAAGCTCCTTCAATATATCAAGTACTAGCTTAAACGTTGGAACAAACAGTGCTTTGGAAGCATCCACCATGTGAAGCTTGCTGCACAAGCTAAGTTGGATGGTATTACTAGGTTGATTAGGGAGGAAAGGATGTCTATGGATTTTTTGCAGGAAGATTCTAGGGTATTGAAATCTTTGGAGGAGTGGGAGCTGAGGGAGGAAGTCTACTGGAAATAAAAAGCCTAGATTGAGTGGCTTTAAGAGGGAGACAAGAATACTGCCTTTTTCTTCAATTCAGTGAAGGGCAGACATCATGGTAATTCTATTTCGGCTTTCATTTCTAATAGGGTTGAGATTCTTTCTTCTACTCAGGATATTACGAATGAAGTTTTGTAGTACTTTGCTTCTTTATTCAGGAAGGACTCGCAAGGCAACTCGGTTGAAGAAGCTCAGGTCCTTTCCTGTATTCCTTCTTTGGTCTCTAGGGAGATGAAGGAGCATCTTATGAGTGATATTACATTGGAGGAGCTAGAGAGGACTATTTTCTAGATGAAGAAGGGGAAAGCTCCTAGTCGGGATGGTTTCCCGATTGAGCTCTTCTAAGAATTTTGGGAGATTATAAAGCTGGATTTATTGGAAGTCGTTCAAGAATCTTAGAAGAATAAGCAGATGCTTCCGGCCCTAATTTCTACCTTCCTTGCTCTCATCCCCAAGTGTGATGGGATGGATAGGTTAATTCAATTTTGTCCCATTTCTCTTTGCAATGTTATTTATAAAATCATCTCTAAGCTAATTGCTGACAGGTTAAAAAAGTGGCTTATGCTGCTGATTTTTGAGGAACAAAGTGGTTTTGTGGTGGGTCATCAGATTTTGGATGGTGTGGTAATTGCTACAGAGATTATTCATTCTATGGCCAATTCCAAAGATAAGGCTATGTTCATCAAGCTGGACATGGCTAAGGCTTATGATAGAGTCCGATGGTCCTTCCTCTGAAAGGTTCTGGGGACTTTTGGTTTTGAGGGGGAGTGGATTCGCTGGGCTATGACCTATGCGACTTTAGTTTCTTTCTCTATCTTAATTAATGGGGAACAATCTAAAATTTTTGGTGCTTCTCGGGGCTTACGACAGGGTGACCCCTTCTCTCCTTACTTATTTCTTCTTCCAGTGGAAGGTTTGGGATGATTGATAAAAAAGAATGTGGAGGGGGGTCTCATTCAGGGATGGCATTAGGGAGGTGGCTTACCAACACAATCTCATTTACAGTTTGTAGATGACACTTCTTTGATGGGCATGGCCACTATTAGGGAGGATTCAAACATACGTAGGGTGTTGGATGTTTACCTTGCTGCTTCAAGTCATTCAATTAATGAGGAAAATTCTTCCATCTTTTTCTTTAATACTCTAAACTCCATTTAGAGGAGAATTGCTCATATTCTTAGATTTCAGATTAGGGCTCTCCCATTGACCTACTTGAGGATTCCTATTTCAGTTGGTAGGAAGTCTAGGGATTCTTGGTAGGCTATTCTAGATAAATTTCATGTCAAAGTCACTCATTGGACCCTCTATTGGCTATCTTTTGTGGGTCGGGTTCAATTGCTCAAATATGTGATTCAACCCCTCCCTCTTTATAGGTGTATGATTTGGGTGGCACCGATGGGTTTTTTTAGGGAATTGGATTCCTCAGCAAGACAATTCTTATGGGCTGGTAGTTTATTGTCTTCCAAATGGAGCCTTGTTAGATGGGATATTGTTTGTATCCCGAAATAGTTTGGTGGTCTTGGGTTAAGGCAGTCATTGTTATCTGGTATGGCCTTGGTTGCTAAATTGTATTGGTGATGGTGTGTGGAATAGGACCAGGTGTGGGCTAGGATCCTGACTCAAAATTACTTCCTAGGGATTCCTCAGAGTGATATCCCTCGTTACAGTTTGACGGGGAAGGGATCAATGATTTGGAATACTCTCAAGAAAGGGGTTGCACTCATTAAGGGTGACTTATTCTAGATTTGCAAGAGAGGATCAGAGGCCCATTTTTGGCATGACTCTTGGGATGGTCACCCTCCCATTGTTTCTCAGTATCCTCATTTTTTTACCTTGTTCCAAAGGTTCTGCGAAGTTGGATGGTGGAGGGTGAGCAATTTTAAGTCTCTTTCTTTTCAGGGGCAGTTGGTGGAGGTGAGATGGAAGAATCCAAAGGAATGGCTTGTTGCTAGTATGGAGGAGGAGTGTGCTGAGCTTCAGTACATTCTTTCCTATCGAAGTTGTAGCTCCCTTGGGGATGAGGATGTGATGTCTTGGTTTCCTAACCCTAAGGGTGGTTACATCATTTCTTTTGGATATCAAGTGTTGTTTTCTTAGCAGGTTGAGGGGGTGGAGGTTCATTGGTGGAAGAAATATTGGAATAAGTTTTCTTGGCCAAAGTGTGATTGCTTCATTTGGACTTTGGCCTAGAATAGGTGCTTGACTTGGGAAAATATTCGAAAGAGAGGTTTTTTGGGCCCATCTAGGTGTGTTCTTTGTGGTTGTGGGGAAGAGGACTCTCCCCACCTGTTCTTTCATTGCCCCTTTACCTTATGGCTCTTGCATTCCTGGTGGGGTGTTTGGAAAATCCCCTGTGTTCATGCCTCCTCGGTGGATTTTTGGGATAGTCTAGGGAGGCCCCCCTCCTCGGCCTCCTTCTTGCAGTATTTTTGGTATGTTGGTCCCATATTTCTACTTTGGTAGGTTCGGTTGGAAAGGAATTGGAGAACCTTTCATGGTGAAAACTTGGGGATTTAGCAAGTCTGGTTTAGAATCATGGGCAGGATTCAAGAGATGGTTGAAACTAAAGGGGAGATTGTGCTGTCGTTGGAGAAAGAAGATGTTGAGATGGTTGATCGGTTGGGTTTTTAGGGGCTGTATTCTACCTCTACTTGTGTTAGGAGAGGAAGGCAGGTAAAGCAGAAAGTTCAAAGTGTGGGGGGTTGGTTGCCCCCTCTGGCTAGCATTTTGAAGATTAATACTAATGGCTCTTCTAGGGGTAATCCTGGACTAGCTGGGATTGGTGGGATTGGTAAGGATTCTTTAGGATTGGTGGTTTTTCTCTTTTCCTCTAATGAAGGGCTATAGACTATCAATAGGATGGAAGGCTTGGCTATCCTCTATGCCTTGAAGTGGGCTTATGCTTTGGGGTGGCGCAAGGTTATCTATGAATTTGATTCTTAGATCTTGGTCAATTTGCTTCATGAAAAGATTTATGATGTTAGATGGAAATTGGCTGTGATGGTGCATCAAATATTACAGGTTAGCTCTTTGATGGAGTCAATGTCCTTCATCCATATTCCAAGGGAATGGAATAGGGAAGCTAATTGTCTGGCCAAATGGGCATAAGAGAATATTGATGGCGGGAAGATTGATGTGTGGGAGCAAGTTTCCCATGAGTTATGTCAAGACTTGGAGAGGATTCTTGCTGAGGATAGGAGTGGTCTTGGGGAAGGTTGATTTTGTTTCTTTCCTTTTTGGTGGTTTCTATTGGTTCCTGGGGCATAGGCCCTTTGGTGTTATGTAATGTTGTGTTCTGATTTTCAATAAAGTTCTTACCCCTTTTATTATTAAATAGGTCACATCATTTGATCCCTTCATTAAATTAATTAACTTTGATTAATTTAATCTCATATCATGTCCCATTCTCTAGCTTTTCCCACTTGTACAAATAAATCAATTTATTGATTTATTAAAATCCTCATTTTCCCTCAACAAAGCATCTTTTGAGAATATTCCTCAAGTTTTAATTTGAAGGCAAGTTGACTTGTCCCTTCCAACATGGCAATAAATTCTCTCTTACATGTCCCCCACTTAGCATTTAACTCTCAAATTCAAATTTTAATCTCCCCCTCTTTGGCACATTGACCAAAATGTGCTCATTCCTCAACCTATCACAAGGTAACAAGTGGCTTCATCTCATTGGTCAAATCTTTATCCCACATTACTCTCTTTTGAACACTCTTTCAAATTGAGAGTCTATAAATGGAAGCTTCATTCTTCAACAAATCCTCCACAATCTCATGCACAAATGCATCATTGTCATTTGAATCCATATCATATCTTCTTGGCATTCCATATCATATTCAAATAAATTTCATCACTTAGCTTATCCAAAGGGGTTGGGAAAGGGATATTTTCTACAATAGCACCAATCCCCCTATGAAGTGATGGTTTAATCCATTTTAGATAGGTTTACATGCTTATGATTTATTTGTAATGCTTTTTATAATGTTTCCTTGTCTTAATGTGGTTAATAACTTCATAAGGAGTTTGATTATTGTTTTTGGCTAACTTGACTAATAATATATTGTGTTGATTTAGATAGTCAGGAAAAAATATTGCTCAGAGAATGGTGCTAGAAAGAGGGATTCAGTTTACCTTGGATCTAATCAATTTCATATCCTCAAAAATTGCACATCCTCCATTGACTTAGAAGTTGACAAGTGGCATTTTTCCATTGGCTGATTCTTAGTCCCACATTGCTCTATTTTGGGCATGCTTTCAACTTGTCAATCTATAAATATGCATTTATTTGCACAATCCTCAAAAATTGCACA
The DNA here is from genome assembly GCA_007258455.2 of Sequoia sempervirens. Classification (NCBI taxonomy): domain Eukaryota; kingdom Viridiplantae; phylum Streptophyta; class Pinopsida; order Cupressales; family Cupressaceae; genus Sequoia; species Sequoia sempervirens. The sequence continues at coordinate 517,390 of VDFB02000002.1, forward strand.
TCCTCCATCCACTCACAAGTTGACAAGTGGCATTTTTCCATTGGCTAATTCTTAGTCCCACATTGCTCTATTTTGGGCATGCTTTCAACTTGTCAATCTATAAATATGAGGTTAATTCCTTCATTCTATCATCCACAATTTGAGTAAACTTACTATGCTCAAATCAATAGAAAATTCCATACATTATCATTGAATCTTAGCTAGGTTATGCATATTTTTCCATTGGAGCACTCATCAAGCATCAAAAAAGTGGATAAATTATCATCACACATCAATCTTGCATCATAGGAATTGGGAAAGGTCCAATTTTGACATCAAATTGGCACCAATTCCCCCATGGGATCGCTAGTTTAATTAGGATTGAATCTCTTTTATTGTTATCTCATTGTATTCTTCATTGCTTTTCCTCATTTTAATTTTGTAAATGGATTCCATGGGGAATCCTTGTTCTTGCTTGCATTTCACCATCTAATGTGTTTGTTTATGTTGTTTTGCAGGTATTAGGATTGGGGTTCAACATTTTCGCGCTAGGAGGGCTTTTTGGTTTATTTGAGGGATTCAGTTTACCTTGGATCTAATCAATATCATATCATTTCACTATTTGTGTTTTGTTGTAGGATATAGATTTGATTCAATTTATTCATGTCTTTTGCATTATCAAGGATTTATATATCCATCACTAGTGTTTGATATCTATTATAAATTACGTTGAATGTGTGTTCATCTATTTTTCTGCATTTCCAGTACATTTTTAGAAGCATCAAAGGCATACCATTCACTTTTATGGTTTGCAATCTATCTAAAGACAACCACCTATATCATAAATATTGATGATATCCTTGTGATCATATATTCTTTGATGGAGAATCAAAAGAAATCAATTTGTAGAGTCCTAGATTTTTTTGATGGTTAATATGCTCATCATTGTTGTTCATATTCAATTTCCTTCTAGTCCTGTTGACAACGACTTTGTTTGTTTTCTTTATTTGTTAGGAGATTTGTTGGGATGTTCTCCACAAAATGACTCGATATGCCGCTGCTATGATAAGTCCAACATACCTCTCTCCACGGCGAGCCTCGTTCCATAAGATAAGCACTGTGTGCTAAGTATTTACATACAAAAGTCGTGAAAGGGTTGCCCTTTCTGAAAGAATTTATTTTACTATTACATTTAAGTTTAGGTCTTTTTGGGGAGCATTAAAGCTTCACATCAACATTAATGAGTGCTTATTTGTTGGCTTGGTGGGCATGTTTAGTGGGGCTCACTAACTTTAGTGGAGAACTTGAAATTTTGGTGGACCGACTTAATTGTATAGCACAACTAGTCCCATTGAAGGGTAGATGGTAGAATGAGCAGGAACTTTCTAGTTATAGCCCTGCGTATCACGGGGAAGTTTCGATAAAATAGCTATTGTCCTGGTCTTGGGGGAAATGAGTTCTCCCCCATCATGCCTATTTAAGCTTGACCTGCTTTTATGAATAACTAAATATTAAATTGAGTTTCTAAAAGGAAGAGCTACAGAAATATTATTTTCATGCACATCCAAAATGCAGAGTTGACATGGGGAGAGAGACCTACTAAGATAGAAAATATTTGGGCCTAGAAAACTTTCCCATCGTAATAAATATGTTGTGGATATTTTGTTTCTTTATATTATTCAATGATGTGTATTTGTAATGGTGATATTTTCATTATAATGTTTTGGTTGGAAAAATATTTGTAAGGCGGGCAACGAAGATGCTAGTAAAGGTTTGAGAATTTGACTTTATGTTTGTCAATGACATTTGCTTGAGAATTTTTGGAGCCTTTCAACGAAGCCATTTTTTGCATAACCTGTAACTTAAAGCATTTTTTCTAATAGGTCACACGCTTTGTCTATATCCATTTGCACGGAGGTAGAAGGGATGCTATGAAAGATTGTAGAAATCGGCTTTACACCTGCTAATTGCAGTAAAGTCTATTTAAGCCTATCAAGAAACTGCCATAAAAAAGATATTATCTGTGATTTTGTTATGAATATTTCAGACCTTCGAATTAACTAGTTTGAATTAACAGTTGGGTGCAGTTTCATAACTGACAAAAGAACTTGCTTGAAAGCTTTTACGAATCTTTATTTGTTGTTGTGTAGATACGCCTACTAATAGCATTTAAAGCTTATGCTTTTTTTCAAATTTGGAGCTGCCAATTGCATTGATTTGGAAGCTTTCCTCTATGACATTGAGGGCACAACTCTAAACCTACCAAATGCATTTTCTTGAAACATTTTCTTTTAAAAACATTTATTGGTTGTATTTTCATACACTTACTAATTGCATTTGCTTGAAAGTTTTTAAAAGCGTTGGCTTTACACTTGCCATTTGCAATTTCTTTGAAAAATCCCCAACTGTTATTACCAAGGTGCTTTACACCTACCAGATGTATTTGCTTTAAAGATTCAAAAGTCTTTCTATATGGCAGTTACATTTGATCTTTTGGAAAATAAAGGAAACTGAGGAAGGCGAAAGGAAGATGAAGGAAAGGCAAGAAAGGAGGGATTTTTTTGTTTGCACAAGGAGCTTGCTAGAAGTGATCTTCAAAGAATCTTGGAGGGAATTTAAGCATTTTGGAGTTCTTAAAGCATTTTTTAATGCTTGGAGATTCCATCTTACACCTTAATTTTTTGTTTTAGGCTAACTCATCTTTGGTTTTGGGCTTTAAAATGAACACTTCAAAGCTTTCAATTATCATTGCTAAGGGGATAAAATGAACTTTAGGAAAATTGATTAGATTTCATTTGGAGTTAGCAATTGAAACAACTCTCACTTGCCCTTTGGTGCTTTAAAAATAACTCAATTATTTTTGAAAGGTTAAAATGAACATATGCAACTTTATTTTCATGATTGCTTACTTAAACTAGAACATTATCGTTTGAAAAGGACTTATGCACTTCTCTCACATTTCACAATGATCTTGAGAATCAGAAAGCCTTTTTGATGATCTTAGGTTGAGATAAAGTGATCATCTCCATACTTCAGTTTGGGTTTAAAATTGAACAAAACACTTTGTGAGTGTGAGTAAAGCTATTGCATGTGTTCTCCCTTTGTTTCTAAATTAAGGTTGATCAAACTATGAATATGTTTAATCACTTTTGTTTATCTTAGAGGGCCTGCCTTGGGGAAAAAGTACTCATCCAAGGGAACGAATCAACCGATAATACTCTAAACCCAAGAGTATTTCTAGTTGGGATATAAATGTGGGTACTGGAGTAAATGCTAGTATCACATGGTTGACTCTAATGAGAAGGGTAGCAATGGTCTCTCGCCATGCTGGGTCAACTCCTATGAATGGAAATTCCGAACTAAAACGGTCCTTGTTTGTAGTAATCAACTAGTCCATTCAACAAGTTTATCAAAGTGGTGCATTGGAACTTAGCTTCCAAGAAGTTACTTGCCATGTCCGATCTTAGTTAAAATATAGAGGTTAAGACTTCATTCTTAACATACCTTTATATTTTTTCCTTGGTTGCATGTAAAATCATCTCTTCTACTATGAAGGGAATGAGGAAAGCCCACCAAAAAAAACATATCAATTGAGCTAGGATGTTATATTTCTTGTGAGTCAGTTTGAAAACAAAGTGCTTGGATCTAAAACATCGAAACAAACATTCAACAAATCATCAGAATTTCAAACCCTTTGGAAGGAACAAATACCTTTGAAAATTCCATGTGTTACTGCTTGTCCCTAGGGGTTCTTATCCCTAGAAGGCTTCTAAACATTCAGACCTATTAGAAACCAAGATCTGAAATGAAAACTAGAAAAATCACTTTCCACAGAAGAGAAAAACAAAAAAGCAAAGATTGCATAAAGATGTGCAAATTGATATATTCAAAGTACAAAAATTACAAGAGATAATTTTCTTTATAAAAGAAAAGATGCATAAACCTAATCTTATATTGAGCAACAAGATAGTGCAACAAGATAAGGATGACAACTAATTAACATAGGAATTAAATAATGCCTATGTAAACTTATGTTAAAGTGTAATTAAATATTAATTACACCAACACCCCCCATAAGTGCAACTTAGGGAGAAGAAAATTATTATGCAAATGATGTGACATGGGTCCCGGCAACAAAGGCCTGATCAGGTACCCATGTACAAATGAAAAGAGAGAGAAAACCCAATGGGAAAAACCCCCCCTCAATGAGATGAACTACTGTAAAGAATCACTGGAAGAACTCTAATGAAGCAATACTAAAACCCCAAATCTGACAAGAAATGAAAGATACTTCTCTCTACAACTGAAATGAAAAATAGAATCACAAATGCAACAATAGACTCGATGCCAAGGAACACTGGAAACTCACATACTGGATCAACCCTAGAATCTGTAAGCAACAGTAGATGAAAGGATGAATGAAGCCCATAATGATGACAAAATCTAAAAGCTGTGTCTCTCGAAGCTAATGCCAAACTGAAACTAAAAATTTCCATAAGATGAGTACCATCAAGATTTTGGAACATTAACCATAAAAAATGGCCTTCAAACTAAGAAAGATCTGAACCAATGCAGATCAAGAACCATAAACTCCCAATGTGAAGTGTGAACCGAAGCAAACCAACGATGTGTCTAGCTAAGCAAGAAAGAAGCTAACAAAAACAACAAGAAACTAGAAAAACTCATGCGAGTTGTCACCAATACAAATAGTGGATGAAAGAACCCCCTTAATGGAACTTTATATCAGTTTGTTATTACAATACCCAATGATTGTAGAAGGAGAGAATGCAAAACTATAGAAACATAAGTAAAAATGCAAACCTAGTGCATGAAACAAAAATGAATAAATGCATAAAATAAGTTATGCATCTTCTGTAAATGATCTTAGATCTGCATAGAGGCCGAAACCAGCTTTCCAACACTATGAAAATCATGAAAAACAGATAAGCGAGTCACAAGATATGTCTCCCAGAGTGAAAACAGCAACATCAGACTTCTGAGGCCGAAGAAGACATAAAAAATTCAAAACCAGAAAATCACACCTACACCATTGTGTAGAGTGTCAAAACAACTTTCCGACAATATCTCATTTGCAAAAAAATGATGCCGTATGCCCGAGTTACACCCGTTTCTGTGAAAATTATCCAAAAAGGTCCAATTTGGCCTTCTGCAACCCTTAAGGGATAAAAAAATTTGGCCCCTAGTTGCCTGGGCAGACCAAGGGGCTAGCGGTAAGGGGGCTTCAACGCGGCTCTTGGTCACCCATGTGACAGGGGTAGGGGCTCAAATCCCAGCGAGGGTTTGCTCGTGGGCTCTGGTCGCCAATAGGACCTAGGCAAAGCTCGCAAGGGATAAAAGTAGGGAGTGACGGATGCCAGATGACCACGGGCTAGAAGGAATAAGCCCATGGGGGCTGAGTAGTGGGTGAGTGGTACTGTGTAGTGGAGCTGCCAGTGGCAGTAGTGCATGGGTGGCCACCGAGTGACAGGTGGGTGGTGGTGCCCATTTGAACTGACCACAAAAAAAACCTATGCAAATTATTATTATTATTATTATTTTTATTTTTTCTTGATTTATGAGCCTCGAGAATCATACCTGGGGGCCGTACGGCCCTCGGGTAAAAATATTTTTCCTTCCTAGTCGAAAGTGTCCAAATTGGACAAATTTTATATGAAAATAGGGGTTTTTGTGCACTAGGAATCCAACGACGAGGTCCGTTTTTGCCCAAAGTGCCCAAAAAATTAGGCAACCCCTAGATCTATCAGAAAAATCACTAAGCTTGAAACCCTCACAGATCTAGAAAATAGTGACCAAAATGAATGAAGTAAAAGCCATTTCTGACTTTTTGCAGTGCTCTTAATCCAATGGAAAAACCCACACTAATCAAAGATGCTCCAAAAATATACCCAAGGAATAAAACCCTCAAGGGACCTCGAACGAGCTCTGCAATGTATTCCTCCAAAAATGATGAGATGGGGCTGCAAATCGAGGCTTTGATACCATGTTAGAAACCAAGATCTAAAATGTACACTAGAAACATCACCTTCCATAGAAGAGAAAACCAAAAAAATAGAGATTGCATAAATATGTGCAAATTGATATATTTGAAGTACAATAATTACAAGAGATAATTTTCTTTATAAAAGCAAAGATGCGTAAACCTAATCTTATCTTGAGCAACAAGATAGCTCAACAAGATAGGGATGACAACTAATTAACCTAGGAATTAAATAATTCCTAAGTAAACTTATTCTAAAGTGTAATTAAATATTAATTACACCAACAAGACCTACATCTCTATTTGTTCATTTCAAAGTCAACATATAGGAAACTATGCTCTTGAAACCTTGATTTTCACATAATGGACCTTGTGGAATGGATAGGAATTGAGACAGAGACATTCAATTTGAAAACTAAGCAAGAAGTGTGTTTGTGGTAAAAGCGGGTCATTAACCAAGATTAACTCAAATTGAACCCCACACATGTGCTTGTTTATCTTTTTATCGTCTTTCGAGAAAATATTGGTCTCTTGGTTTGAATTACTTTTAGAGAAAGGCACATTCTTCACTATATTGGTCTAGTAAACAAGTCCTTCTTAGGTTCATTTAGGATCAAATCAAACACTTCATCCATTCAAAACATTTATCATCTCCATCTCATAAACAAATTTAGAGCTTTGGAAACATCATTATCTAGACTTGGGCACATCCTTAAACCAAATTAAAATCATTTGTTTAGTTAGGTGTGTTTGGATGAATCCTTCCACACACACACAGTTAAATTATCAACTCTTTGAAAAAGTTTATTCTAAGATCACATCCAACATCTTAGGGTCTATAACTCCATTATCCAAATCCAATCAAACCAATCAAAATCAAATCCCAAAGTCTAGCATTGATCCAAAGTTCCTAAACGTTCAACACCCATATCATTCACCCCTTTCATCATTCAACCCATCATTGGTCCTAAACACCTTAGAGGTCAACAAGGTCAAAACACAAGAGGAATATGGAATATAGACTTGATCCATACATCATGAGTAATCCAAATCAACTGAACTTTCAAAGCCTTACAATGCCGATTGATTATGAAAAATTGCATTTATACAATCCATACATGGGATCATTACCTCCTACAAACCTCAATGGTACAAAAAATATGATTATGCCTAGTCAAAAGTTTGGAACACCTTTCCGGATGGTAGATTTAAATTTAAGTCCAAACCTACAAATCTATCAACCAAACAATCAATGCATTAGCCTTCAAATGAACAAGTTCATCCCATCAAATTCCAACATGCCAAATGTGAATGTACCAAGTACAACATTACAAAACATGAACATGAATCCACACTTGGAAAAATTTGGGATAAATATGTTTGTGAATCATACAAATTTTGTTCAAAGTCCAAACAAGATGTTAACAACTCCATGTATTAATCCAAGTCAAGTTAACACCATGCAAAATCAAAGTTACCTAAATCAAGGCAATGTGATTCCCAACACCAACAATGTTCAATTTCAACCTATCATGCCAAATATGAACATCATCCCAAATCATAACATTGTCCAAAATCAATTTTTCCATGATCCCATTAAAAAACCACATGTATTCATCCCAAATTTGCTTGAACAAAAACCAAATAAAATCTATCAAGGGAGTCAAGATCAAAATCAAGATCAAATTTGGTGAGATCAAATTGCTAGACTTACCAAAATAGTTGAGTCATTGCGCCAAGAGACATCTCCACCACCATTATCCATATCAACATCATTCCTTGGTTTAGGGATTCCCCCATTACCTAGCACCAATTACTCCATCCAAATCAATCCACCTAACACCAATCAAGGCATCACATGAAATCCTTTGAATAACCATCAACATTGCACCAACAGATGGTATCTAATCAAATAACATCATTCCTAAAAATATAAATATGGTCTCCCAAGGATCTATCACCTCAGTCATTCCAACCATTCCTATCATCTCGATCAGTCCAACCACCCCTATCACACCCATCATATCTCAAACCATCACAATCACTCCAAACATATCTCAATGACTTGTCACGACATCCAACACGATTCCAAATCCACCACCACTACCACCAAAACCAAGTGCAATAAGCCAATATAGCATTACATTTGAAGTCGCTCAGCAAGCTGCTTATTAGAAGGCACACCAACAAAACCAAAACCAAAAAGTTCCACAACTAGCTACTCAACAAGCTACACAACTAGGTACTCAACAAGCTGCAAAAGTTTCTCAAGTTGTCCAAGCCACACTACAAGCCCAGGCTCAAGTGCAAGTGCAAGCTAAAGCCCAATACCAAGCCCAAAAAACAAATGTTGTTCAAAATCCCAACAAAATGTTAACGACTCCATGTATCGATCTCAGTCAACGATCACATGATCAAGACCTATCCATCAACAAACACATGGAAGATGTTTCTACCTCATTAGAAGATCAAATCAACATACATCAAGAGTCAGTTTTTGATCATGATAAGAATCCTTCAACAATATCTGACAATGATCCATTTCAAGGAGTGTTAACATTATTTGATCTTGTAATCAACAACCTATCAACCAATGATCACATTGAAAATGTCTCTACATCACTTGATAAGTTAGAGGGAATTTCTTAAGAATTTATTCCAAAGCATGATAGGCATCTTTCACCAAGGTCTAGCAATGGTCCTTTCCTAGATATGTTTTCAGATATTGAAGGAATATTCAACTCAACATTTGATCCAAATCCACTCAAAGATAAAGAGGATATTGAGAAATTTATCATGCCTAATGAAGACATCCAAGAACCCTTTGTAAGCAATCCATCCTTTGAAATTGACCCATTTCAAGAACTTGATCCAAAGCATGTCGAAAGCAATTCCAAAATCATTCAATATCAAGAATTCGTATCTCCAAGATACTACAATGATCTAATGGACACTCTCTTACCTATACAAGATGTCGAAAATGATGATCATGTCCATATAACACATACTCCTCCATCTACCCATGAGATGCTTTCTATGGATGGACACGTAGATGATCTTCATTCAGAACAAGATTCCTTTACTCCTGATATTATTACACAGAAAGAGAAGGTTATTGATTCCTATAATCAGACCAAGTTTTCAACATTAGGATTGGATATATCCCAAATTTAAACTGGGGATATCATGAACAAAGAAATCCAACATTATCCACTCAAGAAAACAAGTTAGACAGAACATGATATTTCAAAGTCAACAGAGCATCCAATCAAAATAACATCATCTGTAGTGGTCATTTATCAGAGAAAGCATCCTAAACAAGAGTTCTCAGAACTTGCAAAATCAAAGCATGAAAGTACTACTTCCACAATACGAGGGGAAACTATGTCTCAAGAAAATGTCAACATAGGGAGCATGAAGAGTCCTTATGATGAAACCAATGCTAATACTACAACTAGTCATGTCATGAATCTTCATCTACCCATCACCCCATCCACAAATTGGGACCAATGTCAAGACAAAGATTTTAATCAAAGCACAAAGAACATTATCAATGAAAAAGAAGCAGAGAAGCATAATTGACAAATAAAATACAAGTGGATACCAAAGCATACAAAAAAAGATTATCCCTATCAAACTCCATTAGTCAAAGAAACTATGGGGCAAAATAAAAAAGGGAAAAGTATCCATCAAAGATGTCCATAAAAGTAAAAGCAGTATTTTCAAGCGACGTACAAAGTGTATCAAATAGTTGGTCCTAATTCCACACACACTTCCATATCCACCCATCATTGCTCATCTTTCAAAGTTTGGAGAGTCAAAGGTTCCAAACTGTCAACCAATCCATCTCTTATCCTTAAACACACTCCATCCACACCTCCACGCATGATATCCAATTCTCAAATTGACCATGTATTGGAAACAACCCTTCATCATAAGGATTTAGAAGGCATTCTATCACGATGCACACACAAAGAGAAATTTAACTCTAGTATTGACGAAGCAGATAAGGAATCTCAAAAGTTGCATTTAAGTGCACGTATCTTGGCAAAGAAACTTCTTCAGGAAGGCTATCAATGGAACATAATGATAGAAACATCTACATCAGAAACACTTTGTGGTTTAGCATGAGCTTTAAATCTTTCATGGAAAAATACAAAAAAATAAAAATAAAAATGAAAATCCAAAAAAAGTGAGATAAAATGATTGAAAACAGTAAAGATAAAAAATTGTCCTCCAGTGAAAACCACTACGGTGGCGCTTTGGGAAAGACCATGATGAAAACCTGGAAAATAGGTGTCACGTGTGGAATCGAGCATCTACGTGTGCCAATTCAGGTGGAAGCATCTCATCCCATCCATAATAAATCTAGTATTCCATCCATCTCAGCCATAATAAATCCATTCATCCATGAACCATTTATCCAATCCATTTTCATCTATCTGCATCCATCATTCGAGTTATCTTGATCTTGATGAAATTTTGGGGGACACTTTACACTTTCTTATGATAAACATCTTGACATGGGTTGTTTTCATCCTATCTAGTGTTATCTGAGCCATGAAGCATTATCCAATGAGAATTCTTTATTTGAACACCTTATCTTATTGCAAGATAATCATTGACATCCTTTGTGTGCTTACCATATCCATCCATCCATACACCTATCCAGGCATCTATCCATAACATTCCATACATTGCTAGACATTGGGGGTAGATATGTACATCTTGCTTCGAGAATAAATCTTGATCTATATCCTCCAACTTATGTGGTGATTTGAACATTGGAAAACATGAAATCAAATTGGTCAAAGCATTTGTGATCCAAAATCCAAATCACTAACCCGTGGCATATTTTGGTGAGAAGATGTTCCTTATCAAGTTTCATCTTTCATCGAACATCAATCCAAAAAATCAGTATCAGTCACATCTAACACACCCTTCAAATGTCATATCAAATCATCCAAAACATCTTTTGTTTCAAACCAAGATTCAAATTTCTGATTGATCAAATCCAATTAATCCATCATCTTGGGAGATCCTTCCCAATCCTCGTGTTGCTTAACACTATCCTTTCATTGTTGTGGATCCTTAACAACTTTATCATCATCAATCCTGATCAATCAAATCCTTGCATTGTTGTGTATCCTCAACAATTTTATCATCATCTATCCCTCGTCATCTTGGGATATCCATCCTAATCCTTGTGTTTCTTAATACTATCCTTGCATTGTTGTGTATCCTCAACAATGTTATTATCATCAATCCATTGATTCGATCAATTAAACTTAGCTTGGTTTTCAACAAAATCCCAAAATAAATCACTAATATCGTCACACACATATCCATATCCAAATTGTCAAAATCATGTGAAAAATAAAAAAACATCAAAACATCAGAAAACCCAAAAACATCAAAAAATAACCAAAATCCAAAAACATCAAAACACATCAAAATCCAAAAATAGGTCAAAAAGTTGATCAAAAAGTCAAAAACAAGGTCGTCTTGTCAAACTATGGGTCTCTAAGCCTTGAACATAGGAAAGGTTTATTTTTTATCATCCTTCGAGACACTTTGGTCAGTCCTTTAGGAGTCTATCATAATAAACTGACATCTCACCATGTATATCGTCATTTATAAATCGGTCAAGTCATCAGGTCGAACTACGGGTCTCTGAGCCTTGAACATAGCCAGGGTTGATCTTTGATCATCCCCCGAGACACTTGGGTTAGTCCTTTAGGAGTTCGTCATAATAAACTAACATCTCACCATGTATATCATCATTTGTAAATCGGTCAAGTCATCAATCAAACTACGTGGTCTCTGCGTGCATAATGTAGGAAAGGCTAATTTGTTGATCAGCCCCCGAGGCCCCTAGGATAGGTCTTTAGGTTAGTCTCTTGGTCAAAATCTAAGAAAACACCAAAACATCAAAAAATCAAAAATCAAAACATTTGAAAATCTCAAAAATACAAAAAAAAAGCCTCAAAACATTGAAAAATGTCAAAAAACATCCAAAAAATTAAAAAAAATCCATCCATCTCATCTCGCTTGCACCCGCAATAAGCATCACTCATAATAAACAATCATCATCCTCAGCCTTTGGTGAGGCAATCAGAAACAATTCTAGCCAATCAAAAGTGGAAACTCAAAACGTCAAGTCTCAAGTCTTGGTTAGTATGTAAGCAAAGTGATCAACTCTTGGTGTCGATAACCTATCATCCATTTGGTCCCATATCAATCATTTGAAAGAATGAAAACTTAGGATAAATGAAATGACATTCCATCATCCACTAACATGTCCTAGGATGCATCCTTCCTACAATGGGCATTATCTTTTGGCAATAGTTTCAGTTCCTATCCTTAAAAACACTTCCCCTTTGGTTAATGATATTGAAGAACATCGATTTTCTTGTTTACTTTATCTGTGTCTTTTTGACTTATCTTATTGTGCTCATTCCAAGGACTTCTCAATGACATCCAAACAAAGGATTTAGAGAAATAGGAATGGGGAAATGATCATTATCTTTTTTCTGTCATGCTTGTTGGATGTTCTTGTAATATAACTTAGCAAATACTTGCTTTGTTAGTTATGTATGGAGGGTGTTTTGGGAAACTTGTTGACTATTGCATTGAAGGGTTATACCTTTCCGTGTTTTGGTCTGAGGTGTTTGAAACATCTAAAATGCATCCTAGCAAGGTTTTCGTATGTCAGGTGTGAATAAGGATACTCCTATCTAATTTTCAAGTCAAAATTCATCACATTGGGTACAACGCCATCCTAGTTCTCTATACCTTGATGCATCGTACCACGTGTGTTATCAAACATAAGAAAATTGGCCCTTTGAAAATCCCACTTCCTCGACAATAAATCATCATCATTTTGCATATTTAGCATCTTGTGTCTTGTTGAAATAACTTCTTCTCTTTTGTCCCTTCTTGCTTATCACACTAACAAGGTATTATGATAGTTCATCATCATCATCGTCATCATCATTGATCCCACATCCACAAATCATTAGCATATTGCATCAACACATCATATAGGAAACACATGCATTGCATCTCCATATAAAGTTGTTATTACAAGAATTTTATATAAGTAAATGCGTTCATGTTTCATCACATTGCATCTATTTCTCCATCCATTGCATTCATCATATAAACCATCGCATAACATTCATTTCCATGGAAATTTTCATAAACCATTACCATATACGACATAATCAAACATATCAGCAATTCATCACATTATAAGCATACATGGTCACATCACAAGGAATCATTTCCCACATTAAGTTCATTTTTGCATAAAACATCATCATACCACTTTGCATTAACATATCATTTCATATATCATGTCACATCACAAAAAAGGAATCACATACCTTTCACATTATCATTAAACATGTTTAGGATAATATGTATTTGTTATTCTTAGCATTGTAAAAATATTTCATTTGCATCAACAATACATATTAAATAAAACACGATCATTGCATCCACATTACATCATGAATAAATCATAAAAGAATACATAGCATCCATTAAATCATCCATATCATTTCATAAATAGCATCACAATCATTTTTTGCATTTCATTGCATAAACCATTCCACATCATTAAAAACATAAATAGGAACATACAAAATCCATTACATGCAAAGCATACATCCATGAACATTTTATAAGCATAGTTCACATATCATTTCTCATATACACCATAGATCATTTCCATATCACTTTGCATATTGCATATTACATGTCATATCATTTCAAATCATCATATAGACTGCAACATCATTACACATCACATAAATACATCTGCATATCATAAGTCAACAATGTAATATAGATCTGTTAGTCATAATCACTACATAATACATATATCATCAGAAATAAATGCATCCATAAATACATCATATAGCACCATAACATCATTGCATAGCATATAGAAATAGAATCATCCTTAAATGCATAAATAAATGATACACATTGCATCACATCTAAATCATCCTCTCATATATATATATATATATATATATATATCATCGAATAACTATCATAGTACAAAATAATTAGATCACTGTACATGTATGTCAATCAGTACAAAAAGGCCCATCAGGCTATCAAAAAGGAGCCCATAGGACACAAAAAATGATATCATCTTGATCAAAAGGAGACCTAACCCTTCTATGTACTGCCCTCGCCTCTATCACCATGACCCATGTTGCTCTAGGTATGGCTTGGTGATAATGCATACAGTAATAATCTACCTCTCGGACGACCTCCCTGTAAGACTGAATGGACACTATAATCTAAGAGGATAAGGATGCCATGCTCTCCAACTGCTATCTCTAGCCCATCTCTATGGTCACCTATAACTCTGTGGCCTGTCTCTTCAGTATGGCCTGATCCCTCTCGGCCCTGACCTGGTCCCTCTTGGTCCACACCTAATCTCTGTCCCCTGTCAAATTCTGCACATGGGCCTGTAGCTACGCAATCAATGTATCCTGAGGGTTCGCCTACCCTGCTGGCTATACTAGTGGGGGCCACACCTGAGGCCGCATGTGAGGTTGATGCTCACTCCCAGCTCATGGTGGTACATCCACCTAGACTTGTTGTCGGCCTACAACCTACCCCTGATCCGTCATCGGAACATTGGCTTACTTGGCTGAACTGGGGGCCTGACTAGCTAATCCTCTCATGCATCATCCCTCCATCCTCATCCTCCCCCTCTACCTCTCATCCTCTATCGATCGGGGACTGCTCCTAGAACTATCAAATGTAGGGGAGGCTGGAACCAATCCTTGTATGCCTGTGTGACACTTGGATTTACAGGCCCCTAATCGTAAACCCATGGCTGGGCCACCAACTATCAAAAGCTGTCAATAGCCTCTGAAGGAGGAATGTATTGCCCCCATGATGTTTGTGAGGTGGTGTGATAAAATATGGCCATGTAATCATTGTTGGGCCAGTCCTGTGGCTAGCCAAACTGACACTGTACAGTCCCTGGCAAGTATCTCTCCACCATGGTGTGCTCCTACCCCTGCATGAAACGGTCCTCGCAGGAAAAGAAAATCTACTCTGCATCCTTGGCCCATCCGAGCCAACCAAGGTATGGTCGCTAGGTAAACATTGTCATCTCATCTAGGACCCTCTTCTAGTAGGGAATCCTGTGCTTGCTAGTGTGTGTAAAGGAAACACCACCTCTGTAGCACCATACGAGGGGATCATTAGGCCCCATCGGTACTGGAACAAAACGTGGATGAAGAATGGCGATGTGCCCCCATGCCCATACATGCAAGAGTGTAACACCTACCCCCTATGATATGCCATCATGATACACATACTCATGGAGATCCCTGTAAAGAGGGGCCAGAAGAATGGGCCTCCAAGCATAATGGACTGGTCTGTCGTGAACCAGCCGCTCCTAGCAAAGTCCCCAATCAGGACTAAAGTATCGACACCATTTGTCCAGGGCAACAAGACCAGAAATGATCACCATGACCACTAGACGAAACAGGGATGTCAGTGTCCTGTGCCACTCTAGCTCTATCTGTCCCTCGCAAATCACAAGCTCATATGTGTCAAGAACTAAATAACAAGAGTCCCGCCTTGCATCCATATCAAAAATGACATGCTGACCATGAATTGACAATCTCAAGATGCGCCACATGTCCTCTAAGGTGATGGTGGCCTCGCTGGTAGGAAGGTGGAAAGACGAGGTCTGGCTGTGCCATCTCTCAGCAAGTGCGAACATCATCCCAAGATGGGTATGTATGGGTGTTGCATATGCAATGTGCCACAACCCCATGACCCATAATTGCTCTCGGTCCCTGTCACTAAGGTCCCGCAAGTAACCAAAGATCTCCTGAGACCTATGCTCCTGGGAATACAGCTCCCTCACCACATCCTGCATCAAGGAAGGTCACCATGTTAAATTTTTTGAAAAATTTCATTCCGAGCACCCAGGAAATCAACCTAGTGTTGCTACCCATGAAGGCATTGCGGTTTGAAAGTTCCAAACCACAACGCTAGAGGGTTAAAACTGCAAAAGAGCACTATCACGGTGCACTTTTCTTTAAAGAAGTGTAGTTTGTGAAGATTCCTATCTAAAAGGGCACCACCACATCACACTTTGAAAATGATCCCACTAGCCAAGGTATCAACATCATAGTTTGAAGCTTGAAGCCAAACTCCAAACTCCACCGCCACGGTGCGATTTATCGATAGCGGCCCAGTTTGGCTACCGAGTGGTTGTTTTTTAAGTGGTGCTATATAGCGTCACTGCAAAAGAACTAAATTTAAATGCATTAAATGAACAAAAGAAGTGAGAAGTAAAGCTCAAGTAAGGATCACTTACTAGTGCCTCAATGCCAGGTGGTTGCTGGTATGTTTGAACTCATTCAGAAATGTGCATTGGGAGCTGTCACTACGCCATATTTTCAGGAGGTTAGAGCTTGAATCATTGAATTGCTAAAAGGCTGGGTGTGAAAGTGACTTGAAAGTGACCCCTCATGGCCATTTTAACCTTGAAAACTAGGGGTTTTTGACCTTGTTTGGCCATCCTGCTAGGGTTGTGAACCCTTTAATCCATTTTCATCCAGTTGAGGCTTATTTTACATTGTTTTATTGCGTTTAGACATGTTTTTGGCCTCCTAGGGCCTTTCCGGACCTGTCAGGCATCTTACTCTTCTTTTTCGAGGGATTCCCCAAATATTGGAATTTTCATCTAGTCTCTCGAGGGGGCAATATATTCGCATGTTTTCTCTTGCCAGGCAATAGTGGGGCAACATGTTGAATTTTTTTTGTTTTTGGCTTTGATCGATATCATTTATTCTTTGAACCAACACAATGAGTGCATTGCTTCAAAGAGGGGAAAAATGTAGACAAGAAAAATGTATTGATTGACATTATGCATCTGATCCTGGTCACTAACATCATTGCATCCTGAATCATCCTTCGGTTTAACCATTTAATCAAATATCCTTATCCGATTAAATTCATCATTATTTTGCCTCTTAATTAAATAAATCGGTTATCTAATTAAGCCATTCTCTCTTAATATTTAGATCAACTTGTTTGATCTAACTATCCCCATTTCATTAAATAGTCAATTTTATTTAATTAAATCTCTAAAGTCTATCTATTAAATTAAATAAATTAAAACCTTATTTAATTTAATCTAACATCATCTATGTTAATTAAATAAATCATGAATCTTTATTTAATTAATTTCTTATCACATTTCTCTCATATTTGATTTAAATAAATCCACAAATTTAAGTCAAATATGTCACATCATTTGATCCCTTCATTAAATTAATTAACTGTGATTAATTTAATCTCATATCATGTCCCATCCTCTACCTTTTCCCACTTGCACATGAAAATAGATTTAATTGATTTATTAAATCTCTATTTTCTTCAAAAAAACATCTTTTGAGGAATATTCCCAAAATTTGAATTCAAATTCCAAGTGGGATAAGTCCTTCCAACAAGGAATTAACTCCACCTTACATGTCCTTTTCCTTGAGCCAAGTGTTGCATGTCATTTCAACAAATTCAAAATTCAAAAATATGCATTTATTGGCACAATCCTCAAAACTTGCACATCCTCCATCCACTCACAAGTTGACAAGTGGCATTTTTCCATTGGCTAATTCTTAGTCCCACATTGCTCTATTTTGGGCATGCTTTCAACTTGTCAATCTATAAAGAAGAGGCTAATTCCTTCATTCTATCATTCACAATTTGAGTAAACTTACTACGCTCAAATCATTAGCAAATTCCATACATTATCATTGAATCTTAGCTAGGTTATGCAGATTTTTCCATTGGAGGACTCATCAAGCATCAACAAAGTGGATCAATTATCATCACACATCAATCTTGCATCATAGAAATTGGGAAATGGCCAATTTTGACATCAAATTGGCACCAATTCCCCCATGGGATCACGATTTTGCTAGTTTAATTAGGATTCAATATCTTTTATTGTTATCTCATTGTATTCTTCATTGCTTTTCCTAATTTGAAATTTGTAAATAGATTCCATGGGGAATCCTTGTTCTTGCTTGCATTTCACCATATAATGTGTTTGTTTATGTTTTTTTGTAGGTATTAGGGTTGGCGTTCGACAAGTAGAAGACAATAATGATGCATCATTTCCTGATGAGGAAGTTGTTTTCGAACAACCTATAGAAGAAATAAACCCAAATGAATATTGTAGCCATGATGGGCATGAAGAGATAGATGAAGCATCTAAATTTTCTTCTATTTTATTTGAAAATATAGATATTGAGAGCACATTTTTTGTATTAGATGAAGGCTGCAATGAAACAGATGATACTAAAATTTTTTTCTCTTCTATGGATTTTGAATATATAGTTGAAGATCATGTTGATTCTAAAGTTTCATGTCTTCATGATGAGGAAAATGGTGTTGTAAATGAAATTTTGCAACCATCTGAAAAGAATTATTGTCTAGATGGTTAAAAATATTACAAATCTATTTGCAGCCTTAGTGACTATGATTCCTCTCATGAGGAAAAGTTAGAATTAATCTCTTCAAGTGGAAAGTGTTCAAACAAGGAAAATGATAACAATAATTTTGAAGGCTCACAAGAACAAGATGATGGATATGAACTGAATATCTTGTTTGAAGAAGACATGTGTGATTAGCAATGAAATGGTACAATTGGTCATGCCAATTCTATAAGTGAGTGTAGCATTAATGAAAGCTTTCATGATGATGAGACAAAAGAGCCCACTAATTTTAAGAGTACTTTTGAGAATGTTAGCATATCAGATGAAAGTGACAGAGTATGCAATGATTTTTTGTTAGAGCAATCATTTGTGAGAAGATGCAATTAAGAAACCATTGATGGTTTTTTGTTTGATAGTGAAGAAGTTAGCCTTGTTGATTGTAGTAGCAGTATCAACAAAGAAGGATATATGTATGCAACCGACTCATGGAACATATAAGGTCAAGTCCTTGGTTATGAGGAGCATGCATATGTTGATAATGATAAATAAGCAACTTCTATTTTGTTTGATTCTTTACCTTCTTTTACTCCTTTTACTAACTTTGAAGTTATCACTGAGTGTTTTTATGAGGATGGAATAGATGTAGTTGTACATAAAAGTGAAAATGTAGAAGAAAATGTTAGTATAGTTAATGAAATTTTCTATGATGAGTTTACATTTGAAGAATGTGATTTTAATACAGTTAATGAAATTTTCTATGATGAGTTTACATTTGAAGAATGTGATTTTAACAATCACATGGATGCATATGCAGATCTCTTTTCTAAATCAGAAAATCATAGTTTTCCTCATGATTAGTATGCTTCAAATTGTCATGTTAAGGTAGCAAGAGTTGGTATTGAATATGATACTTCTTGCAGTAGTGAATGTGTTTCAAATAGTTATTATGAGGAATTTGTTGCAGAAGTAAATTATGAGTCATATGAGCCTACTCTTGAAAATCTTGTGTGTGCTAATAATATTAATGTTGACACCCTTGTCTATGAGCTTGAAGTAGGAAACATTGTTAGGGATGCTGACATTTCTTCTAAATGGCATGAGTGGAATGTGGGTGAAGGTATTATGAATGTTGGTGAATCTTGTTTTAGGACATTGAGACATATGGTAATATGATTGAGTTGTATTGTTGGGATGATAAAAAAGTTGTATGTGATGCAATCTAGCTGAAAGAGTTACAAATGTGTGAGAATTCATTGCTTAACACACAGAAGGATTGCACACTATTTTAGAGGCATGATACCTTTTCGAAGCCTAATCTTTGTGACTCGGGAATTGGTAAATATGATAAGGATATGTTTTTTAGATAGTCTCGATCACTATCCTCACATATTTTAATTTTCCATAGAATTTGAAAATGAAATGAGTAGAATTGATGTAGCCTATGTCATTTGGTCACCACGTGATAGTAAAGCTAAATACAAAGGCAAGTTGACACTTTTGTTTGAAAAAATGAAGTGGTGCAGGGGTACCTAAAACCTTGTTTCAAAATTTGAAATGTTGATATGTAATAAGTTGACTCTTTAGGTTTCTAGGTTATCTAAGGGAGTGTCTATTTGTTGGTCTAAAAATACCATTTATCTTGTAACAAGGTGTGTTTTTAGTCATTTGTAATTAGGAGTCACTTTGTCAAAAATTGCATAACTAATGTAACAATGTTAACAAAACACACTTTAAGGAAATAGGAAAAGTCATTTTAAGTTCTAAGGATAGTTGTGGTCAATTGAGGGATAGTTTTTGAATTGAAAATGTATAAAATCCTCTTGAAGGCTTGAATGAGGGGGTTCAATCAATTTTGAAAAACATTTCCAATAAAGAAGCCAATGTTTGTGACCAGGATTTTTGAGTTTTTAATCTTCCTTGCTATGTATAGCCCAGTACAGGCCTCCAAAGATCTGAAACTCATATAATATTGTGGTAACATGTTTTAATATACATCTCCTTCTATTTTGAAGCTCCTTTAATTTATTTTTTGAAAGAAAATCTTCATTTATCTTGCTTTTCCTGTAATAGGCCAGTAAATTTGAGTTTTCATTTTATTTAAGAATGGAGCCTATCCTCCTACTGTGGTGACCTATGATTCAGAGGAAAGGCTTGTATTATGCTAATTTAAGTTCCCATGCTTTATTGAAACCATGGCAAGGTGTCTATAGGCTAGGTGGTGTTACCCTAGGCTGGAAATGTGAGTTTTGACATGAAAAAGAGAAACTAAAGTAGTGATTTTGAAAACTAATGAGATTAAAGGCCTTGTGAGTGTTTATTATGTTTTTGTAGACCCTATTAAAGTTATGTGATGTTTTGGTTAGGCTTGGGAAGCCTTGGAAGGGTGAAATACAGAAAAACCTAGGTGTTTGTAAGTAAATTAAGGGTTTTCGAGAGTGGTAACATAGAGAGCATGAAATTGTCAAATAACTATGGATTTGGGTGTTTTGTGACACATTTGAGGACTGTCCAAGAGATTGAGGTTTTAGGAGAAGCCTAAGAGGTACTTTGTTTGTAAAACATGGCTAATTTTAGTAGCCTTCTTGTAGGTTAGTTGTATTTTTCTCAATATTGGTTCAAAGGAACCCCATGAAATCTCTTAGTATGTTGAAGAACTTGGTAAAACATGTTTGAATCTCCAAGGGTCTAAGGTCTTGAGGTGTTTGTAGAGTTTTATGCCAATTTTTTGTGTTTGGAACCCTATAAGGGTTTTGAGGGTGAGTCGATGTCTAAAAATTAAGATAGTTAGGAAGAGTGTTTTCCTTGTTCAATTGTGATTAGGATGAGGTTGTTTGAGTGTGTTCCAAAACCCTTTGCATCATAGTGGTATTAGAGCATCGAGGAGTAGATTTGTTTGCATTTTACAAGTTGTGAAGAGCAAGGAAGGAGTGAAGAGTTTAGTATTCAAAGATGCCTCCAAAGAAAAAAGATATGGCTAAAGAGATGGAGATGAAAGATAAACATACTAGAGAAGTTAGAGAGTTGGAGGAAAGAATTATAGCCTCAGAGATAAACAAAAGAAGGGATGTGGAAGAGAGTGAGTCAAATGAAGAGGAAGACGATGAGTTTGAAGATATGGAAGAAGAGATTGACCTAGAGGATAATGAAAAGCCTAAGGTAAAGATTGATGTTCCAAAATATGGTGGAAGTCTAAATGATGAAGAGTTACTTGACTGGATTGGTACATTAGATAACCATTTTGAATGTGATGAGGTTCCTGAAGAGTAGAGGGTAAAAATTACAAAGACAAAGTTACAGGGCCATGCTTTCGTATGGTGGGACTACTTTCAATCAGAGAGGAGGAAGCAAGGAGAGTCCAAAATCACCTCATGGGACAAGATGGTATCAAAACTCAAAGGTAAATTCTTAGCCAAGGATCATCAAGTTCAAATGTTTAAGAAATTACAAAGCTTAAGGAAAAAATAAATGGACATTAAGTCTTATACTGAGGAATTTTATAAATTAAGTTTGAGGTCTAGTCATCATGAGAATGAAGATGAAAAAGTTTCTAGATATATGTGTGGTTTGACGTTGAACATACAAGATGAATTGGTTTTGGCTAACCCTAGTAATGTAGAGCAGTGTTACCAAATGGAAATCAGGGTGGAGGATAAAATGAAAAGAAGACAAGATAGAGCAGTTAGGGGTAGAGGTAATGCATCAAGAGGAAGAGGATCTATGCCTAATCCAAAGACAAATAGTGACAATCAAGAAGATGCCATAAAAGGACAAGAGTAATTTGATTTCAAAGGTGGATGGAGAGGCATAGGAGGAAGATTTGGAGGAGGTAGGATTTCCAATGTGTTTTTAGGTAGATTTTACACTTGCAATGAATTTTTCCATCCATCCTACAAGTGTCTTAAGAAGATCGGTGCTTCATCAAGTGGAAGTAAAGGTGATAAAATAGTTCAACTTGTTCAAGAGGATGAAGAGGAGAGCATTGGTTCATCAAGCCATCCTACAAACCCTGAAGTTGGAGAAGCTTTGATGTTGCACAAACAACTCTTGAAGACTTCCAAAGAAGTAGAACCATTGCACATGAAGAGGCTTTTCAAAACCACTTGCAAGAGCAAGGGAAAGGTATGTAAAATTGTGGTTGATTCTAGCTCAACTAAAAATATGGTGCCATGTGAAATGGTGAGCAAGTTAACATTGAAAAGGATTCCTCATGAATTTCCTTACAAGGTGTCTTGGCTAAGTGATGGTCAATATTTATTGCTGAATGAGAAGGCTATTGTAGATTTTCAAATTGGGGAATATAAAGACAATGTTGTTTGTGAGATGCTTCCAATGGAATACTACCACATACTCCTAGGAAGACCTTGGCAGTATGATAGGTGTGCCATGTATGATGGTAAGACCAATACTTATACAATTGTCAAAGATGGATGTTTTTTTGTTTTGAATCCACTTGTAGAGGATGTAAAAGGTAAAGATAAGGTGATAATGTGTGGGAGAAGAGAACTTGTCCCTATTGTAAAAAAAACCAAAGATCCTAATATAGCAATCTATCCTAAGACTAAGGATGTAAGGGTAGTAGGTATAAGGGTTGATACAATAGTAAAGAAGGAAATGGCACAAAGTTTGTGTGAAATTCTTGTGGTGGGAAGCATAGAATGTCCTATAAGTGGGAATAATATTGAAAAGTTGAAAAGAATTGTAGATAAAGTGATACAAAGGTTTGATGAAATAGTGATAAGAAGGGTTGGAAGGGCAGTGATGATAAGACAAGAAGAATAGGGTAGTGAGGACAATTGTAAGGAAAGGAAGATATTTAGGAAGTCATTGCATGAGGATACTAACTCTTGTTTTTGTGTAGGTACAAGTGGAAGGAAACCAATAGATATAGGAAAAAGAGTGAAAGGATATACATCAGGTCTAAATATGAGAGCATAGTCACTTTCAAATGTAAACACAGTGAACAATGCAAGGTAGAGCATAAGAATAGAGTAGCATGGAGCACAAGGAATGGGACAATGGAAATGGCCTATGGATCAGAGGTTTCTTACTCTAGCCTGGGCATGGTGGTATCAACCCCAATTTATGAGGCATGAATTTCTTTTAGGGGGGTTGTATGGTGTAGGGGGACCTACAACCTTGTTTCAAAATTTGAAATGGTGATATGTAATCAGGTGAATCTTTAGGTGTCTAGGTTATTTGAGGGAGTGTTCAATTTTTTTTGGTCTAAAACTACCATTTATCTTGTAACAAGGTGTGTTTTGAGTTATTTTTAATTAGGAGTCAATATGTCAAAAGTTGCATAACTAATGTAACAATGTTAACAAAGCATAGTTTAAGGGAATATGAAAAGTCATTTTAAGTTCTAAGGACAACAATGGTCGGTTGAGGGACATTTTTTGAATTGAAAATGTATAAAATCCTCTTGAAGGCTCGAATGAGGGGGTTCAATCAATTTTGAAAAATATTTCCAATAAAGAAGTCAATGTTTGTGAGCATATCTTCTAGGTTTTTAATCTTCCTTGCTATGTACAGCCCATTATAGGCCTCCAAAGATATGAAACTCATATAATATTGTGGTAACATGTTTTAATATACATCTCCTTCTATTTTGAGCCTCCTTTAATTGATTTTGTGAAAGAAAATATTCATTTCTCTTGCTCTGCCTATAAGAGGCTAGTAGGTTTGAGTTTTCATTTTATTTAAGAATGAAGCCTTTCCTCCTACTGTGGTGACCTGTGATTTAGAGGAAAGGCCGGTACTATGTTAATTTAAGTTCCCATTCTTTTTTGGAACCATGGAAAGGTGTCTATAGGGTTGGGTGGTGTTACCCTATGCTGGAAATGTTAGTTTTGACATGAAAAAGAGAAACTAAAGTAGTGATTTTGAAAAATAATGAGGTCAAAGGCCTTCTAAGTTCTTATTATGTTTGTGTAGACCCTATTAAAGTTGTGTGATGTTTTGGTTAGGATTGGGAAGCCTTGGAAGGGTGAAATATAGAAAACCCTAGGTTTGTGTAAGTAAATTAATGGTTTTGGACAACAGTAACATAGAGAGCATGAAATTGTCAAAGAAATTTGGATTTGTGTGTTTTGTGACACATTTGAGGACTCTCTAGGAGATGGAGGGGTTATGAGAAGCCTAAGAGGTACTTAGTTTGTAAAATAGGGCTAATTCTAGTAGCCTTCTTGCAGGTCAGTTGGATGTTTCTCAATATTGGTGCAAAGGAACCCCATGGAATCTCTTAGTATGTAGAAGAACTTGGTTAAAGGTGTTTAGAGCTCCAAGGGTCTGAGGTCTTGAGGTGTTTGTAGAGCTTTATGCTAGTTTTTTGTGTTTGGAACCCTATAAGGGTTTTGAGGGTGAGTTGATGTCTAAAAATTAAGATCCTTTGGAAGAGTGTTTTCCTTGTCCAATTGTGATTAGGTTGAGGTTGTTTGAGTGTGTTCTAAGACCCTATGCATCATGAAGTCAGTCATATCGATGTGGTATGACAGAGGAAATTATGGATTCAAGGGGATCATCCTTTTTAATAGATTGGTATTTCATATGGGTAAGAGCTAGCTTCCCTTTTCCATTTGGTGGCCTGGGGCCACCAAATGAGATGAAAAATTTGAAAAAAATAAAGGCTCTATTGCCCAATGATTTTGGCACTCAGTCTACTCTCCCAAACATCTGAATTCTTTCTATGCCCATAGGGGGCATACATCCATAGAAAGATCCACTGATGGAACCTTCAAATTTTACAAATTTCAAATGCCCATATTGAAAAGTTTGCCTTTGCATACTCAGAAGTACCCCTAAAAAATCTACCTAAGTGACCTATTTTGGAGGGTCACAATTCAAAGCCAGTTGATTTTCATGTCAAAAGGATTGTTTCTTTCCATTCTCCCTACATTAATGTAATCCTCTATCCAATTTTAAAGTCTCAAGATCAGATTTGCTATTTCTTCGAGATCAAAAGCAAATCCAATTTGTTCAGTTTTACATCTGTATTTCTGACAGTGTTTCAAGGTGGTCAACTTTGATCCCTAATATCTTGTTAAGAATAATGACTGAAGCAAATCTGTTTTGTACACATACTTAGTGTAACTAGATGAGCTTATTTTTCTAGTGGCAGCCCTTTGGAAGTTGTTTTGATATTTTTTCAAAGAGGTAACTTTGAGAGCCCGGTTGGTTTCTAATAGGTGAAATTGCAAAAAAGCCTGAGTGGGCCACTTTGGTATTTAATATCTTTAATGTCAAGATCCCTTTTTCTGATCTGTTTGTTGCATTGCATTCTTGGTTCAAGTTTCTACATGCCTACTCAATTTTAGGCTCGCATGATAAGTTTTGATGGGTTATCTAATCCTTTTGACTGCAACATGGGCAAAATGGGTGTTCCGAAAAGTTTCAAATTTTGAAAGTATAAGGAAAACCCATTTCTTGTTTTGGTCTAAAACCTCTATAGCTCCATTTTCATCAAAAACCAATGTCATATGATGTGTTATTTTAATGCAATTCGGGTGTGGCGAACATGTCTCGAGGGCTAGTTTACAAAGGAGGTACCTGGTTCTTTATGGCTGGACGAAGTTTGAGGAAATGGGTTTTCTATAAATAATTGATTATGACCTAATGCAAAAATCTCAGCTCCAAGGGTCACCTTTTTTTGGTAGTGAATTTTCTCCAAATGGGTCGCAGGTGTAATTAGAAGTCACAAATTTTTATAATGTTTCAAATGTTCATATTTAAAATATTTTGAATATTTTAAATATTATAAAAATAAAAAGGGGCATTTAGGGAAAACATAAAATAGATTTAAAATATTTTGGAGAACAAGCAATTTTAATTGTTGCTTCTAATTGTTCTAGAGCTAGATTTCATGATAGTTGTATGCAAAACTCATCACCAATTCCTAGTTTGAAGTGCAAATGAAGAAAAAAATCAAAGACATAATGTTTTCTAGTGATGAATCTTCATTTGGGAAGGTTAATTAAAGATTTTAAGAAAAATACAAGTTTTAATAAATTTTCAAAGTTCTCATGCAGGCATCGCATGTCACCATTTTGAGTCCATAGTTAAGAAACAAATTAGCAATGAGCAATGGTTGTTGTGTCCATTGTGCATCATTGTTTGGTATCACCATTTCAATAATGTATTAGCAATGGAGTGATGTTTCATGATGCAAGTAGGGGGTCATTTCCCAGATCATAATCTCAATTTGAATAGGACCAAACCATCTCTCAAGCCTTGAGATCTTACTCCTTCAAGTTTTACCTTTTAGGCCTACAAGCCTAGTAGCTCTTCCAACAACGCTTTCACGCTCTAACTTCCAAAAATCAACATAAAACCACAAAAAAACTATTGTTTTAGTTTCCTTTCATCACCCTACATACCATACATCAATATCTCAATGTACTCCTTTTGATCAAAGTCCTCAAACAAAGGCTTTCCTATTGCTACAAGGGAAAATTAGCCCTATTTTCCAAAGCAAGTGCTTAGAAAACTTTTCATAGACCTAAAATTTCATTGGGGCAGCAATCCACACCTATCCATTCCCCTAATTCCACAATTAGATTTCTACTATATGGCTTGCAAGTACCCAAAACCTCAAAACCTCACTTTTAGGCTATTTCCTAGGGTTTTATTGAAAATTCACTATCCTGGCCTTCCAAAACTTAGCCACCAAATTAAAAAAACTATATCTACCCTGAACATGCTCAAGGATTCATCACATAACCCATTTGACCACAATTTCTTCAAATTGAGAGTTCAAACCTCCTTTTCTTCACACAAAACTCAAGAAAACTACTTAGGGAATCATGCCCAAACCCATTTTCAGAGTCCCCTACTTCCACAGATCACACAAATTCATGTCCAAAGCCCTATTTATCTATTCCACCTATACACAATGGAGAACCGTAGGTGGAATGGCCAAAAGTGCCATCTTTAAGCTCTCAAACCCTTGAAAATAGGGTACTAACCTCCAACGGGTAACCAGGCAAGATCTTCCACAAAATCTTGAGTTAAAGGCTCAAAAATAATTATAATTCAAGCTAACACATTCCCCTTGAAGATTAAATTGGAAATTTATTGAAACTACAACCGTACAACTTGTGGCAATACAAAAAATAGAGAAAAAATAGTAAAATATGAAAAAATCAAAGATAAAACAAGGAGTCTTTTATTCAAATCCTCAAGAACCAATCCTCCATAGAGTTGTTTGAAACATATTTATAATATTTCCACTCTAGAACCAACTCTTTAACTTCCTCCAATTTCCTTTTGAAAAGGCTTGATCATTGGCAGTCCTTACATATTGTAATATTGCAATATTTTACAACTTTTAAACAACTCTCCAATATTTTTGCATTTTTACCAAACTTATTCTACTAATCACCTAAAGACATAAAAAATGACCCAGTTACAAAAAATTACATAGCAATGTGGTCCCCAAGACCTTATTTTTACTATATAATCCAAAATCCTAAAGCCTACATCTCAAAACCTTAAATTGACTAAAGTTTTCCAATGGTGCCCCTGCACCATACACCCCAACTTTAAACTTTTCCATGTCTCTTGGAAATATTAACCTGACTTGACCTCTTTTGTACTCTCGATGCCTCTGATCTCTAGGTTTGTCTTTACCAAGTCCACTTTGGTCTTGCTTCATACTACCCTTATCATTTTTGTTCACATCTCCATTTGTTTCTTGCTTCAATCTATAATACTAATGTGTGGGATGTTTCTCACCTTTTCCATCATCAAATATCATTGTTACTCCTTCCTTTACCTTTGTATTCGGTCCTCCATCAACTGTCCTTTCTATACCATTTTCCTTTTGTTCAAGTCTCTATCCACTACCCTTGTTACCTACTTCCTTAGCACTGCCAACTGTAAGTTTTCATTTACCAGTCAGTATCAGACCTACAATTGTAACTTTCTTTGTCCCATCACCTTTACAAACTTTTTTCCTCACATTATCCAACTTCCTCTTCACTGGTTTCATGACTACAAGACACCTAACTATCCCCACCAATATGCCATAACTTATTCCACTCGTATACTACTCTGTCTCAGACCTAGGCACATGTCCATTAGTTTTTCTCTTCCATATGAAAGTATTCTTCTTTATAATTGTCTGCACATTATCCTTTTCCTTCCTATTTATTATTCCAATAATGTTAAGCCTTGCATGGCTGCCAATCCTTGACTCTTACTTTCATCAACACTCACATATTAACTTTTCCAAATCATAATGATGTCACCATGCTCTTTCTCCTCTTCATCCAATGGGGCCAATATATATGTCTTTCCCTCCTTCACTATGTGTAAGTATTTTCCTTTCCATCATAAATAGTAGATTTGTCAAACTGCCAGGGCTTACCTAGCAACATGTGGTAACAAGTCATTGGTAGAATGTCACAAAGGACTTCATCTCTATACTGACCTATTTGAAACTTCACCTTTTCTTGTTCATTCACCACCAAGGTTTGCTTATCACTGACCCATGATACCTTATAAGGTCTCTCCCTAGGCACTCTTTGCAAATGTAACTTTTCTACCATCTAATTTGACATAATATTATCTATGCAACCTAAATCAACAATGACTCTACATACCTTATCCTTGCATCTAAAATTTTTCTTGAACAAGGCCCTTCTTTGAAGCAACTCTCCTTCCTTTGCGGTCTTCAAGAATTGAGACTTCATCATCAACATTTCACCCACCTCAGGAGAAGCAAAATTTGAATTAGAATTTGAACTCTCAACCTCATCTTCATGGACTATTTGTGCTCTTCTTTCATTCTTCTTTTTTCCTCCACGTGAATTTGATCCAAAATCCTCTGGACATTTGAAGAATGGGTGACCATACTTTCCACATTATAACATCTTCCTATAAACTCACTGTAATCTCTCCTTGATCTGAAACTTGTCCTTCCACCTCTCCATCCTCCTCTTGGTTCTGGTGCTTGTTCCTTGTTCTTGCTTGTAATATATTCTTCTTCAGTGATCTTCCTTGTGCCTCTACTTCTATTCATGTTACCTCTTCCTCTTTCTTTCCCTTCTTGTCTTCTTTTGATCCTATCTTTTGTCCTTACTGCCATTTGGAAACATTCCTCTACTATCTTAAGAGGGTTCAAACTAATTTCATCTCTTATGTTCAACCTTAAGCCACTCAAATATCTAGCTACTCTTTCAATTTCATCTTCATGGTGACCTGACCTTATGCATAATCTATGGAATTATTTAGTATAATACATCGCATCCATCTCCCTCTACTTTAATTCTTGCAATTTCATAAAATTTTGAATAGCATAGTTTGCTGGTAAAAATTGAGGCTTAAATTTTGCTACCATCCTATCCCAAGAACATATTTTAGATCCTCTTGGATGAAATTCCACCATGTGAGAGTTGGTCCTTTCATCTTTTTCTCTGTATACTTAACCTTCTTTTTGTCCTCAATGTCTTCAAATTTTAAAAAGTTATCGAAGGCATCAATCCATGCCAAAACCTCTTCACTATCCATCTTACCTCTGTACATGGGTACCTCAACCTGCACTTTTGGAGTGGTGTCACCCTTTACTTCCTTCAACATCTTCATCATTCTCCTTTCATCAAGATCTAAATCATCTTCATTATTATGGACTGGATGATTTCCTTCTTCTCCTTCATCTTCCTTATCACTCTGATCTTCCTTCATCATCCCTCTTCTCTGGTTCTTCTCCAAGGATGCTACCCTGGCTATGGTGGCTTCTTGTGACTCTCTATAGAGCCTATCCTTCTGTGTCAAAATCTCTTTCAATTCTTTTATTTCCTTTCCCATTGCATTGGCCTTTGGAGGCATCTTTCCCAACTTGTCTTTTCACCTTCCAACTACAACTTTCTTCTTCAAGGAACTACTTCCTTGCTTTGATACCACTTTGATGCAATTAGGGGGTCGTTTCCAAAATCATAATATCAATTTAAATAGGACCAAACCATCTCTCAAGCCTTGAAATCTTACTCCTTTAGGTTTCACCTTTTAGGCCTATAAGCCTAGTAGCCCTTCCAACAACACTTTTAGGCTCTAACTTCCAAAACTCAATATAAACCCACAAAAAAAATATTGTTTCAATTCCTTTCATCACCCTACACACCATACATCAATATCTAAATGTACTCCTTTGGATCAAAGTCCTCAAACGAAGGCTTTCCTGGTACTACAAGGGAAAATTAGCCCTATTTTCCAAAGCATGTGTTCAGTAAAATTTTCATAGACCTAAAATTTCATTGGAGCAGCAATCCACACCTATCCAAACCCCAAATTACACAATTATATTTCTATTATATGGCTTGCAAGTACCCAAAACCCCAAACCCACACTTGTAGGCTATTTCCTAGGGTTTTATTGAAAATCCACTGTCCTGGCCTTCCCAAACTTAGCCACCAACTCAAACACACTATATTTACCTTGCACATGCTCAAGGATTCATCACATAACCAATTTGACCACAATTTCTTCAAATTTAGAGTTCAGACCTCCTTTTCTTCACACAAGACTCAAGCAAACTACTTAGGGCATCATGGCCAAACCCATTTTCGGACTCCCCTACTTCCACAAATCAAAAAAATTCATCGAAAACTCCTTATTTAGCCATTCCACTGAGACACACTAGATAATAGTAGGTGGAATGGCCCAAAGTGCCATCTTTAAGCTCTCAAACCCTTAAAAAAAGGGTACTGACCTACAACGGGTAACCAGGAAAAATATTCCGCCAAATCTTGAGTTAAAGGCTCAAAACTAATTATAATTCAAGATACCACATTCCCCTTGAATATTTAACTGGAAATTTATTCAAACTACCCTTGAATGGCCTATAACAATACATAAAATAGAGAAAAAATAGTAAAATCTAAAAGAAATAGAGATAAAATAGGGAGTATTTTATTCAAATCCTCAAGAACCAATTCTCCATCAAGATGCTTACAACATATTTATAATGTTTCCACTCTAGAACCAACTATTTAACTTCCTCCAACTTCCTTATGAAAAGTCTTGACTGTTGGCATTCCTTACATAGTGTAATTTTGCAATTTTTAAAAACTTTTAAACAACTCTCCAATATTTTTGCATTTTTACAAAACTTATCCTACTAATCACCTAGACACATCAAAAACAAATAGATTAAAACTAATTACATAATAATGTGGTCCCCAAGACCTTATTTTTAGCATATACTAAAAAATCCTAAAGCCTACATCTTAAAACCTTAAATTGACTAAAGTTTTCCAATGGTGCCCCTGCACCATTTCATCACCCATCATTGATTTCATTTTCATTTCTCATATGAAATTGGAGATGTGCGATAGTGGTCAGAAATGCATAGGAATAAATTTTTAAAGCCTCCACTAAGTAAATAAAGTGAAATATAGGTAAAGCATTGTTTTGCATCTCAATGGAAAAATTTAAGGCCTCTAGATGTGAAAAATGAAAAATTCTTTGTTGCAACAATAAAATGGAAACATTTTCTCATTGCCGATAAATTTCATAATGAAGTTGTTGAACTTGGAGAAAAAAGGATTCAGGTTGAGAAAGATTTTTTTCGTCGTTGATTTTTTATTCATCTTCCTGGTGCATCTGTGATGGAGCAATGGCTTTGCTCATCTCTGTTCTCAAACCATTTTTTTGTAATGTATTCACAATGAGCGAACTTTCCTTATTCTTATTGTGCATCGTTAATAAGCATTAGCTTTTCATTTTGCATTCAAGATGTGTGATAAGAATGTAGGAGCAAATAAAGTGGTGGGCACATGGATAAGTTCTCAATGGTAGAATTTTCAAATGAGGGGAAGAAATTAAAAGAGGGGAAATATGAAGCTCACAAGTAAATTTTATTTGATCGATAAATGGTTTTTGCTTTGGCTGCATTCTCTACATTGCTATTATATTTAAATTTTTCTCAAGCTATTTGTGATTGGCTATGCTTGTAAAGTTTGAGTAAATGATGGTGGGGCTCGAATTTCATTTTAACATTATCATTTGGTAATGTTTAAGGATGAGTGAAATTCAAATATGTGAAAAGCATCCAAATTTCTATAGCCCAATTTTTTCAATTTTAAAATCTTAATAAAGATTTTAAATCCAAAACTTGTATAACTAGGAATTTAAGTTGAAAAATAATAGGTAAAATATTATATTTTCTTGAAAAGTTTTAGAAGGCCTCCACTTTTCAAATAAATTTGAGAAATAATATTCTTTGCTGGAGAAGAATGAAATGCACCGCTACGGTAAAGTGAAAGTTTTTTCACAATGAAAGTAAAAAGTTTTGAGCTGCAGATGAAGAAAGTGGTGAATATGTAGGTGAAATAATTTTTTTGGACAACAAAGTGAAAATGCAAGGGTTTTTTATAGCAAATAGAAAGGAGATGAAGTATTTTGCATGTAAAGGCATTTTCAATGTGGGTAAAAGGCTAAAAGATGAAGGACGAAGTCTTCCCATGGGGAATATTTTTCTATTGTAGGGTAGTGGAGTGAGGAGCAAGAAAAAAAGTTGTTGGATGAAGATTCTTTAGCAAGAAAAGGTAGTTATTAATCTATGGACCTGAATGTGCCAGATGTCATTGGGAGATCTTCACTTAGGTTTTCTTTCTCCATAAGTGTTATTTTTCTACCTCATTTTCAAGGAGGTTGTTTTGTAATTTGACATAGAGAACACTGTAATGTGAATATTGAGCATTTTAGTGTTAATTTTTTGGGTCTAATTATGTCAATATTTATGTAATTTTGATTACAATAATGGAAAAATAGTGTTGAATGTTTAAATTTTAATACTAGTTTACTCTCCTATGTAATGGTTTTACAAATTATGAATGATACAATCAAGGTTGTCTTATTTGTCTCTATCAATTTCAGATAGATGTGTGGCTCTATTCTTGTTTATTAATTCAAAGATTTAATGTAGTTGCTTGAATATGGTTGTAATTTTCTATTGAATTGAGTGCTGGGATTCTAGTAATTAGTAAAGGTAAAGACACAATGTTGTAATGTTGTAATGCAACATTTCAGAGCTTCATATACTGTTAGGTGAAAATTATTATCAATTATGTATGTGTTTGAGTTGAATTTGTTCCAAGGATGAGGCATTGATCTAAGTGTGATATTCAAGTTACATGTGTTGGTTAATATAGTAGTTGATCAGTTTGTTTGCATGAGGAGTATGAGTTACATCTCTCATGTTTAAATTAGGCATTACTATAGAGGTCGGCCAAGCCTTTATAGTATTGTGTGTATTAAGCATCTAGGGGAGAAACATTTGTTTACAACATATTTGGTACTTTAGCACACAAGTACCTAAAAATATACTATTGGGATTACCCTCCTTGATTTAATAGAGGCATAAGTGTAGAAGATTTTAGTCTCTCTGATTGAATCTTGTTCGTTGGCCACATCAACTCATTGAGTCTGAATATGATAGAGTGGCTACTCTTTAGGACTCATTGCATCTGTTGATTTGGGAACCAACAGATTGGTGGCTCTACTAGGGACCAGTTGAAAAGAATCATTCAGTTTGCTGATCTATAGTTTTGGGTTAGAATGATCCAATGAACTACATACTTGAAGAAGATTGCTGCAATATTTATAGTATATTCTTAAATTTTGGTGCTCTGCTGGTGGAGAGAACTCAAGAATACCTAGATATTGGAAGAAGCTTTTTTCTATTTGAAGATCCTTTCCTCTTTCAAAGAGGTGGTGACTCTACATAAGTTTTGACATCATCAGAAGAGTTGGTTACAAGAGTTCTCATGTATTTTTCTAGTGTAATATCTCAGTATGAAGGTTTTCAACCAAAATCTCTAGTTAATATTGTCCCTTATTTAGTATTTCAAGATACTAGTAGAAAGGGAAATGAGAAAGTAAGATATTTTGAAAAGATATCTTGAGAATAAATTAGTTGTAGAGGGAACACAATTGTATTTTCAAATATGTATTGTTGTCCTAGTTCTCCTTCTACAAGTTGTAATATCATGCCTAGAACACACTCATGTCCTCAAAGGAAGGTGTTCACTAGTGAAAGATATGACGCTCTAGATTTCGATCAAATCCGAGGTTACCCACATTCTATCCCATGAAGAATTAATGAATGTTTTCCTAATTTTAGAGGAGGTCTTGAGGAATCAACATCACAATATGTACAAGGTTTTCTTGATGTAATGGAAGATTGTCAAAATAGTAGAAGATGTTGTCATGAAGTTTTTTGTAAGAACTCTAGAAGATACTGTTGAATACTGGTTTTTCTAGTTTACCAATGCATTCCATATATTCATGGAAAGAGCTTGAGAAAATATTCATGGATGAATTTGGTGAAGTGAATGATGACTGCATATCTAAATAAAGAAATTTGAATACCCAAGAAGAATATGAAGAGAAATCTGAAAATGAGGTTGAACATATATCACGTATTGATGCATTATATGATGTAAAAGGATTTGAGGGTGAATCCTCCTATGATTTTCATGATAGATTCATGAATATTTTGTATGCTATACCAACATTAAATAGACCTAATGAATTAGTGTGTATTGATCTATTTTTTTAAAAAGACTTGAGCTAGGTATAAGTACTATGCCAGCTCATTTGAAGCCTCCTAATTTGAAATGCATATATCAATGGCATTCAATAATTGAGGAAATGATAGATAAATATGGAAGTAATATCCTAAATCAATTATGTGATGGTACGTTTGCAAGACTCAATCTAATAGATGCAAATGGTATAGTAGAAGACAAGAATGATGCATTTTTTGCTCATGAGGAAGTTGTTTTTGAACAACCTACAAAAGAAATAAACCTAGATGAATATTGCAGCCATGATGGTCATGAAGAGATAGATGAAACATTTGAATTTTCTTCTATTTTCTTTGAAAATACATAAATTGAGAGGAGATTTTTTGTATTAGATGAAGACTGTAATGATGCAGATGATACTGAAAGTGTTTTCTCTTCTATGGATTTCGAATATATAGTTGAAGAGCATGTTGATTCTAAAGTTTCATGTCTTCATGATGAGGAAAATGGTGTTGTAAATGAAAGTTTGCAACTAGCTGAAAAGAATTCTTGTCCAGATGGTCATAAATATTACAATTCTATTTACAACCCTAGTGACTATGATTCCTCTCATGAGGAAAATGTAGAATTAATCTCTTCAAGTGGAAAGTGTTCCAACAAGGAAAATGATGACAATACTTTAAAAATATCACAAGAACAAGATAATGGATATAAACTAATTATCTTGTTTGAAGAAGACATGTGTGATTAGCAATGCAATGGTACAATTGGTCATGCCAATTCTACAAGTGTGTAGCATTGATGAAAGCTTTCATGATGATGAGACAGGAGAGCCTGTTGATTTGAAGAGTAATTTTGAGAATGTCATCATATTAGATGACAGTGATAGAGTATGCAATTATTTTTCATTTAGAGCAATCAAGAAACCATTGATGGTTTTTAGTTTGACAGTGAAGAAGGTAGCCTTGCTGATTGTAGCAGTAGTATCAACAAAGAAGGAGATATGTATGTAAGCGACTCATTGAATGGATCAACTCAAGTGGTTGGTTATGAGGAGCATGCATATGTTGATAAAGATAAACAAGGAACTTCAATTTTGTTTAATTCTTTACCTTCTTTTACTCCTTTTACTGACTTGGAAGTTATCGTTGAGTGTTTGTATGAAGATGGCATAGATGTAGTTGTACATGAAAGTGAAAATGTAGAGACAAATGTTAGTGAAATTAATGACATTTTCTATGATGAATTTGCATTTGAAGAATGTGATTGTATCAATCACATGGATGAATATGCAGATCTCTTTTTTGGATCAACAACTCATAGTTTTCCTCACGATCAATATGCTTCAGATTGTCATGTTGAGGTAGCAGGAGGTGGTGTTGAATATGATTCTTCTTGCAGTAGTGAATGTGTTTTAAACAATTATTGTGAGGAATTTGTTCCCAAAGTAAATTCTGAGTCATCTAAACCTACTCTTGTAAATTTTTTGTGTGATAACAATGTTAATGCTGATAGTCTTGTCTATGAGCGTGAAGTAGGAAACATTGTTTGGGATGATGACATTTCTTCTGAATGCCATGAGTGGAATGTGGGTGAAGGTATTATGAATGTTGGTGAATATTTTTTTTAGTAAATTGAGACATATGGTAATATGATTGAGCTGAGTTGTTGGGATGATGAAAAAATTACATGTGATGCAATCCAGCTGAAAGAGTTACAAATGTGTGAGCATTCATTGCTTAAGACACAGAAGGATTGGACACTATTTGAGAGGCATGATACCTTTTTGAAGCCTAATATTTTTGAGGGAATTGGTAAATGTGATAAGGCTATGTATTGAGATAGTCTTGATCACTATCCTCAATTTTTTTCATTTTCCATAGAATTTCAAAATGAAATGAGTGGCAGTGATGCAACCTATGTCATTTGGTTGCCATGTGATGATAAAACTAAATGCAAAGGTAGCTTGAGACTTATGTTTGCAAAAATGAAGTCACTCATATTGATGTGTTATGACCGGGGCAAGTATGGATTAAAGGGCATAAATTTTTTTAATAGATTGGTATTTGGCAGGGGTAAGAACTGGCTTTCCTTTTCCATTTGGTGGCCTAGGGCTGCCAAATGAGGTTAAAAATTTGAAAAAAGTAAAGGCTATATTGCCCAATGATTCTGGCACTCAGTTTGCTCTCTTGGAGATCTAAATTCTTACTACGCTTGCAAGGGGAATACATCCCAAGAAAGAGCCACTGATGGCACCTTAAATTTGGGAAAATTTTAAGTGCCCATATTGAAAAATTTGTCTTTGCATACTCAAAAGTACCCCTAAAAAATATGCCTAAGTGACCTATTTTGGAGGGTCACAATTTAGAGATAGTTTATTTTCATGTCAAAAGGATTGTTTCTTTAAATTCTCCCTATGTTCATGTACTCCCCTATCTGATTTTAGAGTCTTATGATCAAATTTGCTATTTTTTCAAGATCAAAAGCAATGCAGTTTGTTAAGTTTTACATCTGCATTTCTGACAATGTTTCAAGGCAGTCAAATTTGATCCCTAATATCTCATGAAGAATAATGACTGGAGAAAATAGCTTTTTCACACATACTCAGTGTACCTAGATGAGCTTATGTTTCCAGTGGCATCCCCCCAGAAGATGTTTTGATATTTTTTTAAAGTGGTGACTTTGAGAGCCTTGATTGGTTTCTAATAGGTGAAATTGCAGAAAAGCCTGAGTGAGCCACTTTGGTATTTAATATCTTTCACCTCAGGATCCCTTTTTCCAATCCGTTTGTTGCATTTCATTCTTGGGTCAAGTGTCTACATGCCTACTTAGTTTCAGGCTCCTATGATAAGTTTTGATGGGCTATCTAATCCCTTTTTACTACATGGCCAAAATGGTTGTTTTGAAAAGTTTCAAATTTTGAAAATCTAAGGACAACTCATTTCCTTTTTTGGTCTAAAACCTCTACAAATCCATTTTCATAAAAAATGGAGGTCATATGATGTGTTATTTTAATGCATTTCGGGGGTGGTGAACACATCTCGAGGGCGAGTTTACAAAGGAGGTACCTGATTCTTTATGGCTCAACAAAGTTTGAGGAAATGGGTTTTCTCTAAATAATTGAGTATGGCCGCATGCAAAAAATCTTGGCTCCAAGGGTCACCATTTTACAACAGTGAATTTTCTTCAAATGGGTTATAGCTATAATTAGAAGTCACAATTTTTTATAATGTTTCAAATGTTCTTATTTAAAATATTTTGAATATTGTAATTATTATGCAAATGAAAAGGGGAATTTAGGGAAAAAATAAATGTATTTCAAATGTTTTGGAGGATAAGAAAGTTTAATTCTTGCTTCTAATTGGTCTAGAGGTGGCTTTCACGACTTTCATAGTTGCAGGAAAAATTCATCATCAATTGCCAGTTTGAAGTGCAAATGAAGCAAAAAATTAGAGATGCAATGTTTTCTAGTGATGAGTCTTAATTTGGGAAGGTTAATAAAAACTTTGAAGCAAAGGATGGGTTGTAATAAATTTTTAAATTTCTCTCACAGGCATCGTGTGCCACCATTTTAAGTCCATAGTGAAGAAAGAAATTAGCAGTAAGTGATGGTTATTGTGTCCATTGCGCATTGCTATTTGGTATCACCATTTCCATAATGTATCATAGATGGAGTGATGTTTCATTTCCCATCGTTGATTTCATTCTCATTTCTCACATAAAAAATGGAGATGTGCGATAGTGGTCAGAAATGCATGGTAATAAAGTTTTTCACAGCCAGATTAAATTTTTAAAGCCTCGACTGAGTAAATAAAGTGAAATACAGGTAAAGCATTGTTTTTCATCTTGATGGAAAAATTTAAGGCCTCCAGATGTAAAAAAGTGAAAAATTATTTATTGCAATAGTAAAATGGAAACATTTGTTTATTGTCAATAAATCTCATAAAGATGTTGTTGCACTTGGAGAAAGAAGGATTTAGGTGGAGAAGAGATATTTTCCAATCGTTGATTTTTTATTCATTTTCCTAGTGCATCCATGATGGAGTGATGACTTCACTCATCTCTATTCTCAAACCATTTTTCTGTGATGTATTCGTGATGAGCGAACTTGCATTATTCTTATTGCACATCATTAATAACCATTAGCTTTTCATTTTGCATTCACAATGTGGGATAAGAATGCAGGAGCAAATAAAGTGGTGGGCCCATGGATAAGTGCTCAATGGTAAATTTTTCAAATGATGGGAAGAAATTAAAAAAGGGGAAATATAAAGCTCATGGGTAAATATTATTTCCCGATAAATGCTTTTTACTTTAGATGCATTCTCCACATCACTATTATATTTAAATTTCTCTTATGCTATTTGCGATTGGAAATGCTTGTAAAGTTTGAGTAAATGATGGTGGGGCCCAAATTTTATTTTAACATTATCATTTGATAATGTTTAAGGATGAGTGAAAGTCAAATATTTGAAAAGCATCCGACTTTCTACAACCTTTTTTAAATTCTAATATCTTCATAAAGATTTTAAACCAAAAAGATGTATTGTTTGGCATTTAATTTGAAAAATCATAGGTAAAATATTATATTTTCCTGAGAAAGTTTTAAAAGGCCTCCACTTTTTAAATAAATTTGAGAAATATTATTCTTTGTTGGAGGAGAATAAAATGCATAAGTAGGGTAAAATGAAGATTTTTTCACTATGAAAGTAAAAAGCTTTGAGCTGCAAATGAAGCAAGTGGTGAATATGTAGGTGAAAGAATCTTTTTGTACAAAAAAATGAAAATGCAAGGTTTTTTACAACAAATAGAAATGAGATGAAGTCTTTTTCAAGTAAAGGCATTTTCAATGTGGGTAAAAGGTTGAATGATGACTTGGATGATGTCTTCTCGTGGGGAATATTTTTTTGTTGCAGGGCAATGGATTAAGGAGCAAGAAAACAAATTGTTGGATGAAGATTCTTTAGCAACAAAACGTAATTACTAATCTATGAACCTAAATGTGCCAGATGTCATTGTGAGATCTCCACTTAAGGTTTCTTTCTCCTTAAGTGTTATTTTTTAGCCTCATTTTTAAAGAGTTTGTTTTGTAATTTGACACAGAGAACACTATAGTGCAAATACAAAGAATTAGTGTAAAGTTTTTGGGTCTGATTCTATCAATTTTTATGAAATTTTGATTACAATAATGGCAAAATAGTATTGAATGTTTCAAGTTTAAGACTATTTTACTCTCCTATGTACTATTTTTCCATTATACAATCAAGGTTTTCTTATGTGTCTCTATTAATTTCAAATAGATGTGTGGCTTGATTCTTGTTTATTAATTTGAATAATTAATATAGGTGCTTGAATATGGTTGTAAGTTTGCATTGAATTGAGTG
Source organism: Sequoia sempervirens (assembly GCA_007258455.2). Classification (NCBI taxonomy): domain Eukaryota; kingdom Viridiplantae; phylum Streptophyta; class Pinopsida; order Cupressales; family Cupressaceae; genus Sequoia; species Sequoia sempervirens. Next base: position 557,765 of record VDFB02000002.1, read on the forward strand.
CTAGGATTCTAGTAAGAAGTAAAGGTTAAGAAACAATTTTGAAATGTTGTAATGCAACATTTCAGAGCTTCATATACTATTAGGTGAAAATTGTTATCAGATTATGATGTGTTTGAGTTGACTCCATTCCAAGGATGAGGCATTGATCTAAGTGTGATATTCATGTTACATTTCCTAGTTAATACAACACATGATCATCTTTTAAATCAAATATCAATCTTAGTTTATTTATGTGAGGATTTTAATGAGTTACATCTCTCATGTTTAAATTAGGCATTATTGTAGAGGTCATCCAATCCTTTATACTATTGTGTCTATTAATCATCTAAAGGAGAAACATCTATTTACAATGTATTTGGTACTTTAGTACAAAAGTATCTATAAATATACTGTTGGGATTACCCTTCCTAGTTTAACAAAGCCAGAAGTGTAGAAGATTTCAGTCTCTTTGACTGAATCTTGTTTGTTGGCCATATCAACCCATTGAGTTTGAATATGAGAGTGTGGCTACTCTTTAAGATTCATTGCATCTATTGATTTGACAACCAACAAAGTGTACATGTCAAGGTTGATGAAAGTGAAAATTAGGGTCAGCCTAGAAGATACAATCGTGAAAGTGAGTCAGATGAGGATGACATAGGTGTGCAAGTTGACAAAGAAGAACAAGAAGAAGAGAATTAGCAAGAGGTTAAATGTGTTACTACAAAATATGTGCAAAAAGATCATCTAGCAGATTAGATTATTGGTGACAAGAATGCAAGAGTATAAACTAGAAGGAGACTTGCAAAGGAAAAGGAAGAAATAAACTTTTCTCTCTTGTCTTAGATTGAACCAAAAAGTTTTGATGAAGCTAGTAAGGATGAAAGTTGTTTAAGAGCAATGGAAGAGGAACCCAATTAAATTGAAAAGAACAAAACTTGGGAATTGGTTCGTAGGCCATCAAGCAAGAATATAATTGGCAAAAAATGGGTATTCATAAACACATTGAATGAAGATAGAGTTGTGGTAAAAAACAAAGCAAGATTAGTGTACAAAGGATATGCACAAGTAGAAAGGATTGATTTTGAAGAAACGTTTTCTCTAGTTGCATGATTAGAAGCTATTAGAATGTTTCTTGCATTTTCTATGTATAAAGGTTTTAAAGTATATCAAATGGATGTCAAATATGCACTTTTAAATGGAAACCTTGAAGAGGAAGTATATATTGAGCAACCAGAAAGTTTTCAGCTCTCAGAGAATGATGATTATGTCTGCAAATTAAGGAATGGTTTGAAGCAAGAACCAAGGGCTTGGTATTCAATATTGGATCAATATCTACAACAACAAGGATTCAAGAAAGGTTGTGTTGATTGCAATCTATATCTCAAATCTAAGGGTAAGAAAATGATCATTGTTGTAGTTTATGTAGATGATATTATATTTAGTATTAGTAGTGATGTGATGTGCAAAATATTTTCCAAAAACATGCAAGATGAGTTTAAAATGTCCATGTTAGGAGAACTCAGATTTTTTCTTGGTTTGCAAATTGAACAAACTGATAAGGGTATGTGTAGGATCATGATGGGAAAAAAATTGGTGATATGATGGGTATGTGTAGCATATGTGGTTGATGACTTTTTTTAACCCAAAATTGATGAAATAAAAAGGGTTTTTAAATGATATTCTTAGCTTTCCACCAATATAAATTATTCTTTACTTTGAATTTAATAAATAATTATTATTCATTTTCTACTTGAATAATGACTAAGGTCCTGATTGACAGGATGATTGAAAAACATCTATAGCTTTCAAACAGTATCACATTTTTTGAATCCAAAACATGCATCACATTCCATAATTCACATACTATAGGATTAAAAAAAAAAATCATGAAGTTTTGACCAAGTTAAGGTGGTTGGACATACAACTTTTTATATTTTTTAAAAGTTGTAATAAAATATTCATAATTAATTATTTACTTGGAAAAAAATTACAAAAAAATATGCATCACATCAGGACATGATCCCTCTACTTATATATAAAATCTTATAAGAAAATATATCATTTTATTGTGGTTAGGGTGGTCAAATAGACACCTTATTTTTTCCCTAAAATTTAAGTACTACTGCATTGAAATTTCAAATTTTCACCAAATAGATTAAAAAAAAAAAAACCTAGTAGTTTAGAAACTACATTCAATTTTCTACAGATTCTATTATTACATATTATTGAAATAATATAGATAACTTATTAAATTTTACATCAAGTTTGGCATGGAGGATTGTAAACCAGTCAGTGCTCCCATGATTACTGGCTGATGGTTGAGTAAATCAAATGATTCACCTAATGCAAATTAAACTTGTATAGATCAATAATTGGAAGTCTCCTATATCTAACTACATAAATTCCAGATATAATGAAAGTAGTTTGTATGGAAGCTCAGTTTCAGGAAAAACCAAAAGAATCACACATCAATGCAGTAAAGGGAATCTTTAGATACATCAAAAGTACTGTTGGCTATGGTTTATGGTATTCCAAATTCAAATATTTCACATTAATAACATATACAAATGTAGATTGGGGAGGTAGTGTGGATGAAAAAAAGAGTGATGGTGGAGGAGCATTCTTCCTAGGGAACAAATTAGTTTCATGGATGAGCAAAAAGTAAGAGTCTATTACTCTTTCTACTACAAAAGCAAAATATGTCACAACTATTGCATGTTGCACTCAAGTCTTATGGATGAAGCAAACATTAAAGGACATCAAGGTAGAGTACAATGGGACCATTTTGATTCTTTTTGACAATTAAAGTTCTAGTAATATCTCAAAGAATCTAGTGATGCACTCTAGAACAAAGCATATATCAATCAAGTATCACTTCATCAAAGAAAAGGTTACAGATAAAGAAGTCAATATGAAGTATATTCCCACAAAGGAACAAGTGGCTAATATATTTACAAAACCCCTTCCTACAGAGAAGTTTGAATACCTGAGGTAGAAGCTGGGAGTAGTTTCTCCCACCCTATATCACTAATCTCTAGTGATAGGGAATGTGTCCAGGAGGAGATTCATTGATCAGTTATTCAACCCTGGTTAAGATTAATGTGATTAGGGCATGCAAATTGTGGAGTTCAAAATTGGAGCATTCCTAACGACTTGATAGTTGTAAAGGTCAAAAATTGAAGCTTTTATTCAAGGGGAGTGTACCCTTTGCCATTGATGTCAAAGGGGGAGAAATGTTGAGTTTCAGTGGTTCCTGATTGAATAGTTAGAGTTTTTCCATCAATGCCAAAGGGGGAGATTGTTGGACTATTGTTGTCATTGATTTCAAAAGTGAAAATCATGTAAGGGAGATTTTTGGCATAATGAATAGGTCTCTCTCTTGATTTTCAGATAGGTATTGTGTAGGTCATGATGTCAATGAGAATTTCCTCATTCATTGGTTCATTCTCTTAGTGTAGGGCCAAAGTTGTAAGGAGTCACCAAGTTCAAAGTTTTCCTAACCTATGTCATGGGGTTTTCAAGTTTTAGAACATTTGGACTTAGTGATCTCCTTGTTGTCGATGAAAGTGAATGGAATTGCGGGGTTCTAAGTTTTACTAACCTATGTCATGGTGTTCTCAAGTTTTGAAACCTCACGACATAGTGACTAACCGATGGAGCGATAAGAAGGAAGGAAGCACTCCATGTGGGACCCAACCATAATGATGATGCAAACACATGACATGATGGGATTGAGTAAATCATAATTCACATCCTTGTGTATTACAGAGTTGTGACATGGAAATGACGTGAACATCTAAAACCAACATGTGGACCCCACATTGAAATGATGTATTGGGTGTTGTTATTTTTCATTGAAGTGACTTAGCCATTTTGAAAGGAGTTTAATAGTTTCTCTTTATTGTCAGTGTGTCATAGGTTCTCAAAACTTTGTAACCTCCGATAAGAGGTTCTAAAGTTTGGGTTTTTAGCGACTAGGTGATAAGAGTATGATGCTAATTGTGGGACCTGAGTGTGATGATGGTTAATAGATGGAAATGAATGATTTCTTGATATGTCATATCACATCAGTGTTGCAAATAATGTGGTGATGACATGGATGTCATGTAGTTTGTGGGCCCATTTAGATAACATGGCAATCATACCAGTGTGACATGCTTGTATCGATGGGAGTTTGGATGAAGTCCCAATGACAGGATGATATGATAGATTGATGATGGTGGCTTAAATGACTTATTATCCAAAAAATAGGGTTTAAAGACACAACAATGAATGTTGATCATGAGATCAAGGTGCAAAGGAGTTTATCGACAGTCGAAGCTCAAACGCAGAGATCTGAAATGGCTATGACAAGTGTAAGTGAGGGTTTGGTCTGAAAACTGAGACAAGAGAAAGAATTAATTTTTCCAACTACCTAAGTGATAAATTAAATAAATATTTGATCTTCAAGGTGGTAGAATAGACTACAAAGGTGATCAAGATAAGAATCAAATCAAATGATCACAAGAATGCATTGAATGCATATTAGATTATAGGGTTTGACAAAATGTTATTCCTAGAAAATTCTCTACACCAAAATAAAATGTTTTCTGACTTGATGTAGAGGTATGGTGATATCTAATGAGCTAGACAGTATGTGTGCAACTCGATGCTTTGACACTTACGGAAGTAGGTTGCAAGTGAAAAAACCCTAACAGTGATTCCAATGCATATGAATTGAATGAGGGGAATTATTGACACACGAAGAATGAATGAGAGTTTCTAAATGTAGAGGAAGGTGACCTGTAATAGAAATAAAAAATTGAAAATTCATGCAGCTAGTTACAGTGGAGTAAGGAAGAACTGAGAGAGAGAGAGAGCTTATGTACTGAATTGATGCATTGTAGGTTAGAACCATTTTATGCATAGAATATTGCAAAAAAATTTATGAGGTTGTAGGCTCCATCTTTCACTAAGTTGTAGCTTAGAATAGGGTGTAATAGCCTCCTTGAAGTTGTAGCTTCTAAATAGGGAGTTTTTTCTTCCTTGGATTATAACCACAAACATTGTAACTGAACTTTAAAGCTTGTGAGGCTGGATTAGGATAGTAAATCCTCGCAACATTTCTCACCATGGTTTTTCCCATCTTGGGTTTTCCACATACATACTATGTTATGTGTTGATCTCTCTTGTGCTTGTGACTATTATATCTATTAGTATTTCAATGTGCACATTTGAGGTTAAGGTTGAGTCTACAAAATGGTTTAAGAAATAAAAGTTTTAAGATAAACTAATTAATCATTAAGTTCAAAGGTAGAAACTAAATCATCACACATAATAACACCAGATTTATGTGGAAAAACCAATTAGGGAAAAACAAAATAAGGATTAACTCACATTATAAAGAATATCAAAACTAATTACAAAGGCTCACTACCAAAACAACAAGGACTCACTGTCTATATCAGCACTCACTATCCAACAAGGGTTAACCACCCGAAGGGCTCACTGCCACATAGATACAAAGAAGATAGAAGATATATGTTACATAGAAAATACAATATCAATGCAACAAACATTTCCACCATAATTCACTTCAACCACTCACAAAAATGGATGAAATATTTATTACACCTTTAGCTCACTGCTTTCAAAAACTCAACTTTTAGATTCCACCCTAATCTACCACACTTGCATCACATACACATTGATTTTCATCTATTTCACATCTATTTGACTCTTTGTATGATTTTCATCTATTTCACATCTATAGGATGAGATATTGATGAAAGACATACAAAGAGAAAGACATACAAAGAGTCAAATAGATGTGAAATAGATGAAAATCAGTGTGTATGTGATGCAAGTGTGGTAGATCAGGGTGGAATCTAAAAGTTGAGTTTTTGAAAGCAATGAGCTAAAGGTGTAATAAATATTTCATATACCATCTTCAACTTTGAAACATATCCATTGTTGGCCATCCATAAATTAAATTCAAATTAGGTTAGCACCAAAGCATTCTAGGGAGGAATTAGAATTAGGGTCACCCAAACACATGCTTGAGGAGGACCCAAATAAGTCCCAACATGCTTCCATTAAACTTTGAAGGTAGAATTAAACACATGGTCGGCCAAACCAATGTAAAACACATAATCAATTAAGCACATGCAACCATAACATGATCCAATCCTTATAGATGATAAAATTATCTTCAATAAACTCATATCAACTTAATTGTAGAACCAGAAGTCATAAGACTTGAAAAATAAGAAATCTAGACCAACAATATTTCTCTTGGACCTCAACCAAAAACACTAAACAACATAGTTCACAATTGGTGAGCATAAGTGCACTAAATAATGACCCAAAATCCAAAAATATGGATATAAAAACTTCCAACACTCACGATTAACATATCTAAACCACATGAACATAGGAGAAAATCTTGGAACAAAACCCAGAGAAAAAAATGAACACTTGCAACCATTCTTTATTACAATCTTCTCAATATCCTTGACATATATAGTCAATAGCCTACATCCATGAAATTAATGACAACAAAAACTAGTTGATAACTAGTTAACTAGTTAACATCAATGACAACACATTCATTATTGCAACAATTATTCATACTTGCAACATTCTTCTCTTGAAAAAATCAAGCCTTACCTTCTTCTCTTTGCTTAAGAATTATTCTGTGTTATTTCTTAATTTGAGGACGACGCATGGCACTAAGATAACCTTCTACATCGAGGTCACTTTCACTTTGCTAACTCAAATCCTATTAGTTTGTTATGTTGCTTTGTGTGTGTGTTATCTATGTTTTTATCCATACATTCTAACCCTGTGATGTAGTGGATTTTTATGTTCTAACCTTCTCTTATGTAAATCTTTCTTGTCTAATGCTTTTTTTCTTTAGGTCTTCAGTCTAGGGGCATGCTTTGTTGGTTCAAAGAGTTATCTGCTTCCTCTACACCATCCTTTTGGCATCATGATTTTATTTCTGCTTAGTAGATTTCCTTTAGTGTGCATATCAATGTAGATCCATATGCCCACTAAAGTAGGGAAAAAGTGTAATGTCGTAAAATTCTACTCCTTGTAATTTCACTTACATTTTTTAATCCAATTTTGTGTCCACTCCCCTAGTATTTGTGTAGGCTCATTTTATCCCCTACATTAGTCTTTTTCCCCTCCCAGGATGCTCAAGACCCCTTTTTAGTAGCTACCTTTATGTGTCAGCTTTGCATCAAACCTTGTTCTTTTCCCATTCTTATCATTTTGTAGAATGATGTGTCTAGAAATTGCAATGCCACATCGATTTTTGTGCACCATGCTAGCATCCTATGACATTTCAAAGTTCAAGCAACTACTTTTTAGCATGTTTGCAACTTTTCACCTCCTATTTTTGGTGGTAACAGCCTAAGATTCCTTAAAATGGCTCAAGAAGCTTCCTTTCCCTCATATTATCTCTTTAAAGGTGATCTTTTCAATCTATTAGGCCTTCTTGACTTCTCTATTGAACTTTTTTCTCCTCTCTTGGATATTCTCTTCTCTGTCTGTCTTGCTCTCTTTCTTTCACAACTCTCTATATCTCTCTACATATTTCAACATTTCTCTCAAGCTCTTACAACATCTTTTACAAATCTCTTGGAAAGTCTCTTGGCTCTCGCATCCCTCTCATTCATTCTTTCTCTCTTTGGCTTCCTCAATCCTTGCAGATGATATCTCTTTTTTCTTGTGTCTTTGAGCATCTTTGGATTTCTCACATCCCTTGTTTATGCATTTATCTACCACTTTCATTCATATTTTTTTAGCATATATTTCTTTCTCTATCTATCTATTTGGCTATCCGTGAAGGTGGGAACATCAAAAAGGGGGTTTGACTATGGCAAGCCCATAAATAGCCCAAGCAAATTTCCTTGGTATTAAGTATACAAGTATAGAAGATAGTTATTTTTTGGAGGCTTCATAACTTGGTGGTTGTGACCATTTTATATCTTATTCCCTTTGTTCTATCATTTACATCTAGTTTACTTTACCTTATTTCAATTCTATCATAATTTGTTACTTGCATTTTAATTATTCTTAGACATTAGAGTAGAAGTAGTCACTTTTTTTTTTCTACAATTGTCTCAATTTTATTCTATACAAGATGCCAAAGCACCTCTGAGATTGCATTGTACCACATTTATTTCCATGTTCTACATTTTTGTCCTTTGACTAAGAACTCATTAGTTTGTCTAGAAAACCTCTATGACCTACTCTTTTTTATTCTGAAACTCTTGGCTTTTAGTCCTAAGTAGTTTAGCATAGTTCATTCCTTTGGACTCTCTTGGTAAGAAACAAAATCATGATTAGTGAATCCCCCTTCTCTACACTTGTGAAAAAATAATATAACTTTGCATGAACTACATGCTAGAAAATGTTCTCTTGCTACTAATACCTACAACACTAAAATATTTCTATTTGGTAATAAAATAAATTCATTTACAAATTTTTACATCTCATGTAAACTACAACCTTTTCAATATTATTTAAATGCATATTGTGGTGGAATTTTCATACTCTTTTACATGCATTGAACTAGTGATCCCATACCTTACAACATTGTGTGATCTATGTTTGTTAGTGTACTATCAAAAATTGCACTCCCTTCTTGGAGATAGTACAATTTCACACTCTGAAAATGGACCTATTTTAGTACCCTTGCATTCATGTCCTTTAAATCATCATTAATAGGCTTATTTCAACTAAAATCTCAAAAAATACAATAAATGCATTTAATATTCTAACCCCTTGACATTCTCTCACCACAAAAATTTAGGGTGAGACTAATACACCAACCTGGGTGTATTAGTTCCCCTAGGTGACACCTATATGCCACCCTTGGCATATTAGTCCCATTTGGGGCCTTTTTAGGGTTTTGAGCAAGAAATGAAGGTTTTTAATTCAAATTTTACAAATGTCAGCATTTGGGATCTAATAAATGGTAAGTTAGATAGGATGCCTATAAAATTAAGGTTTCAAATCATTATTTCACCTAGCAATTTTTATCTAATATCTAGAGCTTCCATGTATCCAAGTATCCTAGCAATTTTATGAGATCAAGAGCATTCAGGAGCAAGTTATCAAGCATTTGTAGCAAGATTCAAGCATCATGTCAAAGTGTTTAGGAATCATGTGTGTTTGTGAGCTAACATTTGTGATGTAGGTTTAATGGTTCAAGTAAGCATTCAAGACAAATATTCAAGCATTCAACAAGAGTCAAGATTCACATTCATGCCAACCATTTCACACAAGTTTGCAACCTTCATTTCAAGGTTTTGGTGAGTTGTAACACTGCATTTCTTCATTCATCATTACTTCATGTTAGTTCATTTCATTTCAAGGTTTAATTACCAAAATGGAGTTTGACCAAGATAAACCCCCATCCTCTAATGAAACAACAATTTTCTCTCTCTTGTGATGTGTGTTTTGCAGATATAAGTGAACTGGACTCATTGACCAAACCTATTGATTTAGTCCCTAATATATCCATTTGATAACATTTAACAATGTTAGATATGGGTTCGAAGGACTCAAAAAGATATTCAAAACAACCTCTATTTGGACTAAATCACCCAACCTTGCATATTTGTCTCAAGATAGTTTTTGATAACCATTCAGTAGATCTTGATAGTTAACAAAATAATTCCAGATGTTTCCCTGAAAACCATAAAGCATGACTCATACACCCTACCTAGTGTATTAGACTCGATGAAAACCATAACATTAGTTTTAGAGTTTGTAGATCTTGTCTTGGCATCTCTATTCATCTAGGTACTTTTCTATTACATTCAGTTTATCAGTTTGATTTTTTGCTTTCAATTTTCTAGGTTTCATAGTTATTTTGCATAAGTGTTTTCATTTCTCCCTTTTCAAGTTTCATTTAATGGTGAACCCCCATTCAATTATCCAAGGAATACACTAGCCACTCCTCAATTGAGTCACTTCGTTGAGGGATCTAGTTTCCTAGTGAATTGAAGTGTGAAATAGGTCCAATTCCATCTCCCAAAAGGTGGAACCCCTATTTCCCTTTTGTTCATTTTGGTGAAGCCAACCATTGGACCTTTGAATTTATGATTTGGAGAACATTATAGACCTAGTTATAGGTTTTATTAAATTTGCATTAGATTTATATTAGTTGAAGTACATTTAGGGCTTCTAAATATTGCGTTAGTGAAAAGTGCATATAGGTTGCATTTTTGCATTTTGCATCATTTAATTTCATTGGAAATCTGTAATTGTAAATAGTCAATTGAGCATACAACCTAGACACATTGAAATCAACTCAGAATTTGTTGATTAAGGCTTAAAAACACTAATTTGGTCTCATTCACCCACCTGGGCATATTATTCTTTGTATATGTCTTTTTTGTAGATTTTTGGGCATTTTATGCTCTATGTTTTTCACTATATGAACCTATTAAAAACCCTAATTTGGACTCATACTAGCACTTGATTAGGTTTGAATCTGCATTTTACAACATTGAAATCTTGTTATTTGTGCTTCTAGTTGTTGCCTTTAGGTTGTTGTTTCAGTTTGTAGAATTACTATCATTGGAAAAAATCATTGAACAAGAGGATACCATCATTGATAAGAAAGAAAATCCAACCATAGTTGACTCCCCTACTTGCGATGAAGTTAGTTTAGATGAAGCAACATTTGAATATCATGAACATCTATTTTTTTGTTCTCCTAAAAACTATCCTACTAGGGAAGAAATCATGGTGCAAGAAAAAAAAAATTAACAATCTAGTGATATGGTTTCCTTAGATGAAGATGATGAAGTGACATTAGACTCCGCTTCACTAAGAGATCATGAAAATAAGGATAATTTTGTTGAGTTTATGAACATTAGATGTCCTTCAAGTCCTCTAATTATTAGACGTCCTAGAGATCCTTTAATTATTGTACCTCCTAAGGCTAAACTCATCCTTTACCCACCCTCAAACCAATCAAAAACTTTAAACAAACCCATCATCATCCTTTAACCACCTAGAATAATGTGTCACAATAGTCGAGTTACAATACTGTTGCTCATACATATAACACAAGAAATATTAAACAACCACAATCCAATCCTATTTCACTACCATTGCCTCAACCTATCTTCCTAGTTCTCTTCATTTTCCTTTGCATAGTGGGAAGGAGTATGATGTTGTTGAACAACTTAAGAAAAATCCTGCTAAGGCATCATTATTAGACCTTATTAAAGCCTCCCGTCATTCTCATAACATGATTCAAAGTTCCTTAGGACAAGTTCCTACCCCTCTTAATGTGAAATCAAATTATGTGGTAGCCCACATTCAAGCTATAAACCTGGTCAACTTAGACATTACTTTCCATCAAGATGAGTTACCTTCACTAGAAGTGCAAAAACAAAATGAAGCTTTCATTATAATAGCTATTTTCAATAAGATAGGGATAAAGTGAACCTCTTTTGAAAATGGGTCAGCCCTTAATGTGTGTAGTGTAACCCTTCTAGGGATAATATTTCCATGGATAAATCAATAATTGAACCTAATTCCTTATCGATTCAAGGAATTGAAAATATAGGAAAACAACCACTTGGTGTGATCACTTTGCCTATTTTAGCTAGAAAGGCCACATTACAAAGCCCTATTCATGTTATGCCTTATGATCTTTCATACAATCTTCTTTTAGGTACACCATGTGTTCATGTGATGAATGGGGTGCCTTCTCCACTTCATCCTAAAATTAAGTATGTCTACAACAAAAATGTGTATGCAATTGAGGCTAACCTCGAACCAAATTTTTTTTTGAACATTGAGAAAAATAAAGAAAATCCTTAGAAAACACTAAGACCAACTATATAAGTGGAACTCGTGCAAGAGAAATACAAAGAAAATCATATTGAAGAAGTCACAAAGTTATTCGAAGATGATTGAGGTTCCTTAGACTTCACACCTACATTCATGGGAGACTACAAGAACATAACTTGAAAGAGTCTAAATAGAAAAAAGAACTAATAGTAATGTCAACAAAAATTTTAGATGAACCTTTGAAAGCATCCACCTCAACCACTTTAGAAGGAGAAGAAAATTACACAACAAAATTTTATGAAGTTGATTATAAGCAACCACTGAATCCAAAAGAAATGAAAAAGCTTTATGGAAGAGGTTATGAACTTATGACACAAATTGGTTATAGTGGAAAAGGGTGTCATTCTAGAGAAGAAGATCCCTATAGATCCTAACACACAAGGAATGGCTAATGGTCTTGGTTATTAATTAGAGATATCAAATTTCCACAATTGATAATGATTATACACAAAAAATTTGGATTTAATTACATAAATATTTTTGTATCAGAAAGAAACAAAAGCATCAAAAAGATCTTCACTTAATATCAATTTTCTCATACAAAAGATTCCTCCAAGGAAACTCTAACTTTGGTTCATCTTGAACTAATAGATAATGTAGAGCCCCAATCCTATACTTGCACAAACACAAGAGAAAAACACCATATTAGATCAATGCAAGCAAGAATCAAGATTCCCCATGAAATCCATTAACAATACTCAAAATAGGAAGTACAAATGAAGAACACAATGATAAAACAATGAAATCCTAATTAAGCAATCAAACTCTTGATCCCATGGGGGAATTGGTGCCAATTTGATGTAGAAATTGGCCCTTTCCCAAATCCTATGCAAGCTTTGATGAAGATTGGTGGATGATTGAAGCTCCTTGATGAAATTTTGACATAATCTTGCTATGAAACCATGAAAATGATGAACACTTCATATGAAATGGATAAAATTAGCTCTCAATGTGAAGAGAGTAACTTTTCTGTAAGTTGTGGATACAAAATACAAAGAGAAGCCTTCTATAAATAGAATAAAAAGATGAAAGAATGAGAAAAATGGATGAATGTGGGATCATTCAAGATCCAATGGGCAAGTTCCACTTGTCAAGATGTGAATGGAGGAAGCTTGAGCACATTTTGGAGAATGTGAAAAGAGGGGGGAGATTCAAACTCAAAAGATAGCTTTAAGGATGAGGTGAAAGGTGAAGTTAATGTCAAATGGCTCAAGAAAAGGACTTGTATGTGATGTTAAATGCCATGTTGGAAGGACACATCCTTTTGGAGGGATTTTTCAAATTTGAGGAATATTCCACTTTGATGCCTTTTTTGAATTAAAATAGATGATTTATAAATTAATTAAATTGATTTTCATGTGCAAGTTGCAAAATCTAGAGGATTTGATGGATTAAGACTAAGATTGATCAGGATTTGAATAATTTAAAGGAGAGTAGCTGATTTGACCATTTGATTTAGATTTTTGGATTTAAATAAATCAAGATGAGAGGAATAATAATTTTAGACTTAATTAAAGAGGATGGTGTTAGCTTTAAATCAAATAAAGATTAATTTATTTAATTTAAATGAGATGACTTTAGAGATTAATTAAAAATAAAATGAATTGTTTAATTAAAAGAGGGACTATAGGATTAATTAAACAAAGAGATTTATTTAATTAAGAGATGAAATTTGATGAATTTAATTAAATAAATATTATTTAATTAAATGGCAAGCACAGGAGATGATTCAGGATGAACTAGTGTTAGTAAGATCAGGATCATGCGTATAGGATCAATCGGTATATTTTTAGTGTCTACATTTTTCCACTCTTTGAAGTAATGTACTTGCTATGTTGGTTCAAAGAATAAATTTTCTCGATGAAAATTCAAAAATTCTTTGATTTTTTTGGATGCCCCACTACTGCCCCAATGAATGAAGAATTAGGCCGATATACTGCCCCCTCAAGAGATTGAGTGAAAAGGTTCAGTTTGAGGGTCGATCTCACGATGAAGAGGTCCAATATTAGTCTAGCTTGAGTGTTTGATGTAGAAAAAATTGATGATGTAGATAGTCATTAGGCATGGGTAGCCTCATGCCTATTTTGATATATTACATACACTTGATCCCGATTTGTACCATGATAGTTACATTATTGATGATATAAATGAGATGATTATGATGTTTATATGTAATGGATGATATGATGATGCATGGATGATATTGATGTACATGATATGATATGATGAATCTTTTATGATTATGCAAATGGATGATAAATTTATGCTTCATGAGATTCTTAGAATAACCAATCTATATTATGCAATGATGAAATGCAATGCATGCGATATGATCAATGTTTCTTATATGATATGAAATGATATGCATATGGTTTATGGATGTAGGATGGATGCATTAGCGATGATTTATGATTAACTTTCATAGTACCATATTAGTGCAAAGGGAAGTAAGAAGAAAATAAGATGATGACAAGAGACACCACGAAGTCAACTTTATTAGAGATGATGATAATGATGATTTTCTTACCGGGGAGTTGGGATTTTAAAAGGGACAATTACCTTATGTTTGGTAACACACGTAGGAACAATGCATCAAGGTATAAAGAACCAGGATGGCATTGTACGTAGTGCAATGGACTTTGACTTGACAAATAGATAGGAGTATTCTTGTTCACACCTTACATACAAAAACCTTGCTAGGGTGCACTTCCAAAGTTTCAAATATCTCAAACTAAAACATGGAAAGGTGTAACCTATCAATGCAATAGTCAACAAGCTATCCAAAACTCCTTCCTTACACATCTAACAAAGCAAAAATTCACCAATTTATATTACAAGAACGTCAAAAAATCACAACAAACAAATGATAATGATCATTGCCCCATTCCTTTCTTTCTAAATCGTTTTGAGTAGACATCATCAAGAGGTCATTGGAATGAGTACAATAAGATAATCAAAAAGAAAAGAACAAGTACACAAACAAGCCAGTGTTCTTCATACCACTAGTCAAAGGGATGTGTTTTCATTAGGATGAGAATGCAAAGTGATATCCAAAATGATTCCCATTGTTGGAATGATATATCCTAGGACATGCATTGTATAAGATGATGATGGGTTGATAATTTTTTTGATAGTATTTTGATATAAGGTCGATTGCCATGTTTGAGAATGATGAAGAGTTTGATTTTGTATTTAAAAGTTTGTTGTTTCGATTTTGATTTTGAATTTGAAATTTTCTTTTGTTGATTGTTGTGCTTGTTTCTGTTTGTTTTTCCAAAAGGTGAGGGTGAAAGCGAGATGGGAGAGATGGATTTTTTCAAATATTTGGATGCTTTTTGATCTTTTTGAAATGTTTTGAGGTTTTTTTTGGGTTTTTCAAGATTTTATGAATGTTTTTGGATTTTGTGTTTTTTGAATGTTTTTGTGTTTTTGTGTCTCAGGGGTTAATCAAAGATTAGCCTTGCCTATGTTTAAGCTTAGAGATGACGTAGTTTGGATTCCATGTTTTTGATGTTTTTCTAGCTTTTTGAGTGTTTTGGGATTTTGTTATGAGTTTGGATGTTTTTTGGGTTTTCTTGGTTTTTTTGATGTTTTTGGATTTTTCTCATGATTTTGATGATTTGGATATGGATGTGTGTGAAGATATCAGTGAGTTGTTTTGGTATATTTTTCAAAACCAAGCTAAGGTTGATTGATCAGATTGATGGATTGATGATGATAACATTGTTGAGGATACACAACAATGCAAGGATAGTGTTAAGAAACAAAATATTTAGGATGGATATCCCAAGATGATGAGGGATTGATTGGATTTGATTGATTAGGATTTTGAAGCTTGATTTGGAACAAAATTGTTTTAGGATGATTTGACGTGATGTTGATGTGAAAATTCAATGTAATTGATATTGATTGATTGGATTGATGTTCAATGAATGATGAAGCTTAATAATGAATTTCTTCTCATCAAAATATGCCATGGGCTAGTGATTTGGATTTTGGATCACAAATTCTTGACCAATTTGATTTTATGTTTGCCAATGTTCAGATCACTTCATAAGTTGGAGGATGTGGATCAAGATTTATTCCCAAAGCAAGATGTAAATTTATGCCCCTAGTGTCTAGCAATATTTGAAATGTCATGGATGGATGGTTATGGTAAGCACACAAAGGATGCCAAGGATAATCTTTTCATAAGATAACAGGATCAGATAGAGGATGTTTATTTTGATAATGCTTCATGGCTCAGATAATGTTGGGTAGGATAGGATCAATGAAAATGATCCATGTCAAGATGTTTACCATAAGCAAGTGTAAAGTATTCACTAAAATTTTCATCAAGATCAAGATAACTTGGACTATGGATGTAGATGGAAAAGATGGATTAGATAAATGGTTCATGGATGAATGGATTTATTATAGATGAGATGGATGGAATGCTAGATTTATTATGGATGGAATAAGATGCTTCCACCTGAATTGTTGCACATAGATGCTCGATTGTACAAATGACACCTATTTACTAGGTTTTCATCATGGAGGACAATTTTTTTCTTTACTATTTTCAATCCTTTTTTTGATTTTTCTAAAAGATTTTAAGCTCGTGTTGAACCACCTAGTGGTGTCAATGTAGATGCTTCTATCATAATGTGCCATTAATATCCTTCTTGAAGAAGATAATTTTTCAAGATACATGCACTTGAATACAACTTTTGAGATTCCTAATCTGCTTTTTTGATACTAGAGTTAACTTTGTCTCTATGTGCACATCGCGATAGAGTGCCTTCTAAATCTTTATGATAAAGGGTCATTGCAAATATATGGCCATTGTGAGAATTGGATATCATGCATGGAGGTGTGGATGGAGTGTGTTTAGGGATAAAAGATGGATTGGTTGATAGTTTAGAACCTTTGACTCTCCAAACTTGGGGAGAGGAGCAATGATGGGTGGATATGAAAGTGTGCATGGAATTAGGACCAACTGCTTGATGTACTTTGTATGTTGCTTGGGAAGCTTGCTTTTTCCTTTGTGGACATCTTTGATGGATAATTTTCCATTTCTTATTTTTCCCCATAAATTCTTTGACTGATGGAGTTTGATGGGGATAATCCTTCTTTGTACTTTTTGGCATCCATGTGTATTTGATTTGTCCATTACGATTCTCAGATTCTTTTTCTTTGGTGATGTTTTTCTTGCTTTGATTCACATCCTTCTTTCGATGTTGGTCCCAATTTGTGGATGGGGTGATGGGTAGATGAAGATTCATGACTTGGTTGGTTGTAGTATTGGTATCGGTTTTCCCATAAGGTTTCTTCGTGCTCCCTATGTTGACATTTGGTTGAGACATAGTTGACCCTAGTATGGTGGTAGTGTTACCTTCCTTCCTTCATTTTTCTTGTTTTGAGATGTCTTGTTCAATAAGCATGTTCTGATAAATTACCACTATAGATGATGTTTAAATTTTCTACTCTGCTAACTTTGAAATGTCCTATTCTATCTGACTTGTTTCCTTGAGTGGATAATGCTGGATATATTAATACATGATGTCCCAATCTAAATTTGGGGTATATCTAATCTTGATGTTGGAAACTCAGTTTGACTGTAGGAATTGATAACCTGCTCTTCTTGTGTAGTAATGTCTAGAGCAAAGGATTCTTGTTCTGAATGATGATCATTTACGTATCCATCCATATAAAGAATCTCATGGGTAGATGGAGGACTATGAGCTGTGTGGATACGATCATCTTGTCTAGATAGGAGAGTGTCCATTAGATCTTTTTAGTATCTTGGAGATATAGATTTTTTATCTTGATTAATCTTGGAATTGATTTTGACATACTTTGGATCAAGTTCTTGACACATGTGGATCAATTTCAAAGGATGGGTTTCTTACAAAGGGTCCTTGGACATCATCATTAGGCACATGGGAAGTGGCTCAATATCCTCTTGATTTTTAAGTGGACTTGGATCAAATGTTGAGTTGAGGATCTCTTTAGTATCTGTAACCATGAGGTAAAAGGATGTCAATATGTCTTAGAAAGGGACATTGCTAGACTTTGGTGAAAGATGTTGATCATATTTTGGAATAAATTCTTGAGATATGTTCTCTAACCCATTAGGTGATGTAGAGAAATTTTCAACATGACCATTGGTCGATGGGTCATGGATTGTGTCAATAGGATAAAATAATTCTAACACTCCTTGAAATAGATCACTAAAAAGTGGCTCTTGATGTATGGTTAGATGATCATCGAATGAGGTGGAAACATCTTCAATGTGCTCATTAATGGATAGGTTTTGAAAATTGTTTTCAACAATTGTGGTAGAGAGATTTTTAATGTTATTGCCAATGGTTGAATCCTGATTATTATCCCCAACAATTATTACTTTTTGATCAATCATGTCTTAGATGAAATTTTTGAGTCAAATACAATCTGATGTTGTGTGTCCCTTTATTTTTTGAAAATCACAAAGGTGATTTTCATTATACCATGGTGGTTTCACCAGGGGCTCTTGATAGTTTTAATAGGTGGGAATTGTGATGATTTTTTCCTACACCAACCACTACATGACTGATTCGATTAGTTTCCCAAGTGGTGTGTATTTTCATTTGTTTCCTTGTGAGTTTTAACCTTTGAATTGACCTTGTGGTGGTGATTGATCTTTGAGATGTGGGGGTTGGATTTTTTGTTGATGTTGTTGATCATGATATCTGACTTCTTGAAATTGAAGATATTGTTCTTGATGTGGTTGTGGATGCAACTTAATGTTCTAATGACATGGTTTGACCAATGGAAGAGTGTATTGATTTTGGAGTGAAAATTTCTCTTGGCTCAATAAGTCAATTAGTTTGGCAAGTGAAGCAAGTTGATCTAGCAAATTTTAATCTTGATTTTTATTTTGATTCCCTTGATATAGTTGATTTGGATTTTGTTTAAGTAGATTTAGAATGTACACTTGTGGTGTTTGTATGGGATCATGGAAAATTTTATTTTGGACAATGTTCTGATTTGAGATGATGTTTAGATTTGGAATTATAGGTTGAAATTGAACATTTTTGTGGTTGGGAATCATATTTCCTTGACTTAGGTAACTTTGATTTTGCATGGTGTTACCTTGTCTTGGATTCATTATCATCATGTTTGGACTTTAAGCAACATTTGTATGACTCACAAACATATCTATCCCAAATTTTACCAAGTGTGGATTTGAAATGCTCATGTTTAGAAAACTTGTACTTGACATGTATGGATTTGGTGGGATGATGATGTTTTGTGGAAGACTCATGTATTGGGTGTTTGTTTTATAGATTGGTAGGTTCAGTCTTATATTTTAATCTATCATTGGGAAAGATGTTCCAAACTCTTGACTGGGAAAACTCGCATTTGTTGTACCATCGAGGTTTGAAGGAGATAATGATCCCATGTATGGATTGTATAAATGCAAGTGTTGATAATCAATTGGCATTGTAAGGCTTTGATAGTTTAGTTGGTTTGGACTGATCATGATGTACAGATGAAGTGTATGTTCCATGTTATTCTTGTGTTTTGATCTTTTTGCAAAAGTGAACCTCTAAGGTCTTCAAGACCAATGATAAGATGAAGGATGAAAGGGGTGAATGATATGGGTGTTTTAACTTTCAAGAACTTTTGGTCAGTGCTAGACTTAGGGTTTTATTTTGATTGGTTTGATTTGGATAATGAACTTGTAAACCCTAAAATGTTAGATGTTATCTTAGGATGAGCTTGTTAAAATAAGTGATAATTTAACTGTATGAGGAAGGATTCATCCACACATACCTAACTAAACAAATGATTTTGATTTGGTTTAAGGATATAACCAAGTCTAGATAATGATGTTTCCAAAGCTCTAAAGTAGAACCCCAATCCTATACCTACACAAATGTAGAACCCCAATCCTATACCCAGACAAACACAAGAGAAAAACACCATATTAGAAAAATGAAAGCAAGAATCAAGATTCCCCATGAAATCCATTAACAATACTCAAAATAGGAAGTACAAATGAAGAACACAATGATAAAACAATGAAATCCTAATTAAGCAAGAAAAATCTTGATCCCATGGGGGAATTGGTGCCAATTTGCTATGGAAATTGGCCCTTTCCCAACTCCTATGCAAGCTTTGATGAAGATTGGTCGATGATTGAAGCTCCTTGATGAAATTTTGACATAATATTGCTATTAAACCATGAAAATAATCAACACTTGATATGAAATGGATAAAATTAGCTCTCAATGTGAAGAGAGTAACTTTCCTCTAAGTTGTGGATACAAAATACAAAGAGAAGCCTTCTATAAATAGAAGAAAAAGATGAAGGAATGAGAAAAATGGATGAATGTGGGATCATTCAACATCCAATGGGCAAGTGCCACTTGTCAAGATGTGAATGGAGGGAGCTTGAGCACATTCTGGAGAATGTGCAAAGAGGGGTGAGATTCAAATTAAAAATATGGCTTGAAGGATGAGGTGAAAGGTGAAGTTAATGTCAAATGGCTCAAGAAAAGGACTTGTAAGAGATGTTAAATACCATGTTGGAAGGACACATCCTTTTGGAGGGATTTTTCAAACTTGAGGAATATTCCATCTTTGTTGCCTTTTTTAAATGGAAATAGATGATTTACAAATCAATTAAATTGATTTTCATGTGCAAGTTGCAAAATCTAGAGGATTTGATGGATTAAGACTAAGATTGATCAAGATTTGATTAATTAAAAGGAGATTAGCTGATTTGACCATTTGATTTAGATTTTTGGATTTAAATAAATCAAAGAGAGATGAATAATAATTTTAGACTTAATTAAATAAGATTTTATTTATTTAATTAAAGAAGATAGTGTTAGCTTTAAATCAAATAAAGATTAATTTATTTAATTTAAATGAGATTAATTTGGAGATTAATTAAATAAAATCAATTATTTAATTAAAAAAGGGACTATAGGATTAATTAAACAAAATGATTTATTTAATTAATAGGAGATGATGACTAAATTAGATAAAAAATGATTTATTGAATTAAGAGTGTAAATGTGATGAATTTAATTAAATAAATATTATTTAATTAAATCACAAGCAGAGGAGGGGGTGACCCTTTGGTGAAATGGCGGGGCTTCTTTCCTGTAGTGCCAACAACCAAGGTTCAAACGTCACGGGGTCAATCTCTACCGTGTCAAAACTTGAGATTGGGGGAGACCCTGTGGTGAAATGGTGGGGATTTTTTCCTATAGTGCCATGTTCAACCAAGGTTCAACCACATGAGATCACTCTCTACCGTGTCAACAATTGAGAATGCTTACACCAAATTTTATATAATGGAGCAGAGAGATGGGAGTTCACAAAGCATAAAAGGTTGCTTTAGAAGGAAAGGTTGTAAGGGAAAGATAGAGGCATTGGGGTGATGAATCGTCGAAAGAGAAAACTAAGGGCAGAGCATAGGTTCACATTCTAGAGTGGATTTTCACTGGCAGAGAATGGGTCGACAAATGCTTACCAGCCCTGTTGCAAGAGATGATTGATAAGAAAGAAGGGGACCAAGTAAGGCTATGACATGATACCCCTGAAACTCCCAATGCAAGCCGAATCCCATGATCAGAGAAGTTACCACCTTTTGAGAAAAGCGGCAATGGACAATGAAATGTTAGGGAAAATTACAAGTGGCAAAATAAACCTAGCAGCCATCACCAAACAAGAAGTAGAAGAATTGGACTGGAGCCATCGAAGGAAGAACAAAGGAAAGTGTCAATAGTTAGTGATATGAAAAATGATGAACACCCCATGGAGATTGATGTCACAGAGGAAATCAAGGAAGATGCCACTCTTCTTAGCGAATTTTCATGTATCTTTTGTTTCATCGGGGGCACACCGAGTCGTGCAGACATTAAAAATTGGATCATAGACAAGCGAAATACGGAAGTTCTAATAAGATTCATGTTGAAGTGGTTCTTTGTGGTGATTTTTATAGATGAGAAAAACAAACACATAATAACGAAAGGGGATCTATGGTACATGAAGGGTATGCCCCTATATATGCAACCGTGGTGCATGAATTTTGATCCGACAAAAAAGCAGCCGTATGAAAAACTGATCTGGGTTAGACTTTATAATTTACCAATAGAATACGAGGCTAGAGAATGTTTAGAGAAGATTGACAAGTCTCTGGGAACCTTACTGGAAGTGGATTCAAATATTTTGGAAGGAGATCTATAT
Source organism: Sequoia sempervirens (assembly GCA_007258455.2). Lineage (NCBI taxonomy): Eukaryota > Viridiplantae > Streptophyta > Pinopsida > Cupressales > Cupressaceae > Sequoia > Sequoia sempervirens. The sequence continues at coordinate 579,836 of VDFB02000002.1, forward strand.
AATTTGTCTAGGCTTCATATTGCGGCAATTGATTCTATACCACGCAAAATATTCCTTCTGGTGAGGGAGAGTCATGGTTGTAGGAGGTTGAGATTGAAGAACCATGTTTCTTCTGTGTGGAATGTGGTGACAAGAACCATAGCAATAGGACCTACATTAATAATGAAAGGGCTTGGAAAAATCTGCCATCCAAGAATATCCCCTCATGAAACACCACACCTAAGAAAAATAATCCCAAGGAAAGATCATACATCCCTGAAACAACCGATCCAAAAAAGTGGGATCAAGAGCAAGGTGCTCATTATATCAAGGAGTCATATAATAGTAAAGTGGGGTTGGATCTGCCTACACAACAACCTATCCTAGTGGGAGGGGAGGCAGAGGATGCAGATAGGGAAAATGATGGCCTAGACTCAAATGCCAATGATGATGATGTATTGGATATAGTCGATGAAAGGTGTATCTCTCATATGGAAATCAATCATCTGGGTTTGGGAAAAATTGGCAACCCTGGCAACCCAAGAGGTAGGAAATCCGTAAAACAATTAAGGGAAGAAGAAGCGGTGGCTAAGAAATATATTAGTATCACCAAATTCATGAGTACCAAGGGAGGAGCTACCTCCCTTGGGAAACAATGAAGATTACAACATGGAATGTCATGGGCCTGATGGCTCCTGAAAAATGATGATTGGTTAGGCACCAAATGCTAAAAAGCATTAGTAGTATCATTTTGTTGCAAGAAACTAAGTTAGTAGGAGATGACTGTGCAAAATTCCTAAAATATTGTCGATACTGGGAAGGATCTTTTCAAAAAAAATTTGGTTCAGCGGGTGGTTAAGGCTTGTTATGGAAGGTGGTGGAATTCTCTATGGAGATTTTGTTTGCTTCTACGAACTGGATGTCAGTGAAGGTGTTTGCATTAATGTTGAACAAATGGTTTTTGACTATAAGTATATATGGTCCAAAAAAAATAGTTGACAAAGCTACATTATGGTGCTCGATCTTGGAATTTTTTCATTCCCGTCTAGAGGATTTGCTGGTGATTGGGGGAGATTTGAATACTATACTTGAATTTTTAGAGAAGAGTGGTGGCATTAGAAAAGTGTCACAATCTATCATTGATTTTAGAGTGTTTGTAGGGAAATGTGGTCAAGTGGATAGCCTAGTGGACAATGGAATATTTACATGGACAAATCATCACAAAGATTTCACAGCTATCTCAAAAAGACTGGATTGATTCTTGTTATCACCCTGCTAGTTTGAAACAGGTGTGAAGGTGTCAGCCAATATTCTGCTTGTCTCAATATCTGACCATTTTCCTATTGAATTGTCAATAACATCTGGTTAGTCTGCAGAAAAATCAAATTTCAAATTTCAAAATATGTGGTGGCGAGATCCGAACATTCTTATGCTACTAGAACAATGGTGGAAAGAATCGAAGATAGGTGGCTCTATTAGTTTTATAGTAGTTAAGAAATTAAAGGTAATCAAACAAAAATTGAAAGAATGGAACAAGGTACATTTCTAGAACATTTTTATGGACAAGGAAAAGGTTGAGGTGGAGCTAGAAGCTCTCAGTGAGGTGATAATAAAGAACAGTATGAAAAATGAGGAATATACAAAGAAAAGCACCTAAAGGAAACATTAGCTGAGCTGTTAAAAAGGGAGGAGGTATATTGGAAAGAAAAATCCTGGGAAGTGTGGCTAAACGAAGGGGATTCTAACTCCAAATTCTTCCATGCCTCTGTTATGGCTAAGAGGGCATCAAACAAGATCAAGGAGATTCACGACTATAGTGGCCGAATTTTCAATGGAGGAAATGCAGTTGGGATGGTTCCCTACAAGTTCTTTTCTAAACTATTTTGGGAACAACATAATTAGGAAGTGAATATGGATTTCTTGGATTCAGTTTGCTCTAGAATCAATGAAGAAGACAATAGAAGACTTTGCAAACAAGTATCAATGGAAGAAGTGCATAAGGCTCTATTTCAAATGCACCCTGACAAGGCACTAGGACCTGATGGCTTCCCCGCAAGTTTCTTCTAGAAATTTTGGAGCTTCATGGGTAACGAGTTATCGAAGTTTGTTGAGTGTTTCACAAATCTGGAAAATTCATTAAGGATATTAATAACTCAATAATAGCATTGATTCCAAAGAAGCATGATTGCTCCTCTTTTAATGATTTTAGGCCTATATCACTATGCAATACACTGTACAAGATTGTGGTCAAAGTGCTAGCTAATAGGCTAAAACCATTGTTGGAGAAGATTATTTCGGTCGAAAAAAATGGTTTTGTGCCTGGTAGAGAAATATTACATAGCATACTTATCATTTCAGAGGTAGTGCACACACTTTGATCAAGAAAATAGGCGGGGATGATTATAAAGCTGGATGTGAGCAAGGCATATGACAAGGTGATATGGCCATTCCTGATGGAAGTTATGAAGAAATTAGGGTTCAGTAGTCAATGGTGCAAATTAATCTTCCAATATATCTCTTTGGTGAGATTTTCTATTGCTATTAACAGCTCACCACAAGGTTTCTTTAAAGCAACAAATGGGCTCAGGAAAGGAAACCCGCTCTCCCCCTTCCTCTTCATCATTTTAGCAGAATCCTTTAGTTGTGCTATCAAAAAATTTAGTATGCAAGGGTGGTGGCAAGGTATATGTGTAGCCCCGAACATGAAACCTGTCACTCATGTTCAGTTTGCCGATGACACTTCTATCCTGGGGGAAGCAAGCATAAAAGAGGCTAGAAACATAAGTTAGGTGTTGGCAGACTCCAAAGACAATTTAGGGAAAAAAATGAATAGGGACAAATCATGTGTTTTCTTCTTTAATACAAGGCATCAATTACAACAAGCAATCATTTCAATCTTGGGAATACGAATCAGGAAATTTCCATCTAAGTTCCTCGGTGTTCAAATATTTGAAGGCTCGTGTAAATCCAAACACTGGGGCGAGGTAATTGAAAGATGTCAAAACAAGGTGATGGCCTGGAAAAATAGCTGGCTCACTCTAGCAGGTAGGATAACCATGGAAAAAATGGTTATGGCGGCAATACCTATTTTCACAATGTCCTGCTTCGAAGCACCGACAAAAATTGAAAAAAGAGTTGGAGGGAATTATGAAGAAGTTTTTATAGGAAGGCTCAAAGGAAGTTAAGAAAATTCCTTTGATCAGGTGGGATTCAGTATGCATGTCAAAAGATGACAGTGGAGTTGGGTTGCGAAAAATGAGGTTACAGAATAATGCATTAGGTGCAAAGTTGATATGGAAGATGTATAGAAGGCCTGATAAACTGTGGTGTTGGATTTTACAAAGTAAGTACTTGGACAATGAAGATCCCTCTCGAATACTAATGGTTGCTAATTTAGAGGGTGTTTCGGCTGTGTGGAAATTTATATCAAACTACAGACACCTCATCACAATGCACCTATCTTGGTGGATTGGGAACACTGAGAAAGCATTCTTCTGGACTGACTCATGGAACGACCACCAAAGATTGGCAGAAATGTTTGACCTTGATCAATATTTGGATCACCTCTAGTCCAATTTTGGTGCAAAGGTGGCAAATTACGTTAGAACAGAGAATATCTCACGATACGATAATTACTGTTGGGTCAATTTTTCAACCCTACAACTTCTTGAAACTTTATCTACTAAGATCTGTAAGGAATTAGGTGACCACCTAATCAGACTATTCGATAGGGAAGACTCTATTTTCTGGCATGGTGCGTCTTCTGGGGAGTACTCTACCAAGCTTGGTTACCAAATCTAGTTAAAGCAAAGTAAGGATAAATCTTGGGTGGCAAGAATTTGTTGGAAAAAAGAAATTATGCCTAAGGCCAGGACTTTCTTGTAGATTTCTCTTCATAAACAATACCTCACTGGTGAGCGATTGAAGAGATTGGGTGTTCTTGGCCCATCATGGTGCAAATTATGCAAACAAGAGGAAGATGATCTAGATCATCTGCTTCTAACATGCTCGTATGCCACATCATGTTGGGATCGGCTACAAAGTGACCTCAAATTTATTGGGCCAAGACAATGCAAGCTCTGGGATTTTTTGGCAAGCTAGCCGGCCATGTGTACATTTGGATACTAGAAGGAAATTTGGATTTTGGCACCCTCATTGGTTGTATGGCATATTTGGAAAGAGTGGAACAAACGGGTCTTTAAAGGTACTCCACTTACCTGAGATCACCTTTTTGAGAAAATTCAGTTGGCTATCGTTGAAACAACAAATAATAGGGTAACTATGGGTCCGAAGTCCAAATTTTCAGGATGGGACAAAGAAATTATGAGGAAATGGAATGGACTCAAGATCCTAGCCTTTTGCCAGCCTTCTATTCAAAAAGTGAATAGGAAAGATATTTTTTGGACTCACCCGATAAGGCTAAAATGGAAACTGAACTTCGATGGGGTGATAAAGGGCAACCCTTGGAATGCAAGGGCGTGATGCATAACTCGAGACTTAAAAGGTGAGTGCATGTGGGATGCTTCAAAAAATTTAGGAATATGCACAAACAATATGGTGGAAATGGAGGTGCTTTGGCTTGGTTTGCAAATATGTATCGAGAAGGGTATCGACGTTGTCGAAATCGAAGGAGATTCTATGCTCTACATTAATCCAATTATTTCAGGAAGATCCCAAAATTGGAGAATAATGAATGGATCGGTCTAGTAAAGGATTCCCTAGGCAGGGTATTAGAAGACACCTTGTCACACATCTACAGAGAGGTGAATCAAGCTGCATATTTTCTAGAAAACTCAGGCGTGGTGCAAGCTGAAAAAGTAGTTGTTGGTTCGACTCTATACCTTGGCCGAGTCTGCAAGAAGTAATATTAAAAGATTCTTTGGGCTGTCATGACACTCCATAGGTTCCCATTTGTGCTCGTGAATCCCTTGGCATTTGAATATTGGCAGGGCGTACTAGTGATCACGATTTTGGGAGATTCAAGATATGCTGTGACTGTTGGATATTTGTTGTCCAATGGTCTCTTAAAATTTCTCCTATTCCTATTTAACACTGGTGTTCATACTCATGTTTAACTATAAGTGAAATTCTTGGGGTGTGAGGTGTTGAGCGATCATGGTATTCCAATTTGGGATACTCTGCCAGTGTGCTAAGGAAGCTCTACCAGTACAGTGTAGGCATCTTTTCCTAATCCAAAACTAGGAGACATTGAATGCTATTGTCGACTTGCTTTCCTCCCTCCTGAACGTAAACCAACATTAGTGCGATGGCAAGCTATTTGAGGTTATGATTGGCATCATGGTGGATATTACTAAGTCTAGGGAATGTGTGGTTACACGGCTAGACAGGCTCATGGTGCTGATGTATGTTCATGCCATTGCAAACACTATGATGGAGCTATGGATGGATGGATGGGTAAGTCTTCTCAGAGTTTACTTCAACCTTGCAATTTTGAGTGATGATGAAGGTAATGGCAGTAAAACAGAGACTAACAAGTGCGAGGCCTAAATTAACTTTATGTCCAATGCATGGGAGGTTTTTCAAATGGGATTCATGACTGTGGACATGGGGGCATTCGCAAGATACATGGACTCAAATCTTTCATGGATGGGAGAGGGTAGTCTCAATAGGCTTGTTAGGATGGGTAATCTCATGGCAATAATATATCTGTTGTTGAGTGTCTAGGTCTTTTTGGGTTAAACTATTGCATTTAGGGGTTTTTATGGCATTTTCATGCCTTACTATGTTACTGTATCTGGGAGCTACCCCCTTATTTGGTAATACTCATCTATAAAAAAAAAAATCACAAGCAGAGGAGATGATTCGGGATGAACTAGTGTTATTAAGATCAGGATCATGCATATAGGATCAATCAGTATATTTTTAGTGTCTACATTTTCCCCCTCTTTGAAGTAATGTACTTGCTACATTGGTTCAAAGAATAAATTATCTCCATGAAAATTCAAAAATTCTCTATTTTTTTCAGATGCCCCACTACTGCCCCAGCGAATGATGAAGAGTTTGATTTGGTATTTAAAAGTTTGTTGTTTCAATTTTGATTTTACATTTGAAATTTTGTTTTGTTGATTCTTGTGCTTGTTTCTATTTATTTTTCCAAAGGGTTAGGGTGATGATTGATTTTATTATGGGTGAAAGTTTATTTTCGGTGAAAGCGAGATGGGACAAATGGATTTTTTCAAATATTTTGAGGTTGTTTTTGGGTTTTTCAAGCTTTTATGAATGTTTTTGGATTTTGTGTTTTTTGAATGTTTTTGTGTTTTTGTGTCTCAGGGGTTGATCAAAGATTATCCTTTCCTATGTTTAAGCTTAGAGACAACGTAGTTTGGATTCCATGTTTCTGATGTTTTTCTAACTTTTTGAGTGTTTTGGGATTTTGATTTGATTTTGGATGTTTATTTTGGTTTTCTTGGTTTTTTGGGTGTTTTTGTATTTTTGTCATGATTTTGAGGATTTGGATATGGATGTGTCTGATGATATCAATGAGTTGTTTTGGGATTTTTTTTAAAACCAAGCTAAGGTTGATTGATTAGATTGATGGATTGATGATGATAACATTGTTGAGGATACACAAAAATGCAAGGATAGTGTTAAGAAACACAAGATTTAGGATGGATATCCCAAGATGATGAGGGATTGATTTGATTTTATTGATTAGGATTTTGAAGCTTGATATCGCTAGGCAAAGGGATGTGTTTTGATTAGGATAAGAATCCAAAGTCATATCCAAAATGATGCCCATTGTGAGGAGAGTAACTTTTCTCTAATTTGTGGATACAAAATACAAAGAGAAGCCTTATATAAATAGAATAAAAAGATGAAGGAATGAGAAAAATGGATGAATGTGGGATCATTCAACATCCAATGTGCAAGTGCCACTTGTCAAGATGTGAATGGAGGAAGCTTGAACACATTTTGGAGAATGTACAAAGAGGGGGGATATTCAAATTCAAAATATTGCTTGAAGGATGATGTGAAAGGTGAAGTTAATGTCACATGGCTCAAGAAAATGACTTGTAAGAGATGTTAAATGCCATGTTGGAAGGACAAATCCTTTTTGAGGGATTTTTCAAATTTGAGGAATATTCCATCTTTGATGCCTCTTTTGAATGAAAATAGATGATTTATGAATCAATTAAATTCATTTTCATGTGCAAGTTGCAAAATCTAGAGGATTTGATGGATTAAGACTAAGATTGATCAAGATTTGATTAATTTAAAGGAGATTAGCTGATTTGACCATTTGATTTAGATTTTTGGATTTAAATAAATCAAAATGAGTGGAATAAATTTTTTAGACTTAATTAAATAAGATTTGAATTTATTAATTGAAGAGGACGGTGTTAGCTTTAAATCAAATAAAGATTAATTTATTTAATTTAAATGGGATGACTTTAGAGATTAATTAAATAAAATGAATTATTTAATTAAAAGAGGTACTACAGGATTAACTAAACAAAGTGATTTGTTTAATTAATAGGAGATGATGACGTAATGAGATAAAAAATGATTTATTTAATTAAGAGATGGAATGTGATGAATTTAACTAAATAAATATTATTTAATTAAATGAAAAGTAGAGGAGATGATTCAGGATGAACTAGTGTTAGTAAGATTAGGATTATGTGTATAGTATCAATCGGTATATTTTTAGTGTCTACAAATACTACATGTGGTTATAGTGTCAAAAAATGTTGTCACTTACATTTTCACACTTGATTTTGGAATAATTAATGGTAAATTAGACTTAATGTCACCTTGATCTAGTGTTGTGAGGTGTTTTACACATCCACATTTGGTCTTTGCCCCTTTTGTAAAATAAATTAACTTTTAACTATGCCTTAATTTAGTGTTTTAAAGTGAATTTATTTACACCTTTACATTAAATTTAGGAGGTTTGTAAACTAAATGGACCTAATCTAGTGTTTTAATGTATTCTACACAATAACATTGGATTTGGGTCCCTTCTAAGCTAAATAGACCCAATTTTTCCTTAATTTAGTGTTGTAAAGTGTGTTTATTTACACTTTCACATTGGATTTTGGGCCCTCTTACATTTATGACCTTTATAGATCATCATTAATAGGCCCCTATGACACCATATTATGCATCCCAAGACACATTTTAATCAAAATCATGACAATATCAACATAGAAACTTAATTTACACATTCCCCAACATTTGAGCAAGCAGAATTGCCCCTGTGGGACCCATTTGCCACTTTGGGTGAATGAGTCCCATCTAGGTGGGACTCATTTAAAATGAATCATTCAAGGTATTATTTTTATTTTTTTCATGTTTCATGCCTCGAATTCATTATCTCATCATTTCGTTTAATTACCTAGACAAGGGGTTTCACCAAGGAAAACCCCTATTCACTAACAATCAATAAGTTTTTCTCCTCTTTACATGTGTGATTGTAGATATAGGCTTCTTGGAGCTTTAAAGATCATTGAAGATTAGGCTACAAGCTTGTTGAAGTTATCTCCCCATTTACAAGATCATAATCCTCACTAAAAGGTCATCTATAGGCCCAAATTTAGAGTTTTAGATCCAAAAGCTTGTAGAAGCAGATTGAGCAGACTAAGAAGAGCATATTCAAACTTTGAATTCTTAAAAAAAGTGGAACAAGAATGATTCACCATAAGTGGTGAATGATTCCCACTACAGGTTTTTTTCAAAAAATAAAAATAAATACCCTTTTCTCTAAAACCTACTCTTGTGCAAAAATACAGAACAGGGATTGATTCACCTAGAATGGTTAATGAGTCCTAATAGGTTAAAAAGTTAGAACTTCCAACATTTTAAGACTCCTTCCAATCATCTTCCAATTTCTAGGTGCACACATTTCATCTTAAAGTTTGTTATTCTATTTTATATGTATTTCTAGGTCATTTAATTCAAGTTTGCATAATATTAGGGTTTTGCATTTCATCTTCCATGTCATTGTATTTTCCAAGTTTTAAATTGGCGGTGAACCCCTAATTAGATCATATTTAGCCCCTAGAACAAAACTCTTGCAAGATCTCTTTTTCCTTTGCATTGAGATCTCAAGGGTTTGTTCTTGAGTGAAAGATACTAAAAACTGCCGCTTTTAGGTATGTAAACCCTAAAGGTGGGAGAGCAACCAATTTTCCACCTTTAAATGGTAACACTTCATTAGATATGCATCAAGTTGATACATTGTTTACTCATTACAATGAGTAACATTAGTTGTTGCTCCTTGCCATATAATAGTTGTATGATCATAACACACTAATTGTTGCATGTTTAACATTCATTGCAAATTATTTTCTTGTTGCAAGGAGTAGAATATCATCACCCATCTTGGGTCATCATTTTCTTGCACTAAGTGGGGGAAAGAAGTTAGTTAGCCTTATCCTTGTATAGCACTTGTTGTTGTCTCTTTTGGCTAGTTGACCAACTTCCATGTTTATATAGGAGCAAGCATGGGATATGGACAATTTGCCTTATGTTTTCTCACATGTGATTTACTTTTCTTTCTATGTTTAGCGTTACATTTTTGGGGAAACCCTTTATTCATGGTGTAGCTTAATTTGGTATAGGGTTTTCCAAATAAGATATCATGTTTTCTTCTACTTTAAAGAACTTTCTCACAACATGGTGTTTAGCAATTTCTTTAAAGTGTGGGCTTACATTGACATTATTCTTTTGCATTTCAATTACAACTCATATTTAATTTTGTGGTCTTCTTACTTCATGTGACATATCTTTCTCTTTGTGGTGACATTCAGCATGATGTCCTTCAAGATCATGATATCTCTTAGCATATTATATTCCTCTTAGTGGAAATGCCAAGTAGAGTGCATTCCCTAAGTTGTGAATCTTCTATTCTTTGATTGGTCCTCTCTTGGAGACATCAGGCACAATGTTCCCTAGGTTAAGGCCTTACATGAACTAAGCAAAACCCATTTCATAGTACCTTACACTATTTTTCATTTACAATAACCATTATATGGATACCTCGCCTAACACACTTTGCTTGCCTTAGGGCCATCCTATTTGTTCATGGGTGTTAGTATATGAAGTTTTTCTTGCCTCATGAATCTTGTTGTTCACTACTTTAGTTTGAGTTTGATGCAAGGTCATCCTCTCAATAAAGTGGGGGCTAAATGTACTATCAAAAGTTATACTCCCTTCTTGGAGATAGTACAATTTCACACTTTACTTTGACCTATTTTAGTACCCTTGCATTCATGTCCTTTAAATAATCATTAATAGGCCCCTAAGACCCTTTCTTAGATATCCCAAGGCTTATTTCAACTAAAATCCTAACAAATTCAGTAAAAGCATTTAATATTCCAACCCCTTGACATTATCTCACCCTAAAAAACTTAGGGTGGACTAATACACCACCCTAGGTGTATTAGTCCCCCTAGGTGGGACCTATATGCAACCCTTGGCATATTAGTCATGTTTGGGGCCTTTTTAGGGTTTTGAGCAGGAAATCAATATTTTTTAATTCAAATTTTGTAAATTTTGGCATTTGGGATCTAATAAACGGTAAATTAGATAGGATAAATATAAAAATAAGGTTTCAAATCATTATTTCACCTAGCAATTTTTATCTAAGATCTGGAGCTTCCAAGTATCCAAGTATCCTAGCAAGTTTATGAGATCAAGAGCATTCAAGAGCAAGTTATCAAGCATTTGTAGCAATATTCAATTTTTCAAGCATCATGTCAAAGTCTTCATGCATCGTGTGTATTTTGTGAGCTAACATCTATGATGTAGGCTTCATGGTTCAAGAAAGCATTCAATCAAGAGTCAAGATCCACATTCATGCCAACCATTTCACACAATTTTGTGTTGCAAGAATATAAATAATGAAGGTGTTTTCATTAATGTCAACTAGTCAATTGATTATCAACTGATTGTTCTTGTCATTAATGTCATGGTTGCAAGTTATTGGTTGTATATGTTGAGAATATTAAGAAAATTGTATTGAAGAAATATTATCGGTGTTAAATGGTTGCTTTGGGTTTTTCTCTAGGATTTTCTCCTATGTTTGTGTGGTTCAAATATGTTGGTCATGGTTGTTGGATGTTGCTATATCCAATTTTTTGGTTCCTGATTCATTGTACAGTGTGAGTTATGTTTACCAGTTGTGAAATGTGGTTTTCTATGTTTTTTGTTGAGGTTTGAGAGAAATGTTGTTAGTCTGGATTTCTCTTTGTTAAGTTTGTATGACTTGTACTAGTTAAAAAGTTGAGTTGTGTTGATTATATTGAAGATAATTTTGGTATCTGGAAGGTTCATATTAATTGCTCTATGTGTTTTACACTGGTTTGGTCGACCTTTTGTTAAACACTACCTTTGGAGTTGATGAAGCATGTTGGATCTATTTGGGTCCTTATGAAGCATGTGTTTGGGTCACCCTAATTCTAATTCCACCCTAGGATGTTCTTGCACCAACCTAATTTGAATTTGAATTTGGATGACTGACTTTGGATATGTTTCAAAGTTGAAGATGGTATAAATACATGATGAGTTAGTGGTAAAGTGAGAGAAAGTGAAAAGAGAGATAAGTGCAAAGAAATAGAGTAGATAAATGTGAGATTGAAGTGGATTAATGAGTGTGTGTGATGCAAGTGTGGTAGATAAGTGCGAAGCTAAAATGTTAGGTTTCCAGATGTAGTGAGTAGAAGGTGTACTCTATCATTCATGCATGTCTACAGACCGTGGTTGAGAAAATTGTGGTGGATTTATCTATTGCATTGAGACTGTCTTCTCTCTATAACATATCTCTTCTATCTTCTTTGTATCTTTGTGGAAATGAGCCCTTCAGGTTGTTATCCCTATTAGACAGTGAGTCCTTTTTTTAGCAGTCAGCTTTGTTTCTTAGGAAGTGAGTCTCTTGTAATCATTATTAATATTCTCTATAGTGTGAATTAATCCTCACCATGGTTTTCTCTTATTGGGTTTCCCATGTAAATTTGGTGTTATTGCATTTGTGTGATGGTTTTTAGTTTTTGCACTAGTATTTAATGTTTAATCATTTAAGTAGTGTTAAGTAGTAGTTTCAGTGAATTAATTAAGCTTTAAATATGTGACAATTGATTCATGCACCCCTCTCAGTTGTCTTGTTCAATAGTTTGCAACCTTCATTTCAAGGGTTTGGTGAGTTGCAACATTGCATTTGTTCATTCATCATTCCTTCATGCTATTTAATTTCACTTCGAGGTTTAGTTACCAAAATGGGGTTTGACCAAGGAAAATCCCCATCCTCCAACAAAAAACAATTTTCCCTCTCTTGTGATGCATTTTTTGCAAATTTATGTGAATTGGACTCATTTTCCCAACCTAGTGATTTAGTCCTTGAGATAGCCTTTCAACAACATTCAACAGTATCAAATCCTGGTTTGAAGGAATCAAAAAGATTCTCAAAAAAACCTATAAGTGGACTAAATCGCCCAACCTAGTGTATTAGTCTTTGGACAGTTTTTTATCACCATTCAATAGATCTTGATAGTTAACACAAAAAATCCATATTTTTCCCTGAAAACCCTAGAGTAGGACCCATATGCCCTACCTAGCATATTAATCTCAGTGCAAGCCCTAACAACAATTTTTAGAGTTTATAGATCTTGACTTGGCATCTTTATTCACCTAGGTACTTTTATGTTCCATTCAGTTTGTCAGTTTCATTTCATGCTTTCAATTTTCTAGGTTTCATAGTGAGTTTGCATAAGTGTTTGCATTTCTCCCTTTTGAAGCTTCATTTAATGGTGAACCCCTATCCAATTATCCAAGGAATCCACTAGCCATTCCTCAATTTATTCACTTGGTTGAAGGATGTAGTTTCCTAATGAATTGAAGTGTAACATAGGTCCAATTCCGTCTCCTAAAAGGTCTAACCCTATTTCCTTTTTTTTAGTTAGGTTGTCAAACTAATTTGTATTTTTGCACATATCACTCACAAAGTGTAAAAAATAGTTACTTTCCTCTAAAACCCTACAACCCTATGCTAATTTAGAGTTTAAAAAAATTGTCACTCTCCTTGCAATATAAATGCCTACATCACAATCACATAACTTCATTACCCTACTATAGTTATGCTTCCAAGGATTTTTTACCATGTTTTCACCTTCATGTCCCTAATTCTAGCTCCTATTCCCTCTCATTTCTCTATTACATTAATTTCCTTCCCTTCCTTACAACTTTCTCATTTATGTATGAAGCCAATAAATCTACCACACTTTTATTCATGAAAAATTATACCCCTCCATGTGACCTTTATACCTGCATCCTATGTATACAACTCCACTACACATATATCTTATACTTGTGAACTCTTTTCCAACTATACACATGACTTGTATGTGTATTTTATAAGCTTGCACCATTGCAACATAGTCATTTTACAAAATTTATCACTAAATTTTTAAGTTGCAAAATATAAACCTATTATGTCACCCTACAACTCTATTATTTTAACAAAATTTTAACTCTCACCCTAGCCCCTAGCATATGTATGTGAAGAAATTTAGTTCTCCTACATGGACGTAGTTAATCCTAGGAGATTTTATTAAATTCATATGCAAGTAGAAGAAGACACCATGGAAATATGTATTTGTGTGTAAGATATTTGTGCATAGTATTGTAATTTAACTTTAGGATGTGGTTGGGATGATTTCAAATATACAAGCATAGGGATAAATACACCTGTGTAGGCCTATGACTTGATTATGTAGTGTCCCTCCATTTGGTCGTCTTGGCTCTTGACCTACACAAAAATATCCATATATTTTCTCAGCGGATTCTCTTTGGGGAAGATTCCCGTACCTTTTTGCCATGTGTTGTTATATCAGCCTTTGCAATCCCTATTCTTGTACTTTCATTTTTACTTCCAGTAATTTTATATCATCCTCATGCTTTGATTATTTAGTGAAATATGTTTCTAATTAAAGTTTAGATCAAGTTTGTATTCAACTAGAAATTGTGGTTGAAGATGTAATGGGTTTGCTAATAGGTATAATATGAATATATATAGATTGCAAGCATAGTACAAATGTAAAATATTTTGGTTTTACTATAATTTTATTGATATCTTAAGGGGATATGATTAAATCTATATTGTGATTCAAATAGATTAAAGAAGAAACTAATTGTGTAATGTGTTAAGAAATAGATAAATATTAATTTCTAATTAAATTAATAGTATAAATCAGAAACATCAAAATGGATCCTTGTCATCTGGATGTTTGACATTATATGGAATATGAGGATGTTAATTTTAAACCTTGTGATAATTCTTTTAAGGTAAAGTTATTCTTATGTCATGATAGTTAATGGAATGACAAGAAATGCTAATGGTCACATTATCAATTAAGTAAATAAATTCGACCTTAGGAATATCTACGTAGAAGTCAAGGTATATGTGACTGGTAAGTATCATATAGGAGCTTAATAAATGTTATGATGTGTATCTCATGTGAACTAAAGTTTGCATATATGGACGTTGAGAAAATATGAGTCAACATGAAGAGTTCAAGATGAAAGGTAAAGTTAATTTAGTTGTAAATCGAAGAGGGCCTTGTGTGATTTAAGGAATCGTAAATAGGAAATAAAATATTTTATTCATATGCATTAGAATTATTCAAGAAATTGACAAATATTTTATTATTAACAATATCTTTTACCCTCACCCCATTATAAATGTGAATCAACCTTAATATTATATTGATTATCAACATTACTAACGTGGTTGATAATAAAATTCTTATATAAACAGTAATGCTAATTACTAATGTCACGGTTTTATTTTACCTTACAAGAATAGATCTATTATTAATTAGGCAACAAGATAACTATAACAATATCCCTAATTTCAATATTAATAATGAAAAAAATTAAAATTGTAAACCATATTCACATTGACAATAAAGTTCCATTATTTATTTATATTATATTAACAACATAATATTATCCTCAATGCTATTATGGAAGATTAGAAATAATTTAAAAAACTTTTTAACCCTTGATTCTCAATAATTAATTATGGGAAAACACTCCACTGCTTGAAGGTAAATGCTAATGATAAATTCCTAAAAGCTTAAAAAGATAAAATACATGTTATCATTCCCGTGCATGTAGCTTGCCATAGCGCCACAATATCCCTTCACGTGGCTTTCTCAAATTCTTGAAGAGCAACTTTGTGTTTACGTGACAGTATATACTAAGCCAGGAGGAGGACAGTTGCAATCCATTCTGTTTAGAACGACTCTGGAAGCAAGGAATGGGAGCGGTTAAAGGATTGCAAAGTGGTAGTTAGAGATGGGGGGGATGGAAAAAGAGAAAGCGGTGGTCAAAGGAAAGGAGAGGATGCACAGATTAAAGAGGATTTTGATGGATGGTGAAGAGGGGAAAAAAGTAGAAGGAACAAATGGAAGCTATGGAACAAGGAGGGCTTGACCTAGTTAGTGTCAAAGGTGCTATGCATGGAGTAGAATTTCTAGAGGTGGAGGAGGCTCGGTTCTGTAGTTTCTGAAACGAGGCCTCACCTCTAATCCAGCTGATTAAAGAAATGGAACAGCAGAGAAAGAAAACAAACAGACACTAATGGTGATAAACAAAATAATATACCATAATGCTGTAACAGAATAAACTGCAATCTATTAACTCATTAAAAAACAAACTTCACATTATTCCTTTGTTCTGCAGACTGCTGTTAAAAAGAACAAATACTAATTTTCACCTCTATGAAACAATATAGAAGCTACATATTAATAGAGTTCGAACCCTCTAAAAACAGAGCATGACTGCCCAAAAATAGGGCATACAAAGCATGCTTTATTGGCAGAAAAACAAAACTAAATCAAATCTTCTAGACTGAGCATGCAACGCATGCTTTATTCAAAGAGGGAAAAAAACTACTTTTAAAACAAATAAAAACTGCTTTAAAGCAAAAGACAAGCAAAGAAAAGTAAATGATATGCCACGCATAGCTGATTGTGCAGATTGTTTTTCCACGCTGGAATAAACAAAATCTTCGTAGCATCTTCACAGCATCACTTATCTTCAGGTTCTGGCTTCTTTGGTGCAGTTTAAGTTGAAGATATCATGGGTATTGTACTTCTTCTTGTAAGTTCTTTTGGTTCTCAAATTACCTTTTTACTATTCTTCTATTACCAAATCATTCTGGAGAAACAAAATGAACTAAAATCTAAGTAATATTAGTGCCAGATAATATCAGCATGAAATTTACATCTGAGTTTGATTTACCGTTATCACCATATTGTATGCTTTATTTGTATATGCAAGTCATATCCTCTTTTGATTTGTAAATCTCCCTGATACTTCAACTGGGTGCAGTCAGTATCAATCACACGAAAATCGTTTCAAAATTTTATATTCCCCTGTATTAACATCTTTAATCGAAGTGCATTGTGTATAATTTTGTTTATCTTGTATGAAACTGTAAGTGTGCGAGAGAAGACGATACGAAATTTGGTGAGGCTTCCCTATCAAATAATTCGAGCTGCAACTGCTAAACCTTTCCTTTATTGTTGTATGTATTATTAATATACATCTCTTTCATCCTTGAAGCTTAAGGTATGTTGGGCACCCCACCAAGCTTTTTGTACACTCTTTAAACATTATAATTTTAAGAGCAATGTGTAAAGTTACATTGAAAATATCTGATTTTCTGGTATGTTGAAGCCATTTGGAAGTAGAAGTCAACGTGTTGTTACAATAATGCCCTGCTATTTATTTGTAGATCTCTCACTTATTCCCTTCGATAATTTTTGCACACTTGCATTGTATAATTCTTTTAGTAGATGGATTGTGCATAAGAGAATGGGTAGAAGAAAAGAGAATAAGACAATTCAGCGAATCAAAATTGAGGCATTTAAATAAAAATACAGTAGCCAAAAAAAAATTATACTAATGCGCGATGTGTGTGGGCGTTGGAAATTGATACCTTTTAAGAAGTCGCTTTTAACTCTTAGAAGGCTTCGATTTAGATCAAAGTTTTATTTTGATGAAATATATATATATATTCCTTCATTTAAGGAAGGGGGAATATATCTCCATTCCCTTAGAAAGAGATTATATTAATTTTAAAATAAGAATATACTAAAGTCAAGCAGATTCCCTAGCTTTAAGGAATATTTTAGGTATGTTATGTTTTAATTTAAAGAAATAGCATTTAGTTATTTAGTTGTTTATTAATTTCCATGGAATTAGTTTTATTTAATTTTATCTAAAAAATTATTGGAAAATAAATAAGACAACTTTTAAGTAGTTCAAAATTAAAGAAAAATAAATAAGCAAATAAAAGTGGAGGTTAGGTGAATAAGGTGGGATTATGATTATGATTATTTACTTTTAGATACTACCTTTTTTATGGCGAAGTTACTACCTATCATATGTGATATAGTTATTAAGATTTCTAGAGAGTTATTCTCGTGATTAAAATTATTGGATGAAATGAAAAGTATCTAAAAACTTTATAATAGATCAACCTTTATATAACTAGATATAGTTAACTCTGAAATTAGTTGTCATTAAAAGGCTCATGGTTGTATCTCTATAAGACCTCAAACTTTATTGTTACTTAACATAGAAAATATGATGATTATCATTATTGAACCAAACTCTAATAAGTTGGACCTGAAACAAACTAATGAGTTTTAGTATATTCTAGTTGTCTTCATAATTATGAATAAATGTTATAATGATATATCTAGTCTACAAATGCTTGTAACTATATAGGCCATAAATTAAAGATGTCATTTAACAAAAGGAAACATGTTCACTCTTTGGGAACTATTTCCTCTTTTCTTTATAATTTAAATTACCTTGTTATATTGTTAATGTATGTAGTTCTTGACATCAGTAGTTGTTTTATGTTGAATTTTCCCATGATTCAACCTTTGTGTTTCCATTGATCGTATTCTTATTTTAAGTTATCATGGGTGCACTTTGTTCTATGATATGTTTTACCTTAGTTATGACTTTGAGCGAGATGGTTCATGGCTCACACAGGCATTCGTTTGTGATTTTTATGCTTGATACACCCCTTGTTTTTACTTCATTTTCCTCTAGAAATAGTCACCTTGTAATTGGTTGCTGAGATTGATGTATGTTATGTTTTGGTTGGGCTTGTGGTTAGCCTTATGATCGTTTTGCTTGTTTGTCTTCGTCGTGGGTCTTTCTTGTCAACTCCTAGCACAGGGGGTGGACTTTTGGGCCCATGTGATCAAGTGGAACCATTGGGTTCCCAGGTTGTGTTCGTGATTCAGAAGTAGATGAGCCTCACGTTGTTCAATACTTTTCCTCACTTTGTACCTTATTCTCCTTTAATGTAATTATTCTTGTTCTTGATGCACTCTTCCTGTTGATATAAGGGAAGCATTATGTAATGTATTATTATGTCCATTATGGATTGTATCTATGGAAATATGCTCTACAATTATACTATTGAACTATGATTTGAATGGTAATAAAATGTTGTATTGTTTTTCCTCTCCATTAATTATGGATGGTTTTATGATATCATAATGTAATCTTGGTTTTATTCTTTTTCGTTTTGACAAAAGTTTAGGGTTCTTAATGACCATTCCGTGTACCCCAAAGGACATAGATGGATTTTTAAATGTATAATTTCTTTTCATGTAATGAATGTACAAATTTATCTTACGCAATGTTTTGCTTTAAAAAAAAATTGTGAGGTGTTTGTTGTCCTTTGAGGTTCACGTAGTGGGGCATTACAGATTACCTATTTCCTACTTCAATGAATAAAGAAATCTCTATCCCATACATTCAAGTACCTCAAAAAAATACATAAAAAAATATTCTTCTTGTTGTAACTAGTCTTTCCTACCTAAAAATGTTGCCAATATGGCATGATTTTAGCTAACTTGGATCAAGGCATATGCATTCCCACCAAGTTATTGGATGATGATGTAATTTTCCATATATGTATGGAAAAAATATATAATAATGGTTATTTGGATGGTTCATCTTTAGATTTGCATTGTTGTATTTACTTATGTGTCATTTATTAATCTTATTTTAGGACATTAATCCTTCCTCAACATAGATTTCTCATGCTTGAAAATACTATAAGTCAATAGAGTATGTAAAATGTAGAGGTTTCTCCATGACATATAAGTGTATCCATATTTATCTAGATTTATTTGAAAGGGATAGGTATTCCATAGTTATTTTTAATGCTACACTCACTATCTTGGTATTGTATAATTAGTTAATCCTCATCAAGATTTATAGAAACATATCAAAGAGTATTTGAGACAAATCATTGAATATGTTATATGGATTCATCTTGTTCAATTATAAAATTTTGAATGATCTTTACCATGAATGTTGATGGATATATAGAGAGATTCTTTTGGATCATCATAAATATCATCTTATGGTTTTCAAATGCATAACTACTTCTTATGTATGATTTTGCATAAGACTAGATGATTGAATTTTTCTCATATGCTTAAACCAACATACTAGAGTTTGTAATCCCAAACCAATATTAAATCATTAAAATGATTCTTTTCATTTTATTTTAACATTAGATGTCCCTCCCTATACAAATGGTTTAGTTTTATAAACATTCCCAAATTTTAAGTAAGATCAAACTTCAATCATATCCCTCAAATTGCATACAATATTTTTTCTCACATGTATATCATATGATTAAAAATAGCAAGAATGTAAAATAGTTGTAACTTAGTTGATAAGGATGATGGTATTTTCCTAGATTATATATCCATCAAGTTTAATTTCCCTTGAGGTACAATTGAGCTGGTTTGAACCCCCTTGAGAGTTTTAAAAAACTAGATCTCGATGGTACCTTAGAAAAATGACAAATTCCAATTTAAATGTAAGCTCACTCATAATGTTGTAGTCCACTATATAGAGATAAACATGTCAATATCTACATAGTCAAATTGTTTTATGAAAAAAAAAGAACATAAAACAATTGTCACTTTTAAAACTTGATCACGCTAAAAAGGTGATTAGCTTGAAAAAATTGTTAGAAGGTTCTATATGCTCTATTTTTCTAAAAAAATGAATCAATCTAGAAAAAAATAAAAAATTACAATATGAATTTGATGAATTATGATTGAATAAACTATGCTCTTTATTAAACTAAACACAAATATAGTCTATCCATGTTTATTAGACCTTGGCTCTCATAATTTATACATTTGAAGAAAACTCATATATGCTAGATTCACCCTTAAACACATTTTAGATATAAATATGTTCACACATAAATTAATTCATGTATTGATTTTTTTTTTATCAATATATTCTTATATTAAAAATCATTGCATGATATTGTCTTCATAAATTTTTTTGTCCATGTTCATTATTATTAATATTATATTTCTAAAAAATTATATATAAAATATTTAAAAACTTAAACATCAAATTTTGTTATTGACTAATAATTTTTAGAAACATTTTTTTATATTATACAATCCACTACTATTGATATATTTTATATTGAAACAAAACATAATACAGTGATTATCGTATGTTGTCAATAACACTTCATATTTCATCATTGTGACGATAGAGATTTGTAGGAGAAAAATGATTATTTGAATACTAGAACTAGATAAACAAACATGTGTGAAGAAAAAAGGAAAGATACATGTGATTCAAAATTCTTACATAATTAATTTTGAAAAACAAGCACTAATCATTATGAACTATAAAAAAAGGGCTATAAAGAACAAAATATAATTCAATGGTAAACACACAAAGCTTGTAAACACCGACAATGATTATTAATCACTATAAAGGTAAACAAAGACAAAAAAATCAACTCAAAGGTTTCCATCTATAAAAAACAATAGACAAAGAAAATTATAGTCATATGGATAAGGTATTGCAAACAAAAATAAGATTTAGTCATCTTCTTCAACATATTTTGACATTTCTACACTTGGGGAGCTCCCCCTTGATGATCACCAAAAAATAATCTTGAAAATATAGTACTTTTGAGCTCTTCAAAAAAATTAATATTGAGGTACAAAAGGAAACATGAGGGGAAGAGATAAACTTGATAGGACTTGCAATATAAGAGGGGAAGACTTTTCACCATAGGATAATTCCTAGTAAATTAAATGATTGAGGACCCATGATGTGGACAGGGGTTAAGGCTATTTGGTCCATGGAGTAAGTAAGAAATAACTAGAGATGGAAGGGAAGGTGAGGTTTAATGTTGGCCGCTAATGGAACTAATTTGGGTGTTGAGAGTCCAAGCCCATCAATCATGTCAATGAAATTCCCTCTTGAGAAAACCACTTGAAGCTCTAAAAAAAACACTATAATGTATGGGTGACCACAATCAATTCCAATGGAATTCCAAGGCACATTCTTCTCCCTAAACAAAACAAAATCAATCCAAAGTATTTTCCTTTCACATCAATCTCTTTGTCGTTGTTTGAGAAAATATTCAAAAATGAATTTTGTGGGAAGCTCCCACATTATTGAGTCCCAATAAATTTCCCACACATTCATTATGAGTTGCATTCTTGTAGAAATATGATATCCTCCAACACTACAAGCCTCATTGGATTCATGAGGAAGTAGAACAGGTGTTGTTGGATGAAGTCTGAGAGTTTGCTTCACAATTTCCTACAAATATTTCAATTTGTGGATATCTAATTCCTCAAATAATCAGTCTTGTCTAACATGTGTGTCGAGCTCCAGGGAAAACTTTAGTGGTGAATCTTTGCTGGCGAATTCTAGAAATCAACCAAGTCAAAATTGGTGAATTTGCACAAACCAATAGGGTGTCCAATGATTTTTTTTATGAGGCATATTTAAGCAACAAATTTTCCATAACAAACTATGCATTTCAAATGGAGCAACTAATATTTTTTCTTGGAATCCTGAAAGCATGTAATAAAACACCTACGTATTCACTAATACTATTAAAACAACATTGTATTAGGACCCATTTCACCAATTAAAATTTACAAATAGTTGCTTGTGAAGATCCATTTCACCAATTAAAATTTATAAATAGTTGCTTATGAGGACCTATTTTTCCAATAACATTTTAAAAATAATTACATTTGAGGACACATTTCACCTTGAAAATTACAATGTATCGTTGTATAAGAATGCAAGATTCGCTGAATTTTAAATACACCATTTAAAAATCCTGCAGAATTTTCCAAATATGGATTGATATAAATACAATCAAAACTGTCATTTATTCTTACACATTTTGTTTAGTTTTGAGGTTCTACTTCTTGATTCAAATTCAATGAAAGCCAAAAACGTAGAATTAAAGGTGAGTGATCATTTTGTCATAGTGTTATTAGTTACAATAATAAGTTTTCTTTATCTCTTTTCCATTCTTGCTTCAATCATAAAGTTAAAGATGATATTGAGTAGGGAATGGGATCTATATTATCTATCCTTAAACAAGAAGACATTTTTTCCTTTTTTTATTCAAAGTGAGAGATCAATATGTTGAGTAGCAAGGGTTAGGCTCCTGCTGCTCCTCAGAGTGGTGAAGAGACTGGGAGGCCATCAAAATGCCAAAATATTAGAAATAGAGATACCATATAGTATTACTTTGGAGTTTCCAAAGCTTCTGATCCATCAGGTCAAGATGGAGCTACATCATCAACTCTTCCACCAAATATTAATGAAGAAGGCATTCAAAATACCTCACCACCACTGGAAGGTCAAGTTGATATTTTCATTGAGTTAAATGAAAATATATCAAATGAGGATGGAAATACCGCATAAGATGTTCCAAGGGATACCATGGTTAGCCAAAATGAGATAATTGACTTGGATGAGGATGATCTGTTGGTAGCAAGAAAAGAAGAAGAAAATAAAAAATTGGGCGTGAGTGGGAAATGACAAGGAATTTTCAACTTGGTTGGTTGTCAAAGTACCCATTCATTGTACCAGTGGGGATTGGGAAATCAAACAATATTGAAAATGCAACATTGGCCAAATGTACGATTTGTAGATGGAAAAGTGGAAGAGACAAGAAGTTGTAGCTAAAGATTGACACTATAAAAAAGCATATTAGTAAAATTTATGAAAAACAAATCATAGATGGAAAGGAACAATCACTCATATGATGGAAATCAAAGGAAGAATGTCTTCATGTTAGGTATGCCATGGATTATGAAGAGCATGACCAAAGAATGTCAAAGCTTGCTCCATGTAAAGGTACACTTGAGGCTCAATTTGGAAAAGCAATGGAAGCAATAAATATGTCAAAAAATGTTTAGATGAGTGTTGTTTTTCATATTTTTTCTAGAGGGTTTCCTATGACAGACTATGCATAATATTTTGGTTTATTATCTTATTTGAATGTTCCTCACTGTCCCTTATCACATTGGTTAGTAAATGCTAGTTGGGAATTGGAAAACTATCTTGCTGTAGTTGAAAATGAAGATTTAAAGGAGAAAGTAAAAGAGTCAAATTTGATTGCATTATCTTTAGATGAAGTTACAATGGTAGAAAATACTTCTTGGGTCTATATGCATTTGTCTATTGTAGAACATGTTCGCCAAGCTCATCTTCTCTGTGTTCATAAAATGAAGGATAGTTTAACATTGCAAAATCAATTTGAACTAATCAAGAAATATTCAAATGAAATTGTAGGTATGGATGGGTTGAAAATTTCTAAAAAGTTGGTGTGTGTAGATGGAGCTGGAGTGATGCAAGGTAAAAGGACTGGTGTTTTCACAAACTTACAAACTACTTGTGCACCATACATGCTTGGCATTCACTGCATGTCCCACAAAATGAATTTAGCATTCAAAATTGTAAGCAAGTTTCCTATAATATCAAAAGTTGAAAATCTAGTCTTTGAGATCCACACATACTTCTACCGAAGTCCCAAACATTTCACAAAATTTCAAAGTTTTGTTGAGGGAATAACACTAGGAAATAAGCTTCTTAAGGATGTTGATACTAGATGGGTCTCCCTGCATGGACCAACACAACAAGTTCTTTTAGAATATCAATTCTTGATTGGAGTGATGTATGAGCATTGCAGCACAACAGACAAAGCTTCTAACCTCTTACATAGGTTAAGAAATATAGAGATACTCTTGACTTTAGCTAGTCTTCTCCCCATGCTAGATGTGATGAAAAATCTTGTGACGAAAGACCAAGATAGAACTATGTATAGTAATGAACATTTTGATCTACGTAAACATACATGCTTGGCCCTTGATAATCTATATCTAGATCTAACACAAGAAGGCCCAAATTATTTTATGTCGTAGAAAATTACTGATTTGAATAATCATGATAATTATTTATAGTTTAATACAATTGGGTACTTATGTATCTGTGTATGTGGATATGAGATACCAATGTGGATAATTTGAAGGAAATTGCAAAATCTCTTTCCTTAGAGATTCGTGAAACATTCCCTCGACATGAGATACTTGAAGCCATGGATATTGTGTATCCTCAATTATGGGAAAACTAAGATAACCCAAAATATTTTCATGATCAAGTAAAAATCTTGATCAAACAATTTTCAAAAAGTGTAACATACAATGAGTAGAAAATAGAAGGAATTTTAAATGAAGTGAAGCTTACAAAAAAATATAGGATTTTTGCAATACCTATGAGGGACCAGTATAAATCCATGGGAATGGAGAAGGCCTTTGAATTGGGATCAATAAAAAAGGTTTTGGCAATCTTAGTTTAGAGTGAAATATTGCATGATTCAATATCATAATATTTCAAACTTGTTGATTTTGGTCAAACAATGATATTGGGGTTAGTAGAGGATGAGAGAATTTTTTGTACATTGGGGTTTTTGAAATCAAAGTTAAGAAACAAACTAGAGAAGAATTTGGAAAATTTCTTGAGGTTGAAAGGAACTGTGTATATTGTCTTTAATTTTCCTTTCGAAAGGGCACTCACAATCTAGAGGTCCACAAGTGAAAGAAGAAGGACCGAGTTGTGCAACACTCCAATTCCAAATGTTGGTACTAGTGGCAGTGGTAGCAGTACTAGGACTGGGACAAATGATATTGACACAAATAACACAATGAATGTTGAATTTGAGACATAGGCCAAAGAAAATTAAGAGAAGACTCAGAATCAAATTCAAGATGACTCTTTTACTTTATCTCAAGATGAACGTCTATTTAAGGACCCTAACTCCATTTGGGAAATGGGAGAATTAGTAGCTTTTAGGTATTTATACTGCACTTCATGGATCAATTTTCATTGTTGCATACTATAGTTGATGATATTTTATATTGTATTCAATGAAATTGTGAATCATTCCACTTCATTATATTTTATTTTATATTGCATTTCATGAATCATACTCCAAACTATAGTTGATGATATTTTATATTGTATTCATGAAATTGTGATATTTTATATTTTATATTGTATTCCATGGTATTGAATTTGATATGTGATTTTGCATAATTTTTTAAGAACACTATCACACTACTTATAAATTTCTATTGCATTTCCATTCACACAATATTTGATAAATAACTAAAAGGAATATTAATCCATTCTTTGAACATAAGCTAACAATTCAACATCAATAACTTATAAGCTAACATAAGCTAATAATTCAACATAAATAACTTATAAAGGAATCCACACAACTTAAAAAATAAAAGCTTAAACTACCAAATCATCTAAATTATACTGAGAAAGCCTTATGCATCCATCACCTTAAAATCTTTATTCACAGATAAACATTCTTGATTCCATAGCAATGAAACTAACCAAAAAACTATAATTCCAATAATAGACAATCCACTAGAGAACTACTAAGAAAAAGCACAATAAATCCACACACCATAACTCAAAGATTACGTATGGATGAACTTCACCATTGTCTTTCTATATTGAAATAATAGAAAAGTAGTAAAAAATAGCAGATTTTTTTTTCTTGATAATGGTTTCTTCAAGACAACCATTTTAGAAATTAAAATAACAATTATTTGAAGTATCCAGAGAACCAAATTAAAGAAAATAACATAAAAACTAGAAAATAAATAGCAGTCTCACTCCCAGCACCAACTCCTTGACTTTCAATTATTTCCACCTCTTGTTCCTTTAGTAATGCCTCTTGTGCCTTTACGCTTTTCCTGTATTCCCAGTACTTGGTAAAAATTGTGTTGATGTTTTTGCTTCCTGGAGTAGTGGTGATTTGTAGCCTTCTCCTCCATCTTGAAAGTACATGGTCCAATTGAGCTAGCCTTTAATAGATGTTCTCACTTTTTGACTTATATGCACTCATATAGGTCTACAACTTACTCAAATTTTTGAAGGATTTTGGAGTGGTTATCTCATGATTAACTACTTCTCTATGATACACCTCTTTAAATTCCCTAAATATGTCTACAAGATCTAGTACATTTTCATCTATCCCATCTGTGAGGTCCACTTCAAGATCATTGAAGTTGTCCCTGATCTACATGAATATGTCAAAGTATATTTCTAACACTTTATTTATTTCCTTTATATAATCTTCATATACTATCAATCTCCACTCCAATTAATCATACCAAGTAGGATCAATTTCTGTAGACTCATCCACCAATTTTTCTCTTATTAAGAAAGAGTGCTCCATGGAGACTAGTTCTTCAATTTCGTTTGAAAGATAAAATGTGCTACCATGTTCTCTCTTGATTTGTTGGAGCTCACCTACTAGTTACTTTCTTTTATAAGACACCTCAACAAAGAATTTCCTAAATTTAATAATATGCATAAGGCCATCCTAATAAAGCCCTTCTATCCATTTGCTAGAAGCTTTAGCATAACGTAATATTTTCTTGATCCATTGCACACTGTCAGAATCAATACCTTGAACATTCGAGCTTGAGGCTTCCTCAGTGGTCAGAGACACAATTGATGAAATAAAATTTCTTAAAGAAACATTATGAGATTGCAAATGAAGGTTCTCCTTTTTCAGTTCTTTTTCTCTTTTGATCAATGCATTAATAGGGTAATCAACATGATATACATCACCTTCAAAACTAGATGGCCCCATATCAACATGACTAACCTTGGAGTCAGCTTATGTTATCTCATTATCATTTAAATCCTTTACTGGATCAAAAATCTCCAACAGTTGATGCCCAATAGTGGAATTAGTGGCAATTTGTGACATACTCTTAACCTTTTTGGGCTTCTGGTGACCCTACAACAACATGAAAAATGTATCTACTTCAATTATGATTGTGGGAATATTCTTTATTTTCTTCTTGACTGCTTTCTTTAACTGTGCTAGGGAAAATGCCACTGGCACTAATATAGTGTCTCTACTTACAACACTTACATTTTCTTTTATTTCAATTGATGGAATAGAAACAATTTTTTTAGTTGATTTAACAAAAAGAGAAGTATCTCATGGTAGAGAAGGGGAACTTCAAAGAATGTGGGAAAAGAATTATCATCAATTATTTGTTGAAAAATTCCTCAGAGTCTATAGGAAATGGCTTTTCTTGACTAGATTTTTTCTTAGGTACTGAGGGTACACTAACGTATTCACAAATTAATTTTAGCTTGGCCCTAGTGTCTACTGGCTTCTCACCATCTCCTCCTGATTGTGAACCAGTGCTAGATGGCCTAATTGAATAGTTTCCAATTAATATATTTATGCCAAAGGCCTACATAGTCCGTTACTCTTTTCTCTATGAAACTCTTTTCTCATAGGGAGAACCCACACCTTGGCACCATTTTCTATTCAACTAGTTTGAATTTCTTCTCAAAACAAGGGTAGAAAGGACCATTAGGTCTGAAACTTCATCCTCTAACGAATTAATTCTATACAAGGGCTTACCAGTAGGGGCCTGATATTTAGGATCAATGATCATTAAGTCTTCTTGTGCATCTTCTTAAATATTGAAAGAATATCAAAATTTTGTATTTTCCTTAGGTCAATCTCATGAAATTTCTTCTATACACCTCACCTTCATTTGTAGAGTCTTCTGAAAAAGATTCAATATCAAAGCCATGTTCATAGCTACCAAATATATACAAATTTTGCTTAACAAAACCCTTGCTATCAAAATTAGTTTGCATGGGCAAGCAATAAAATTTGAATTCATTTAGGGATTTCTACAAACCCCTAGAAATACTATTACTTTTGAAAGAAAATGAAGGCATGGTCAATGGAAAACCATACCCTTTCCTTCCCCTGTTTGAATATTTATCATTTACACTAGCCATCTACTAGTAAAATTCAAGAAAAACTAGGAAATCACTTAGGTAACAAGGCAATTTTAATGAATCCTTCTAAAAACCTCTAATTCTAATATAAGTAAATATGTTGAACTGAATGTAGAAACTTCCAAACCTCAATACCAGAGTAGTTGCTTTAGGTGAAACCCGAAGCTCAATTTTTCCATCAATGTTTCTTAAAATTTTCATTAAAAATGTGTCATTGACGTGGCAAAAATTTCTCATGCCAACCTCCTTTGTGATTTGTGGAAAAGTTCTATACACAGGTGTGTCTATCATTGGAGAACTTTGTGGTTCCAACCCTACCTAGACAACCTCTTGAATGGCTAGAATGTAAACCGAGTATGAGCACATGTGGAAGGCAACAATTTTCTATAAATTTATCAACTGCTAATTTAAATGATAACTAATTGAACCAACAATTTTTGTGGTTCTATGTACTTCTCCTGCACTCTTAGGGTTTTTCACCTAAAAGGAGAGAGAAAAACCCCGAAAACTATGGTGGTTCACTCAAACTAATGTATTTATGATGAAATTATTACTAAATAAAATGATCTAGATGCAACAAAGTGATGAAATTGATTGATTATGAATGTAAAACTAATAGACTACGAAGTATTTGAAAACATAGTGTGATATGCAAAAATGAACTAAAAACATAAACAAATGTAAACAAAATTGAATGAGACTTAATAGAGTGCACCTAGAAGTTGAATGCTGATGTTGGAATGTTCTGAAATGCTATATAAATTACTGTTGATGACTAGTTGGACTCATTCACCACTAATGGTGAATAAGTCCACCTCCTATAAACTGTCCTAAAATTGGTTTTCGACTCTCACGAATTGAATTCTAATGAAATCAACTTTTTTCATCCTAAAAGAAGGACTCATCAACCACTAATGGTGAATTAGTCCTCCTCCAGAATTTTGCAAATTTAGGGGTCAAGTTTGTAGGGCCAGATCTGCACTTGTCTTCGTTTTAGGTTAATAGAGTCAAATATGTAGAAAACAGGTTGAAGGTTGTCTCCAAGCTTGAATTAGGGTTTGGTTGACTTGAAAAATTTTAATGACTTGTTGACCACTTTCCAACACCTATTTCTTTGATGAATCTACCTACAAGACCTACAAACACACATGCGGAGAGGGGGGAAATGGTTAAGGGTTAGATTATAGGGATTTGTGTTAGTCAAATGCCACTTTGGTAATCAAACCCTTGATAAAGAAATTAAATTAAAGTAAGAAAGGAATAATGAATAAACAACATGCAAGTTTCCTAAACTCACCAAATCCTTGTTGTTGAATTTTGAATATGTGTCAATGGCTGCTCCAAAATGCTTGGTAATTGCTTGATTGAATGATGCAAGAATGCTAATTGATGATGAGTGAATGAGATGAATTCTTAAATGAATTAGGTGATTGGGGCTTAAAATGGATGAAAAAACACTTATTTATACAGACTTATACCCTAATTACCTGAAAGTACAACATCATAGGTTGACATAAGGTCTTAATGAATAAAAACCCAAAAGAAATTTGAATTTATTTTCAATTTTGAGCCAAGAGGGACTCATTCACCACCCATGGAAAATGGGTCCCACTCTAGGCTTGCAAGTGGGTGTCAAGAATTAAGTTGATTTTAATGTTGTTTCTTGGGTTTCTATTCAACAACACACTTAATTAAGGCCTATAAGTGTAGAAAGGGGACAAATAAAGCATAAGAAAGGTATAAAGAGTGATAAAAATTATAGAAAAGCGTGAAAGCTTGTTACAAGACTTTACAACACTTTAAAATAGGACTTGATTAGGGATAAAAAGGTGATATTTAGATGAATTATAATTATAAGAGTCTAGAAAAGTGTAGAAATGTATCACAACACTTCACAACAAGGTATGTGTAGGATCATGATGGGCCAAAAAGTGGCAGTATGATGGGTATGTGGCTGATGACTTTTTTTTACCCAAAATCGATGAAAGGAAAAGGGTTTTTAAAGGAGATTCTCAGCTTTCTACCAATATAAATTATGCTTTAATTTGAATTTAATAATTAATTATTATTCATTTTCTATTTGAATTACAACTAAAGTCTTAATTGATAAGCTGATTGAAAAACATCTATAGCTTTCAAATGCTATCACATTTTTTGAATCCAAAACATGTGTCACATTCTATGCTTCACATACTATAGGATTTAAAAAATAAAAACTGAATTTCATGAAGTTTTGAACAAGTTAAGGTGGTCAGACATATGAGTTTTTATATTTTTAAAAATTTGTAATAAAATTTTCATAATTAATTATATAATTGGCAAAAAATTACAAAAAAATATGCATCACATTGGGACATGAGTCCTCTACTTATATCTAAAATCTTATAAAAAATAATTATTATTTTATTGTAGTTAGGGTGGTCAGACAAACACCTACTTCTTATTTTTCCCTAAAATTTAAGTACTACTGCATTGAAATTTCAAATTTTCACCAAATAGATTTTTTTTTAAACCTAGTAGTTTAGAAACTACATTCAATTTGCTACAGATTCTATTCTTACATATTTTTGAAATAATATAGATAACTTATTCAAATTTTTGTGTCAAATTGCCTAATTCTGATTTTTCAAATTTTTTTGCCACTTAAGGGCCTGTTTTTTCCATGATGATCCTACACATACCCAACACCTTCACAAGACATCATAATTTAAATATTTAGGACTTAATGTGAATGCATAAGTTACATTGCAACATTAAATCAAAGAAAAATAGGTCAAGCATCATGAGAGAAGGACCTAAATGACCATGAAAATTTCAAAGATCCATTTTTCTATGGTAAAATAATAATCTGAACCTAGTCAATGAATTTATTTTCACTACAAATTAGCAAAATAAAATGGCATATCCAAAATTCAAAAGAGTTTGGATATACATTAGCAACCACATCATGTAGCAAGGTGATAACATCTTAAATTTCATCCTTAAAATGAACCCTTTTAAGCTTTGAGGGCAATTGAGACTTACCCTTTTTCTTGGACTTCAACCAATTCCTCACAATGGAATTTTTGCACCATTCCTCATTCATTCTGAAAAACTCATCACCAATGGCTACAAAAATTTCCTCTACAGTTTCCCTCTCTGGAATGCCTAATGCATAAGAAATCACTGTAGGTGTAATTCTTGCAATGACTAGCCCATCCACAACTCTAATTTCCTAAGTCTCTAGAATGTATCTCCTTGTGCACACAATTACCAAGTTAATGCTTTGTACAACCTTAGGAAAAACTCCCGCGTGTGCCAAACCACTCCACAAAACTTTATCTTCTAGTTTTGTTCTCTCCCTTTGCTCCAAGTGCACCAAAAACTCCAAATTGATGTTCCATTTTTAGTGTCCCTCATGCTAGACTAGTGATTTTGAATTCCACACTACATGAGCAAAAATTTGTAGAGATAGGATGTTTGCACTTGAGAAGTAGTGGCATTGAAAAGTAATGATAATTCAAGCTAAATATTTGAGTACTTCGCCACACACTTATGCTATTATTTTTGATAGGATGTGCATTAAATGTGGCATTCAATTTCATTCCTCAAAAAAATAGCCTTTAAAACCTGCATGCTTTTTGAAATTCTTGAAAAGGACAACTCAAGGTTAGTCTGTATATAACATTCAATGAGAGTTGGATAATGACACCTTTGAAAGCCAAGATAAGTCCATAATGTGATGTGGTCTTTGAAACTTGGAACCTTAGAACCAAGGTCTAAAGTTTCAAAGTTTTTGAAATCTCTAACCCACCAACTACAAAGATGACCAACAAAGACTTGCAACTCAACAAAGTGAACCAAATCAAGGAATCGGGAAGTTATGAAAATTTACAACTCTAGGACAAGGTTATAAAAATCGTAGGACTAGCGACTAAGGTTAGGAAAAGCACCAAAACCACTGCATTGAGTAATAGTAACCACAACAATGAAACTAACCAAAAAAATATCATTCCAATAATAGATAATCTAGTGGAAAACTACTTAGAAAAATTAGAATAAATCCACACACCATAACTCAAAGTTTACGTATGCATGAACTTCACCATTTTCTAAGTCTTTATATATTGAAATAACTCTCTCATCCTCCACCAACTACAAAGATGACCAACAAAGACTTGCAACTCAACAAAGTGAACCAAGTCAAGGAATTGGGAAGTTATAAAAATTTTAAACTCCACGACAAGGTTATAAAACTCAGAGGACTAGGGACTAAGCTTATTTTTCTCCCTTATTTTGAGTCTTATCGTCTCTCTAGCTGTAATATTTTAGATGAATTATTAATGAAATTTGATCAATGATCTTTCATTAATTTTCTTTTTCATTATCCATTGATGTATGCTTTAATTCTATCCTTGTTTTAATGAACTAGTTAAAGTACCTTGATTAAAGCATGAATTCATATAATTTTTTTGTGGATCTAATAATTAGTCATAGAGATTGAGTATTGATGTGTGAATTATAATGCAATTTCACTAATATTATGGATGCATGGAATTAAAATCATCTTATAGTTCATATTTTAATTGTGTTAAAAGTAAAACTTGAACATGTACTTAGTGATTCATCACTCAACTCAATGTTTAATAACATATTAACAATAGTATTAGTAGCATATACAACAATGAACACCAACAATTGTTTAATGTGTATCTAGTAGTTGAAACCACTACCAGACTTTTTCTTCAAATGATAAAATAAATAATACACATAATTGAACATCAACACATTACTGAAGTATGAATTTTTTCCTTTTTATTGATTATCACATGGAGGAATACATAGAGGCATTGGCAATGAAAAATATTTCTCAAAGACAACTCTGCACAGAGTTGAGTTAGAACTTGGAAACTCATATTATTAAAAATAAAAACATTGCATCACCCTTTCTAGCAACTTCCACTCTTTAGGTAGTGGAATTGTCATTTTTTCTAACTAATGTTCCTTGACTTGAAGATTTGTTAACAATTCATGATTCAAATGGGAAATTTTCTTTGATTCTCTAGTCAATTTTGCATTCAGGGTTAGCAATGGTTTGATGGAATCCAAATAGTTCACCACATCTAGGTTCTGCGTAGACTGGTCCAAATCAATCTTTCTTGCATCCTCCATCTTCTTTCTGAAATCATTCTTTCCAATGAAATGCTCATTTGTGTGAAAAATCCTCTGGAAAACCAAGCTCTATGAACTTCCTTACCTTTTCATCCAAGTTCTTCATCTTTTCTGCAACCAAATGCGAATATTCCTTTGCTTCACACATTTTCCAATAGTTTTCAATGACAAATGACAATGTCATTGATGTACCGAACCGATTAGTATTCCCTTTTGATTTCAAAACATTGTCACTGGCTTTGTAGACTATTTGTTGAATTTGATTTGTTGATTTCTATAATGCCAGCACATTTTTCTTGTCCATTAAATATTTGTTGAGCTTCTTATGATGTTTTATGATAGCATCAATCAATTGAAACATGTCACACAAATGATCAATCCTTTGCATTATTTCATCTCAGATCTTTTGTTTCATATGCTTCATTGTTTCTCTACAAAATGCAAATAACTTATTTTGACAAGACTTAATTTCATTTTTTTCCTTCCATCAACTTTGCCTCCAATCTTTCATTTCTTTTTCTCTCCTTTTTTTGTTTTGACTATGCATTTCCATTCACAATTCTTAGTCTTAATTTTTCTGAAGTGGATTTTTCCTCATCATATTTTTTGTTGCTCTCATCTAGCCTTTGCTTCAATTCATTCACTGCAGTCTCATTCTACTTATCCTCTCTACTCATTGATGTAGAGGCATATTTTTTATTCTTTTTTTCTAATTCATTGCTCTTGTTATTTGCTACTTTCCTCTTTGCTTTCTCATTTTCTAGGTTTTCTTGTAACTTTTTAATTTGAGTTTACAAACTTTTTTATCTATATCTTGTTTTAGCAATGATGTGTACGCTAATTCATTGTTCTTCTTTAATACATTAATTTTGTCAGTATTTCTAAGTCCCAAAAAATCCAATTGAATATTATTCACCTAGAATTCATATCAAGCCATATGATTTGCTAGTTTGTTTTGAATTGTGGGAACAAGAATTGTGTACTCCATGGTTTATTTATATTTGTTAAATGTGGGTAATACCATGGTTGTTGCATGATCTGAAGTTACAATAGACACACTCTCCATTAGTTTCTTTTTTTTCTTTTTTATTTAACTCTGATTTCTTTTTAAACTCTTCAATGTAATCAAAACCTAGGGATGCAAGAATAATGGAATGCTTGAATGGTAAAGGAATAGGAGTACTTGTAATTTCTAATGATGTCACAACTAGACTAAATGGTAGTGGGGGAGTGCCTGGAAATAACTTCTTTGTGGTGGATCCACTAGTAGTGTGACTTGGACCTATCAAAATCCTTTGCCTCTTCTGTATGCCTTGATCACCTTGTGTTTTGTGGTATATTGTATTATTGTCCTCTTGTGTGTAATTTTTTATTGTAGCACATTTTGACCACTACTAATAGTAGTACTACTACCCATACCATTTCCATCAAAGGTATTCCTAGTTGCACTAAGTTCTCCACCATTGGCATGTCCTAGTTGTGATTATGTCTAACCATGAAGATGAGGATTTGAAGCTCTAAAAAATTTGACTTGTATGCCCTAGGTTTACTTTTTCACCTCCAAGCCCAAGGCCAAATTTATCAAGTGATTATCTATACTCTACATCTATTACCATCCAAGAGCCCTGTCTTTGGGACCTAAAGGACCACCTTCATAACCCATTTTTTCAGCTATGGCTGCTCCTATAGTATATGCTTCTTTTGTGGTCTAACTTAAACCAAGTTTAAAACTGACATGGCTTTGTTCTTCCCTATCATCATTAGATTCATCATCACTTTCTTTATCTTCTTGTTCATTCAGATGCTCTATATTCCACAATTTTCTTAACCCACGATCTTCTTCATTATCTCCATACTCTACAAGAGCTCTTGGTTCACCTATCTCCTTCCTCATAGACCAAAAGATAGTAATTTTTTATCATGACCAATTTTTTCCTATAACTTCCTTCTCTAGAGAATCAGGCATTTTTATTCTACTAGATGGTTTATGATTTTTTTCATAAAAAAATTTGTACCTCCTAATTGTCTTTCGATGTAATGCCATAATTTTTGCTAACAATTGTTCAAAAGAAATGCCATGATCACCAACACTTTTCTCCATTGCTATTTTGACCTCATCCCAAGAATCCTTGTTTCTCAAATTTTCAAGCAAGGGTTTACTTTGATGTTGAATTCTACTTGCAACATTCTTATTGAGCAAAATCATTGATTTAATGGTGTCACATGGATCATACTACAAGTGACAAATAGCATTAAAATAAAATAAAAATTCAAATATTATGTGCCACACTAAATGTTTTTTGCTCGATTGTGAACCCTCCACATGAGAAAGGTAAAGAAGCAAATAAGGTCTTCTTTTGCTAACCAACAAAGTGTATTTCATTAGTAATCTACATCTACCTTACATATTCCAATGCAAAAAACCTTTCTATCACATGTATTGGAAGTTTGTATGATTGTACTCCTATTCCATACAATCTTAACACAACATATTCTTCCATTAATTACCAATTAGCCAATTGTATTTCTTTTCCTAGTTGAATGCAGTTTCTACATGGCATAGGAAATCTAAGTATTGGAGTATTTGTAATTGCTTGATGCAATGGAGAAAAAAATTAGTCTACAAAATGAATGTAGTTCCTTTGAGAATCATTCATCTTTATCTTAGTGGTCCATTCATATACTGGAGCAATTTTCTTTTCCTCAACATTAATATAGGGCTGAATCTAAAGCTTGTTGGTCTGAAACATTCCTCTAAATTTCAATAGAAAAAGATAGCACAAGTAGTTTGTGAACCTAAATATCTTGGTGGAACCTCCTTTCATCATTAAAAATTGTTTATTCATGGATTCTACAATGTTCTCAACAAAATTATATTTAACATGTCGAACTCCATAATGGATATTATACACCATTTCAAGGAGGCTTGCACCCACTTCCAAATTGCTATCCAGTCTGAGGAAAAATGATAGCATGGAAATAGTATCCTAAACCCATGGTCTAAAAATATCCAAATCATAAGGAGTCTTATGATCACCTTTCAATCTGTTTCTATCCTAAACTATTTTATTTAAGAAATATTTTTTCTCCATTTCATTCACTGGTTCAAAAACACTAGCAATATTTTCTAGGTCAATGTGGACATTTCCAAATTCTTCGATTGTAAACCCCAACATATTTCCAAGTTCTTCTGCATTAATGGATAATAATTCTTCTTTGCTATCTTTATTAAAAATTTCTCTTCTTTTATCATCATAATTTTGGGCACAAACCATGATAAATTATGGGCAAAGGAAAACCTCATGTAACATAATGCATCCTAATCTAGTTACCCATGATGCACTGATACTATTAACTTGAATTTTCTTTGTATCCTTATTTATAGATGAAAACTAAAGTTTTCAGGTACATATACCATATGTTTCAAGATCATAAATATCATGGTATTCATTAGTGAAACCTAGGATTTTAAGCAATTTTGCATAGTGTATTTTTTTATTTGACATTTCTCTAGTGGTGGTGGTGGTAGACATCTAGATATAATGTGAAATTATGAATTCCCTATTAGTCCTCCTTAATTTTTCTTAATTATTAAGCCTCTTAACCCTAAACCTAAACTTCAAAGTTTGACAAAATAATATTTTAAGAAATTTCAAATGATGAAATGTATCCTCCAGAATTCTTTCACTTACCCATATTTTGATTCTTGAAAAGATTAATGTTGACAGTCATGGAAACTAGGTTACTGGAATGGCTTTGTTGGAAGTGGAACTGTGGAACCCAAAATAGGGTGGTGCATTGCAATGAGCAAATTGAAGACTAAAATCTCCTTGTGTGCTGACCCTCTCACTTAAAAATAAAATCACTTAGCAATAGAAAGTGATATTTTTTAACATTAAAGTGAATGAAACTAAAATGTTGATGTGTTGCTTCTAGACTGCACAATTAGTACATGGTTAAAACAAGCCATTTATGATTTAGTCCTGCATT
Organism: Sequoia sempervirens; assembly: GCA_007258455.2. Taxonomy (NCBI): domain Eukaryota; kingdom Viridiplantae; phylum Streptophyta; class Pinopsida; order Cupressales; family Cupressaceae; genus Sequoia; species Sequoia sempervirens. Next base: position 617,174 of record VDFB02000002.1, read on the forward strand.
GACAACAAATTCTAAACTGTTGATCTTTGTTAATCTAATGGTTATAGGGTGATTCCAAAGGTTTAAGGTCACAATCCTAGTGCTCTATGCATTTCATTATGAAATTCTGCTACAACCATACATCAAATGTTCATCAAACAGTTGAGAAATTTATGATATAAATAATAAACATGTGTTTTAAAGTTGCTTTATATTTTAATGTGCTAGGATTGACATCAAGGATAAGGGGCTGATAGCTTAACGTTGTAAAGGACTTAACAAAATGAATTACAATATCACATTAATAACACAACCATTTATTTTATTATAATTGAATTACAATTTCACAATATTATATAGTACAAATACAATCATAAGTTCCAAGATTTTGTTAGACCACTACTGACTATGTAAATGTAATACAAATGTCTGTCTGAAAATAAATGCATGGGAATTTCTGAGTCAACAATGCACTATGAAAATAAACACATGGGACTTGTTGGGGCAACAATGCACTCTAAAAATAAATGCATGGGGAATGTGGGGCCAATAAAACTATGGAAATGGGAGCTGTGAAGATACAAGATGTACTTATCCCCTTTCAAAACTAGAATCATGCAGAAGATGAGGGATTATAAAATTTCTCCCATGCAGAAGATGCACTCTAAAACTAAATGCATGGGGTTTGCTTAGTGAACCATGCTAGGGAATCCAGAGCTATGAAGATACAAAATGTACTTGTCCCCTTTGACAATTAGATTCATGTAGAAGATGAGGGGTAGTAAAATTTCTCTCATCTTCTACTTCCAACCTCCATGGATTACGATAGCACTTATCTCCATTAGAGCTCCTCATCCTAGTTCAAAATATGTTTGAGAAGTCACGTGAACCAAATCAACTTCTTTCAAATTCTACCCATTCTGAACTTGAAGGAAATTGGTCTTTTACTCTGTAACTACATAACTGGAGGCAAAAGAATTTGGAGTATCCCCAATAATACCATGTCATTTTCTTCCTGAATCATTATTAACCCTACAAAATGAAAACCCTTATGAAAATTCAAACATTGCACTCAATAGTATAGCCTTTAGCCTTCAATGAATGATTTCATTGTGCTCACTATCCTTATTTATGGGCCAATGGCTCCACCAATAGTGCCACTACCATCCTAGTCCCTATGTACACCTCACACATGTCATGTGTGAGGTTGGATATAGTCATCGTCATGATATGTGCAAACCAGAAAACCAACTTAATTGATTCATGTAACTTAAACCTTATATTTATAATTTATATCTTTAATTTAATTGATGTCTAGGCTTTGATAGCCTGGCTACATGCAAACTGTACCTCAAGCTGATGAGTTGTCAATTATCAAAATTACCAGTGCCACTCAAACGTTATGAAATCATTACAAATATTCATCATCTATGATTCTACATCATCATCTACAATTCTATAGTACATTGTCCAGTTTTCAATATAAAGTTATCCAATCAATCACTTAGGATGTTTATATGGCATTAATCCATGCTACCACCTACATTATCATAGCCACACTTTCTCCAAAAACTAAGATATGGCATTAATGAGTGATGAGCCTTGATCTTACCATATGTCTACATCTATGGTTCTAGTGTAATTACAGAGGTTTCAATTTGCAAATCTAGTGCTTTAGAGATTTACTTCCAAAATGCAACTACAACCATCCATCAAAAATTCATCTAATGGTCGTGGTTATATTGATTTGCACTGAAATATGGCTAAATATGGAATACTAAGTTTTTAAGCCCATGTCTTATGTTCTATCTAGGAGGCACCTCTTTTAAAAAAAACTTTATACACGTGCATATTTCTACCACTTAAGTTATTCTATCGCTCATCACCAAAATCCTTCAATCCATTGGGTTCATTACCAAGATGAGTGATGAGCCTTGATCTTGCCACGTGTTTGCATCTAATGGTTCAAGTGTTATTTCAAAGGTTTCAATTCATAAATCTAGTGCTTCATAGATTTACCAAACTAGAATACAACTACAACCATCCATTGAAAATTCATCTAATAGTCATGGTTATATTGATTTGTGTTAACATTTCACCACTAAATTTTTTTATTAGTTTGAGATTATGCTAATTTGCTAAATTTTTTTCTTATGCATTTGAAAATATGTTTAATTCACAAATGAATATATATTTTTGTTTTGAAAAATAGTTTTAGTCACAAAAAAAATTGTTTTCTCTATTTTGAAAATAGGATTAATTCTCCAATGGAAATATTTTCTGGGTTTGAAAATAGATTTTAATTGCTAATGGAAATATTTTATTGATTTAAAAAAATTGCATTTCACTAGGACTTTCCATATACTTCTACTGATTAAAAAAGATTCACCAATTGAGATTTTTTTCCCAAAAAATGAAAAAAATTTCCACTAAAATTAATATTTTTATCAGGAAGTACACAAGATTTGGTAGGATTTTACACCTTCATCAAGGGGTAGGTTTCTTAAAGTTATCCCTATCGATCTCTTGATGGGATTTCCCCAAAAAATTTGGGAGCTACATCATAGCTGGTAGAGCCGACTCGGTGGTCATAGAGGATGTATCAACACTTGTATTTATCAAGTTTTGCAAAACCAAAAGATAAATCTTATAAATAAGAGCTTAAATGCTTGTGTATTCTAATCAACACATTTGTGTGTTGTGTCCAAGGCATCCTCTTTTGATGTAAATATGGGATTCCCACTTAAACAAGTCAATTAAAACTCATCCACTACTAGTTAAGTCATTTGACTATTTATTTAGAGAGTTCTAATAACACTACTTAAACACTATGTTCCTTGGCCATACGACACCAATAATTTAATATAAAGTATGATAAAGAGGATTTCATAAAAACTCCAAATTATGTAACAAAAAGTGATAAAAGAACATACTAAGGCATTGGATTTCACCACATCATCATTATTGTTAGACTAGATTTCATGGTTGTCTATTGCAGAGATCAATGTTATAATGGAGTCAATGATGGGGTGTTATGTTATGCTTAATGTTCCATACATACGTGTGTTTTATCTGAAGATTTAGCTTCTCCCTAAGGTATGTATATTAGTATATAAATTTAAAATAATAGTAGTTAGTTGCACATTGGGGGTAAATCCTCCTTAATTTATGGACATTTTCATTAAGATTTTTTTGAAGGGTTGCTTTGCTTTGTGAACTTTATATTTTTTTATGAGTAAATTTAATGATTTTCAAAAATCAATGTTTTCCAACCTAGAATTCTACAAAATAGTATGAATGTATTGAAAAGGTTTTGTTATTGAGAAAGTACAAATGTAATCAAAGGAACCTTAAAAATTTATAACAATTCTTACACAGAGTAAAAATTGCATTTCAATTTCTTAACATGATCCAAAAATACATGCACAATATGATTGTAGGTTGGAAAACATAGTGGGAGGTGACTACATGTTTTATGAAGTCTCCAACCCACATAATGTTGTAAAACCCTCTACACAATGAAGCCAAATACCTTAATAGGTGTTTATAAAATGGTACCTTTCATTATATTCCTATAGTGTAAATAACAAAATCTTTTCAAGGCATTCATACTATTTTGTAAAATTCTAGGTTGCAAAACTCTAGATTTTACAAAACTTGCGACCTACTCAATGTTTGAAAACCCTTAACAAACAACAACCCACTTAATGTTTTAAAACCTTTTACAAACAACCATCACAACCTTCAAAATGTGAACGTAAAAAATGGTGACATTTTGGGCTTTTTTTCCATTCTAAACTATGATTTTGAAACCATTTCTAGTGCAAAACCTGCATTCCATTTTCCTTTCTAATTTCTCTATATATTATTCATTTAATCATTGATAAAATTATAATGGAAAAGATATAAAACCCTCAACACAAAAGCACATAAACAACTCTGGATTTCAAATGTAAACTGTAATGCCCCGCCACGCAACCCTAGGGGAAGTTGCAAACTACTGCCAATTCCACAATAATTTTTTTTTTAAAAAAACATACAATTACATGTATAATAATGACGCAAAGCCAACAATCCCCTAAGGTCACGAGACAAAGATTAATTAATTCACAAATTATAACCACATGCAAGAAATGAAATATAATAGCATTCACTTAACTAATTAAAGCACATACATTCCATACATGGTATTTTCATTAATGCCATGAGATCCTTCATGGTTTCCAAAAGCAGAAGTTATATAATTACAATTACATCTCTCATTCCTAGAATGAGGAAAACCAATAACATGATTGTTTATTACAATTTCCACCTCGATAAAAATGAGGGGTAAATAAAATACAAAATAACTTGCTTAAGTGAAACCAAGGTAGCAACTGGAATCCCACAAGCCCTCCAACACGAAAGGCTCGTCCCCATAAGCCAATTCCAAAACAACGGAGTATGTTGCACGTTCCACCCAACCATGTGATACCCAAAGGCTCAACCCCCATGCTAGGAGATAGTAACAAGGGTTTACGGTCAAGACCAACAAGCTCTATACATAGGCAATGTGACTCAACTGAAAAGGATATGAACATGACATCACATGATAGAAAGGTTACAATGCTTCCAGATTTTAAATACATGAACACATCATGAATACAAACATAATGCTGACATAGGAGAAGTGTCATCACAATGTCGCATGGGATGTCCTGGCAAGTCTTCCTAGGTCCCGGCCCCCATCTCGGGATATCCTGGTAACCTCTAACGACTCCTGGCCCCCCATGCAAACCAATGCGGAATCAGTTATCTTTTGAGGGGACAAGATAATGATATTTCCATTCCAGGCCTTCTCGCCTCATTCCAAGTCTATACAAGCACTTCCGTCCATGAGCGAGGTAAAATTAATCTTTTTAAATGTTGGTACCACCTATGCTAATTAATTGGTTTAAGTTTTCATTGAATTAACCAACTTACATTGAAATCTCCTAGCACCACTTTGTGTGCCAGCCCTAAATGCAAGCCACTTCTCTAAGACACACGTAGAACTATAGCACCACAAAAGGGTACTCAAGTGCAACCTAGGGATAATGAATCCCTAAACATGACATGAATTCAACCTATCCCATTCAAGATAACTGGGTTTATCCGAACACATTTAACACACTACCCAAGGTTAACCAGGGTTGACCGACATAACAACCACCCAAAACACATAAAAGAAAGTCCCATCTGGAAGACTTACATAACACTAACTAGATTGCCACACACCAAGAACAAATGCCCCATGACAAAAGGAAGCATTACAGGTAATTTAACTCATCTATGTTAGGATTTCTTAAATCCAATTCACTCAATGATGTAGTGCACTAATCAATGTAAATAAACATATTCTTTGCACAATCACATAAGGGTTTGAATGTTCGTTTGATTCTTATTGGCACAATACACACAATGTCAAAAAAAAAAACAATTTTTCTTTGCTAACCAATGATTTTCCATAAGCCAATTTCCATATATCTCCTAACAAATAACTCATTATAATTTAAATACTTTATCTCTTTTAAGAACATAATTCACATTTAAATATACATTTATATTTATTAAACATCTATGAAATCCAATAAACATGTATATATATAAACATATAGTTGCTATATATATCTATATATATAATTACAGATTTATATTTTAAAATATATATATATGTAATTAATTTTTAATTATAAAAGACAGTTACTTAAGCACTCATTAAAATATAATATAAATATATTATAATATATATTATATATATGTAATATCAAATTATATATATTATAGATATTAAATATATGTATATTAATTATATTTTAATCATTAAATAAAATAATAAATACAAATTTTATATTAATATATATATTAAATATAAAATATATAATATAAAATATATCATATATTTTATATTTAGTATACATATAATAATAAAAAAAGAAACACATTTAATACGAACCCCAAAGCGAAGTCAAACAAGGGTTTACGGCAGGGCTGAGCCCTGCCTTAATAGAGCACGCAACCCCCATTGATGGGGGCGGTGGCCTATGTGCGCAGCATCGGTATTGCCTCCATAGGCCGTCGGTGCCACGAATGGGGCTCTGTGGGGGTATAAACCCCTTCCCATTTCCTTCGCTAAAAAAAATGGCGATTCTATTTTACGAATTTCGCTCAACTTTTACTGGTAAAAAATATGTATCTCTGGTAAAAACAAGAATGTGAAATTTCAGATTTATCATATATATATATATATATATATATATATTTATATATATGTATATATGTATATATACAATTTGGGTATGTATATATATACATATATGTAAATATATATCCAAATTTGCAACTCAAAAAGACAAAAACACAGATTTTCTTCATACCCAGATTGCGCAAATGATCATTCCCAGGATTTGAAATGAAAATGAAAACAATGGATTTAATCAACCTAAAATGGAGATCTCTCTTTGTTTTTTTTTTTAATTCAAAGAAAGTTTTCACAACACACAGCAAACTAATAATATTTTGCATTGAAATAACCATGTTTTCACAATATTTTTGGAGAATTTTGATTCAAATTTGAATGAAGTTTTTGATGGGTTTATCATCTAATTCTCAATTTTGAAACTTGAAAATTTTTAAAACAACTTCTACATGATTTTCAACATAAACAAAAATAGCATAAGGATAAAACCAAGCACCTTTTGTTTTCTCCAACTTGAAGCCTTCCAATGGAGGTTGCTCTTCTTCAAAATTTCTTCAACAAATCCTCCAAACACGCCCTCTTCCAACAATTTCTCCAAGCTCTTTTAAGTTTTTCTTGCTCTCCAAAACTTTTTTTACAATTATGAAAGAAGATAATGAAAAAAAAGAATCCATTTTCCTTATGCCCTTCTCCAAATTGTCAAACCCCTAATTTTAGTCACCCACCATAGTTATTGTTATTTTGGATATTTTGGATATTTTCATTTTGAAAATTAAAAAAAAAACAAATTTATTCCTCTTTTCAAAAGCAAGATAATTATATAAAACCAATTTCTATTGCACCCCCAAATGACAATTAAATTCCCTTTTCTTCACAAAATTTAATTCTAACAATTTACATTTAAATAAAAAACATTTTTAATTTATTTTCTTACAAAAGGAATGTAAGGCAATCTTCCATCTATTTAATTTTTTTTTTTGATTTGCCTCATATTTAATAACACTAACATAACTAATTTAATTTACTTAATCAATAAATAAATCTAATGCATGATTAGATTAATTTATCGATTGAATTTAAATTAACTAATTAAATAACAAGCACTCCTTTAAGCATTTTGATAATAAAATTAAATAAAGCAAACACCATTTCACTAGGAAATTAATCATGCAAGCAAGGAGAGACGAGATGACAAGGAAGATAACATATCCCAACTGACAACCCGATGACACACTCTATGGTTAGGGTGATGTCACAACACAAAAACCCAAGCTACTATCTCCCAATCATTTTTCGTTGAACAAGGGACATGCTCAGACCTACGAAATTAGGTGGAGTCAATGTCCTATACCTACATCTTGCGCATAACACAAGTGTCGAACATGCATATATATATAAATATTAAAGCACACCGTGAAGAGGTAATCGTGGAATCATAGGGCACTCGCATGCGAGTGATGTGATCCTGTCCCCTTCACCAATACAATATCGCTAACTGATGCCTCTAATCCTCAATGGTATAATCAAAGCATAAGCATCAATAATTCACATACATGATAATCTAATCCATAACCTACAATAATAATATCATCTGATTAAAGTACCATCACATCAAAACATAATGTTTACATCACTTAACAATTAGTGGTCAAAGAAATCAAGTTTATAACCAACCTGCTGACAAAGCAAAACATACATAACGAACACTGTTCGATCAAAAGAACAAAATGGAGGGGTGTTACATCCTCCCCCCTAGGGTCAGGCTTACTCCTGGAAGCCTGCAAACAAATAGGGATAAAGTTCCCTCATCCTAGCTGCATCTTCCCAAGTGGATGATGAGTCATCCCTAGGATCCCACTAGATCCTAACCTAATCAATATCTCACCCTCGAAGAGCAAGTGTTATGTGCTCCACCACGAGCATGGGCTCCAAAGCCAGCTGCCTGTCCTCTACCTGCAAAGCATTCCAATCAAGGACATGAGAAATGTCTAGATGGTACAGCCGAAGAACTGATACATGAAATACGTCGTGCACATGCGAGAGACTGGGCGGTAAAGAAAGACAGTAAGCAACAGGACCAATCTTCTCAGGAATCTCGAAGGGTCCAACAAAGTGAGGTGCTAACTTAGAGCCTTTTCCATAACGGATTGGACTCTTTCATGGACGGACACGCAAGAAGACTCTATCGCCTACAGAAAATTGACGATCCACTCTATGCGCATCCGTATACTTCTTCTGCCTATCCTATGCTACCACCAAGTTCTCTCTAATCCTATCCACCTACTACTCCATATCATGCAACATCTCAGGGCCCAAAGTTACCTATCCTCTAGCCGATCCCAACTCAAGGGAGTGCGACATGGTTGCCCATACAATGCCTAGAATGGAGCCATACCGATAGAAATCTGAAAGCCATTATGATAGGCAAACTCTACCAAATAGAGATAGTCCTCCCATTCTTCCTGTTGGTCCATCACATACATATGTAACATGTCTTCGAGGATCTGATTAACCCTCTCAGTCTGTCCATCTGTCTCTGGGTGGTAAGTTGAACTGAAGTTCAACTGTGTTCCCATCGCATGCTATAATGACATCCATAGAGCTGAGGTGAACACTGGATCCCTGTCAAAGATAATCCAATGTGGAATACCATGCAACCTCACTATATCCGCCATGAACACTCTAGCTACGGATGATGCGGTATAGGAAGAGCGCATAGGTGAGAAGTGTGCTACCTTTGTCAACCTATCCACTGTCACCATAATTGCATCATGTCGTCTTAAAGAGTTGGGTAAACCAACAATGAAATCCAATGAGATTATATCCCATTTCCACTATGGTACTAAATGTGACTACAAAAGCACTGCTGGATGCTAGTGTTTGGCCTTCACTCGCTGACACTCAAGACATCTTGACACAAAATTTGCAATATCTCGCTTCATCCGTGGCCAAAAATATAACTGATGCAAATTTCCATACATCTTCTTCACCCTTGGATTGGCTGAGTAAGGTGCACGATGTGCTTCAGTCATGACCAAAGCGCGAAACTCACAAGATGGGGGAACGTATATGCATCCCGTGTGTCTCAATATCTCATCAGCATCAAGAGAGTATCTTGAATATCTACCCTCAAGGGGTCTTCCTGCCTCTACTACCAATCTAACATCCTGATACCAACTATCGGCTGGGAGGGAAGAAAGAATCTGACTCCGCAAATCAACAAGAAGAGTCAACTCAGATATCTCATGCCTTCGCCTACTGAGGGCATCTGCAACCACATTCGCCTTCCCTTGGATATACTTCACCTCGAAGTCAGATTCACAGAGAAACTCCATCCATCGCCTTTGCCTAGCATTAAGGTTGGGTTGCGTGAAGATATACTGAAGGCTCCTATGATCACTATGCAGCTCAAACCTATGCGCAAGAAGAAAGTGCCTCCACCTTGTCAATGCATGAACCACTGCCACCAACTCAAGATCATGGGTAGCATAGTTTAGCTCATGATCATTGAGCTTTCGTGACTCATACATAATGACACAACCCTCCTACATCAATACTGCACCTAATCCCTCCAAGGATGCATTTGTACAAACTACAAAGTCCCCAATAGGATCTAATATCGCAAGGATAGGTGCACTAGTCAACTTCCTCTTAAGACACTAAAAGGCTAACTCACACTTCTCAGACCACTCAAACCTCTTTCCTTTCTACAGAAGTGAGGTGATAGGATTCCCTAGCCTCAAAAAGTCCTGCAAAAACCACTTGTAATAACCCGCTAGCCCCATGAAGCTACATATCTCAGCCACATTCATGGGCGCAGGCCAATCTAAGATCGCTTTGATCTTTGTAGGATCCACTGAAATACCCTCTCCATAGATCACATGACCAAGGTATTGGACCTCATTCCTGAAGAATTCACACTTCAACAAGTTAGCATATAGTTGATTATCTCGCAAGCACTGTAATACCTGTCGCAAGTTCTCCTCATGTTCCTCCATTGTTCTAGAGTATACCAAAATATCATCTAGGAACACAAGAAAAAACCTGTCAAGGTATGTATGAAATACCCCATTCATAAGACTCATGGACACTAAGGGTGCATTTGTCAAACCAAATGGCACAACTATGAACTCATAGTGACCATACTGTGTTTGGAACATGGTCTTATGGATATCTGACTCAAAGATTCGAAGCTGATGATACCCTGACTTGAGATCAATCTTTGAAAAGATGGTAGCACCCTTGATCTGATCGAATAGATCATCAATCCAAGGAAGAGGATGCTGATTTCTAATGGTCACTTTGTTCAACTGTCGGTAATCAATGCATAACCGAAGTGAGCTATCCTTCTTTACAAAGATGATAGGTGCTCCCCATGGAGAAACACAAGGGTGAACAAAACCCTTCTCTAGCAATTCCTCAAGCTACAACCTAAGCTATTTCAGCTCCTAAGTAGTCATACGGTAGGGAGCTCGTGAAATGGGCTCTGGTCCAGGTACCAAGTCTATCTTGAAGTCAATATCCCTCTGAGGAGGTATCCCTAGAATCTCATCTGAAAAGACATCAAAAAACTCCTGAAAGATGGGGTGACTATCAAGAGAAACCTTCTCTTCTCCACCTCCTAGACCCAAATCATCCACGGTAACAGTGAACAATTGGCAACCCTTCCGCATACACCTTCTCAACTGCGTAGCTGAGATGATCCTCAAGGAGATTAGTCTCTGAACCCCCACTACCTCTATCTCTCTACCAGATGTCCCAATGCATCTAATCAACTTACATCGACAATCAATGACTACACTATGAGCCTCTAGCCAATCCATTCCTATGACAACATCATAAGAACCCAATGGAATAACACGAAGGTCCAAGGTAGTCTGGAGAGGTCCAATCTCTAACCTACACTCTGGCACAAGGGAAAGGGATGCAACTTTTGCCCCCAAAGCTAACTCTACTTGCCACCTATCGACATGCTTTACTGCATCAAGTCTACATTGTGCCACGACTGATGAAGAAACAAAGGAATCAGATGCTCCAGAATCAAATAGAATAGAAACTGGGTTACCCCTCAACATACCATAGGCCTCAACAACTGTACCTTGGTGCTCTGCCTGGTGGTTATCAACCGTTGCGAATACTCAATGCCCATGGCTTGCATCACCTACAATAAGCTCTGACACCGCTGGTCCCTGAGAATAACCTGATGCACCCTTATTGGGACACATCGTCGCTATGTGACCCTATTGGCCACATGCTAAACATCCAGTGCCTCTACTGAAGCCCTTGCCTACAAGTGGTGTGCTAGACTTTTGCACACTACCACTGAAAGAAGAATGAGAACTCTGTGTTGGTTGCTCAGAGTTGTACTGTCTCATGCGCCTCTAATTCCTGTCCCCCTGCCTTTGGTGGAAACCCTTTCGTTTCCCTTGGGAACCCTGCTACTGCTACTGACCACTCTGAGACATACCCTGCTGTGCTTTAGAAGGTGAACCTCCTTGAGGCTGACCTCCTCGAGCACTAGTCCTAGCTGTTGTACCACTACCCACCTGCACTCCTACATGACCACCTAAGGCCATCGCTAGGTTCTCCTCAATGAACCTGGCCTTATCAGCCCCCACCTCCATGGTCCTAGGTTCGAAAACCCCCACTCCACCACTAATACAGGAATTTAAGCCCTTGAGAAAATGTTGTACCAACATGCCCTCGTCATCACCTATGCCCACATACTATTTGAGCTCATAGAAACAACACTCATACATCTCTACTGACATAGTCATTTATCTAAGGGTGTGGAACTCATCCCCTCAAAGCTGCCTCCAATGCTTGGAAAGAAATCTAGCCTGAAACCGCTCTAGGAACAACTCCCAAGAAACTATACCAATATCTAGACGGAGCTTCTGCTCCTCTAATCTCCACCAAGTGGAGGCAAATCCCGTCAAGTGCATGATAGCACACCTAGCTCAAGTTTTGCTCCCATATGGGTGCATTGCAAAACACCTAGTCAAGTTGATGAGCGATGTCTCTACCTCCAAACCATTGCCTGATCCATCGAAAGTAGGTGGTCGTGCTCTAAGAAAATCCCTCATATGGGCTGCTACCTCGAAACTAGAGTGAACTGGTACCTCTCTCTCTCCAACCACCACTAGCTCTACCTCCTGCCTAGGCCCAAGGCGGGCAAGGGTCTCCTCTAACAACTGACGCAACTGAGCATCTTCGATCCTCGGTGGATCCAGATTCTGATTGCAATCTCCCTAAATATGCTGAGAAGTCTGTTGCTCCTCATGGTCAGAAACAAGTGGATCATGTGGAGGTGGGTCTTGCTGTTCCTCAATGCGATTGCCTAAATGGCCACGTCTACAACCCCCTCCTCTTCCATGCCTAGCAGGCATTATCCTATAAAGACACAGAAAGGCATTAAGCACAACACACAGTTAAAATCCACACAACTAGAAGCTTAATGGGCTCATCATAATCCCAGAGTACCTAGTGTTTAAACCTAGGCTCTATACCATGTGTAATGCCCCGCCACGCAAATCTAAGGGAAGTTACAAACTACTGCCAATTCCACAATAATTTTTTAAAAAAAACATACAATTACATGTATAATAACGATACAAAGCCAACAATCCCCTAAGGTCATGAGACAAAGATTAATTAATTCACAAATTATAACCACATGCAAGAAATGAAATATAATGGCATTCACTTAACTAATTAAAGCACATACATTCCATACATTGGATTTTCATTAATACCATGAGATCCTTCATGGTTTCCAAAAGTAGAAGTTATATAATTACAATTACTTCTCTCATTCCCAGAATGAGGCAAACCAATAACATGATTGTTTATTACAATTTCCACCTTGATAAAAATGAGGGGTAAATAAAATACAAAAGCACTTGCATAAGTGAAACCAAGGTAGCAATTGGAGTCCCACGAGCCCTCCAACACAAAAGCCTCGTCCACATAAGCCAATTCCAAAACAATGGAGTATGGTGCACATTCCACCCAACCATGTGATACCCGAAGGCTCACCCCCGGTGCTAGGAGATAGTAACAAGGGTTTACGGTCAAGACCAACAACCTCTATACATAGGCAATGTGACTCAACTGGAAAAGGATACGAACATGACATCACATGACATAAAGGTTACAATGCTTCCAGATTTTAAATACATGAACACATCATGAATACAAACATAATGCTGACTTAGGAGAAGTGTCATCACAATGTTGCATGGGATATCCTGGCAAGTCTTCCTAGGTCTCAGCCCCCATCTCGGGATATCCTGGTAACCTCTAATGACTCTCGGCCCCTCATGCAAAACAATGCAGAATCAGTTATCTTTCGAGGGGACAAGATAATGATCTTTCCATTCCAGGCCTTCTCACCTCATCCCAAGTCTATACAAGCACTTGCGTCCATGAGCGAGGAAAAATTAATCTTTTTAAATGTTGGTACCACCTATGCTAATTAATTGGTTTAAGTTTTCACTAAATTAACCAACATACATTGAGATCTCCTGGCACCACTTTGTGTGCCGGCCCTCAATGCAAGCCACTTCTCTAAGACACATGTAGAACTATGCCACCACCAAATGGTACTCAAGTGCAACCTAGGGATAATGAATCCCTAAACACGACATGAAGTCAACCTATCCTATTCAAGATAACCGGGTTTAACTGGACACATTTAATGCACTACCCAAGGTTAACCAGGGTTGACCGACATAACCACCACCCAAAAAACATAAAAGAAAGTCCCATCTAGAAGACTTACATAACACTGACTAGATTTCCCCACACCAAGAACAAACGCCCCATGACAAAAGGAAGCATTACAAGTAATTTAACTCATCTATGTTAGGATTTCTTAAATCCAATTCACTCAATTACGTAGTGCACTAATCAATGTAAATAAACATATTCTTTGCACAATCACATAAGGGTTTGAATGTTCGTTTGATTCTTATTGGCGTAATACACACAATGTCAAAAAAAAACAATTTTTCTTTACTAACCAATGATTTTCCATAAGCCATTTTCCATCTATCTCTTAACAAATAACTCATTATAATTTAAATACTTTATCTCTTTTAAGAACATAATTCACATTTAAATATACATTTATATTTATTAAACATCTACGAAATCGAATAAACATGTATATATAAACATATACTCACTATATATATCTATATATATAATTACACATATATATTTTAAAATATATATATATATGTAATTAATTTTTAGTTATAAAAGACAATTACTTAAACACTCATTAAAATATAATATAAATATATTATAATATATATTATATATATGTAATATCAAATTACGTATATATTATATATATTAAATATATATATATATTAATTATATTTTAATCATTAAATAAAATAATAAATACAAATTTTATATTAATATATATATTAAATATAAAATATATAATATAAAATATATCATATATTTTATATTTAATATACATATAATAATAAAAAAAAATGCATTTAATACGAACCCCAAAGTGAAGTCAAACAAGGGTTTACGACAGGGCCGAGCCCTGCCCTAACAGAGCACATAGCCCCCATTGATGGGGGCAGCGGCCTGTGTGGGCAGTGTCGGCACTGCCTCCGTAGGCCGCCGACACCACCAATGGGACTGTGTGGGGGTAGAAACCCCTTCCCATTTCCTGCGCCAAAAAAAAATGGCGATTCCGTTTTGCAAATTTCGCACAACTTTGACTGGTAAAAAAAATATATCTCTGGGAAAAACCAGAATGTGAAATTTCGGATTTATCATATATATATATATATATATATGTATATATACAATTTGGGTATGCATATATATAAACATATATGTAAATATATATCCAAATTTGCAACTCAAATAGATAAAAACACATATTTTCTTCATACCCAGATTGGGCAAATGATCATTCCCAGCATTTGAAATGAAAATGAAAACAATGGATTTAATCAACCTAAAATGGAGATTTCCCTTTGTTTTTTTTTCATTCAAAGAAAGTTTTCACAACACACAACAAACTAATAAGATTTTGCATTGAAATAACCATGCTTTCACAATATTTTTGGAGAATTTTGATTCAAATTTGAATGAAGTTTTTGATGGGTTTATCATCTAATTCTCAATTTTGAAACTTGAAAATTTTTAAAACAACTTCTACATGATTTTCAACATAAACAAAAATTGCATAAGGATTAAACCAAGCACCTTGTGTTTTCTCCAACTTGAAGCCTTCCAATGGAGGTTGCTCTTCTTCAAAATTTCTTTAACAAATCCTCCAAACACACCCTCTTCCAACAATTTCTCCAAGCTCTTTCAAGTTTTTCTTGCTCTCCAAATTTTTTTTTCCAATTATGAAAAAAGATCATTCAAAAAAAGAATCCATTTTCCTTATGCCCTTCTCCAAATTTTCAAACCCCTAATTTTAGTCACCCACCATAGTTATTGCAATTTTGGATATTTTTGATATTTTCATTTTGAAAATTAAAAAAAAACAAATTTATTCCTCTTTTCAAAAGCATGATAATTATTTAAAACTAATTTCTATTTGCACCCCAAAATGACAATTAAATTCCTTTTTCTTCACAAAATTTAATTCTAACAATTTACATTTAAATAAAAAACATTTTTAATTTATTTTCTTACAAAAGGAATGTAAGGCAATCTTCCATCTATTTAATTTATTATTTTTTTATTTGCCTCAAATTTAATAACACTAACATAACTAATTTAATTTACTTAATCAATAAATAAATCTAATGCATGATTAGATTAATTTATTGATTGAATTTAAATTAACTAATTAAATAACAAGCACTCCTTTAAGCATTTTGACAATAAAATTAAATAAAGCAAACACCATTTCACTAGTAAATTAATCACGCAAGCAAGGAGAGATGATACGACAAGGAAGATAACATATCCCAACTGACAACCTGACGACACACTCTATGGTTAGGGTGATGTCACAACATAGAAACCCAAGCTACTATCTCCCAATCATTTTCTGTTGAATAAGGGACATGCTCAGACTTGCGAAATTAGGTGGAGTCAATGTCATGTACTTGCGTCCTGCACACAACATGAGTGTCAAACATGCATATATATATATATAAATATTAAAGCACACCATGAAGAGGTAATCACAGAATCACAGGGCACTCACATGCGACTAATGTGATCCTATACCCTTCACCAATACAATATCACTAACTGACGCCTCTAATCCTCAATGGTATAATCAAAGCATAAGCATCAATAATTCACATACATGATAATATAATCCATAACCTACAATAATAATATCATCTAATTAAAGTACCATCACATCAAAACATAATGTTTACATCACTTAACAATTATCGGTCAAAGAAATCAAGTTTATAACCAACGTGCTGACAAAGCAAAACATACATAACGAACAATGTTCGATCAAAAGAAAAAAATGGAGGGGTGTTACATAAACCCCTTGGAAACCCATCACTGAAAACCCATCCTCGCAATGAATAGTCATTCAATTTATTTAGTGAGAACATAAAAAATTAAAAAATTAAAAAAACCTCAACACAAAAGCACATAAACAACTCCACATTTCAAATGAAAACCCCTTTTTCGCAGGGAAAACCCTTGAAATTTGGTCATTGAAATCCCACCTTTGCAATGAATAGTCATTCAATTCTTTATGATTCCTAGGTAGAATGGAAAAATTGCATATATTTTCGGTAGATATACATACATACTAACTAGCTGCCCATGCCTGTCAAATGAATTTTGGTAGGGAGAGTTTCTACTTTTCTTTAACCTTTGAACACCTGTAACTCCCTTCCATACTCCCTAGAAACTTCCAAAATACGAATGTTGAAAATTGCAACATTTTGGGCTTTTTTTCCATCCAATTTTTTATTTTGAAAAAATTGCCAATGTAGCCGTGATTTTTTGGTGATGGGATAGGTGACAACACTCCAAATGACATGAGCCTAAATTTTTATGAGCATGGTTCATCAATTCTTTCTGTCGGTGCATTTTGTTCAACACGTGGGATGGGAGATGGGGTGTTATGTTATAATGTTACATACATAGGTTCATTTTGTCATGAGATTAGCTTCTCCCCTTAATTACTCAAAAAATTAAAATCCATAAATTTATAATAAATGAAAGGGAATGGTTTGAAATTTTTGATTAATTCCCCATTTGCATGTCCACTAAATAATTTGACTTGTATAAATAAACATTAAAAATCATTTATCTTTCCTCATTTGATTGGTTTGAAAGGAAAAAGGTTTGTTGGTGCACTCCTCCTAGTCAATATTTACAATGTAAAAGGTATGTTAAGAAAGACTACCACTGCTTAGTCCTTCCCATCAGGAAAGACTCCAAATTCCTCCAACACAAGTGTCTTAGATCCACATAATCCAGCTTTTGCTAAGCTCAAAGATATCATCTGTAAATTAATTAAACTCATAAAAATCCCCAATATGGTAGAATTTTTTCCATTTCTCTAGTTCTTCGACCCCTAAGGCATGTCCCAGGAGATGGCCATGCATTTCAAGGCATTGTATGATTTCTTTAAATTAATTAGTTGGAAACAAAGTAGCTATTAAAGTCAATTAGCTAAACTCAAGTCATTGAAGTTCCTTTAAAGAGGATGTATATTTATGCATCTGTTTATACATTCATTTAATGCAATTCTATGAGATAATATTGTTCAATTAAAATATAACATTAATTAAATGTTAATTATAATGGTTAATGTTTATATTTAGTTTTAGTTTTTAATAATTTAAATTTAATTAATTAAGTATGAAGTATATTTATGATGTATTAAATTATTATGTTATATCACAATTTAATTGTGTAGTTTTTAAGTCAAATTTATTAATTTGTATCTTAATGAGTAGTGGTTTATACAAACTCATTTCTTATTAGTATCAATGGTTTTCTTAGCAATTATTGCATCAAGCATGCTTAGCCATGAATCTCCTTCAAGATTAAGTCCACTTAGCTTACCATCACACTTACAAAATGTTTAACTAGTATTGTTCCTTATTAACCATTTTTTATTAAGTATCTTTAGTTCATCTAATGATAAAAAGGATAATATTTTTCATAATGTATCGATTTGTGATGTTTTATCATGATTCATATCTATAGTCTTTGATTCAAAATCATCAACCCATGTTTCAAGAGTAGTAGTTCACATGAACCCATCACTCCTGAGAATGAATGATCCACTCAACACTCAATGCATCTAGGTGATGCTCATGAGGTGAAACATCACACTTCCAAGGAGTTCACCCATCCTAAGACTACATAAACTCTTGAAGCCTTCTTAACCATGGTTATTCCTCCAAGAATAAGTTCTTGTGGCTTAGTAATATATTCCTAAAAATCTTATCAAGTGTTATCCCTTATGAACCATTCATTTTCGAGCCCCTTTGGCTCATCCAATGGCAAGTAGGAGGTATTTTTTTAATGCATCAAGTTATGATGTTTTAGAAGGATTCAATAGAGTAGTTTTTGAATCAAAACCATTGACCCATATTTCATGCTATAGTTGTTCACATGATTCCTATAGAGGTGAAGAATCAATACTTGCTAAGAAATCATCTATCCCAATACTATTCCAACTAAAATGTGTTTAACCATTGATTTTCCCTTAAGATCAAGTCCACTTGGTTTACTAGATATTTCAAAACAATTGACAAGAGTTGTGCCTTATTATTCATTCATTATAGAGTCTCTTTAGCTCATCTAATGAAAAGTAGTATAAAATTAACACAGTGTATCAAATTGTGATATTCTATTAAGATTAAACTACATAGGTTGTTAAATTCATTGACCCATATTTCGTAAGTAATGGTTCACACAAACCCATATCCCAATATGATGAATGGTCAACTTAGCACTAATTATTTCTAGGTGAAGCTTATAGGAGTGAATAATCAATACTTCCAAAAATTTCACCTATTCAAGTACTACTTCGACTTAAGAATGTGCTTAATCATGGAATTTCCCATAAAATGAAGTCTAGTCAGCTTACAAACCCATTTATAACATTCTCATTGAACAAGTGGTGTTTTCATGAATCATTCATTGTTGAGGCCCTTTAACTCATCCAATTCCAAGTAGTAGGAATTTTTCTCAAGATGAAGTCTAGTTAGCTTACAAACCTAGTTGTAACATCTTCAACAAGTGGTGTTATTATGAACAATTCATTATTGAGACCCTTTAACTCATCCAATTCCAAGTAGTAGGAATCTTCCATAATATATTGAACTATGATGTTTTATGAAGATTCAACAAAAAAAAATGAGTCACTCATTAATCTTATTTCATGAATAGTGGCTCACACTAACCCATTTTTCATGCTTGTCTGAGTGGTTCACTTAGCACTTGTTGCATCAAGGTGATGCTCATTAGAGTGAAGTATCAAGACTTCTTGAGAGGTCATCTATCCCAATACTAATAAAACTCGAGCATTTTTAACCATGTGGTTTATCCATAGATAAATTCTACTTATCTTTCTACATCATCTCTAAAAATTTCAAAAACCTTGTTAGATTTGGACCTCTACACATAAGTATCATTCATCACATATTTTCACATTATCTATCCTTAGGTTATGGTGTTGGCCTTTAAAATTTATGGTGATACATATATATGCACCAAAAGGGTATGTATAGGATCATCATGGAAAAAATAGGCCCTTAAGTGACTAAAAATTCAAAAAAATAAGAGTTAGGAAACTTGACATAAAAATTTGAATAAGTTATCTATATTATTTTAAAAATATGTAAGAATAGAATCTATAAAAAATTAAATGTATTTTCTAAACTACTAGGTTTATTAAAAAAAAATCTATTTAGTGAAAATTTGAAATTTCAATGCAGTAATACTTAAATTTCAAGGAAAAAATAAGTAGGTGTTTGTCTTACCACCCTAACCACAAGAAAATGATAACAAAAATTTATTATCTTTTAGATATAACTAGAGGACTCATGTCTCAAAGTGATGCATAGTTTTTGGAATTTTTTTCCAAGTAAATAATTAATTATGAATTTTTTATTACAAACTTCTAAAAAATATAAAAACTTGTATGTCTGATCCAGCTTAACTTGGTAAAAACTTCATGATTTTTTAATCCTATAGTATGTGAAGTATGTTCTCATATTTAAAAAATGTGATACTATTTGAAACTATAGATGTTTTTCAATCAACCTATCAATTAGGACTTTATCATAATCAAATAGAAATGAATAATAATTATTTATTAAATTAAAAGTAAAGAATAATTTATATTGTTGGAAATCTGAGAATCCCCTTTAAAAACCCTTTCCATTTCATCAATTTTGGGTAAAAAAAATGTTTTAAACTACATAACCTACACATACCCATCATATCGTCACTTTTTGGCCCATCATGATCCTATACATATCCAAAATCATAATTTTTTTGCTTCATGTTCTACTATAAGATGACACTAATATGCAGATCCATGCAAATTAAAAAAGAGAACACAATTTTTCTCTCAATAATTTGGCATGTCCAACAATACTTCTAGAACTCCCATTGAGTTCAACAAATAGTAGTGGCAATAGTCATAACACCCACATGAGGAAAAAAACAATTCATAATTTCTTAAATAAGACTAAAATTTCGACGCTCTTATTAATTTAAGAAAAATGTGCATATGCTACAAGGATGGAACAAATCACTTATATTATATATTACTGGTTTAACATTTCCCATGTTTGATCATGTATGAGACAATACTCCACATATTTTAATAAAATGCAATGGAAATGTTTGAAAAATTCTATCAAAATGTCTATTAATATAGGGAACATTACCATTTTTGCTAAAGGAAAATCATGTTATATTATAGACATCAAATTTAAGGCACATTGATTAGAATTATTTCTAAGCACAATAGCTAATATGTTTAAAATACAATACCTTACAATAAAAAACTATTTTAAAATGTGTTAAAGTGTCATGTGTACTAGTGATAACTTTAAGAAAACCCCTCAAAAAAAGATATTAAAAACTGGCAAATCTTTCACCTTTTTAGGAAAAAATATTAATTTCTATTAACAAATTTCACGTTTTTTGAAAAAAATATTATTTTGTTAATGATTTATTTACATCACTAAATTTTGTAGAAAATTTTGGTGAATCTTGAAAAATAATATGAAAATACATTAATCAAGATGGCAAATCCATCCAATCTAAAAATAATTCTTATGGAGAAGTAGGGTCCCAAGGGTGGAAATTATTGATAGGTTTAAGGGGTAGAAAATAACATTTACTTGCCACCATTGTTTTAAAATATAATATAATGGCCTTCATTATATTCTATAAAGTAAAAAGTACCCACAATCTATAATTCTCATGCTGCTCAAAATTTCTTTTATATAATTGATCTAATGACCTTCATTGTACTCTATGAGGTAAAATGTACCCACAATCTATAATGCTCATAAGACGCAAAATTATGGGCCCCATGAACATTATAGATCATGGGTACATTTTACCTCATGCAATACAACAAGGGCCATTAGATTATATTATAAATCAATGGTAGAAACTAAAGATTAGAAATACGGTCCTAAAGCAACTAATAATTATGACATAGTATTAGAAAATTAATATATATTTCTACTATAATTTATAAAATTTAGGCGAATTTGATGTAATCATGTATTGAATATTGTGGCAATTTTTTTAGTTAAATTTTTTAATAAAATAATTTCTTTAGCTATTTAAATAAGGCTATAATAAAATTTTGTAAAAATGTGGTGATTCAAGTCATGTTATAGCTCAAAATATTAGCCAATTTTGGATTCCCAAATTTCAACTATTAGCCAATTGATGAATATTAGCCACTAAAAGAATCATTAGTGTGTACCTTTTTGCATCATACTTTCTTTATTAAGGACATGCAAACTAATGGACCCAAAAATTCCCTCAAGTGATAACGAAATACAATACTTGATTTTATAGCAGTTTGGATTATAGTTTATAAATCAAAAGGTATTTTTGAGTAATTTTAATTTTTTTTGATGAAAATGACATATTTGAAAAAAGTGCTACTTAATTTCTCATTACACACAAAGTATAGTGGTCTTTTTGTCCAACTTTTATTTCTAGAAATATTTAATATTTTCTTACAAAAAATGTCTATGGATGTAAAGTGAACATGTCGTCTTGATTTTTAAAGTAATAAGAAATAATGTAATGCATTCTTTTTAGTGTGAATTTTTAAAAATATAAAATCAACCTATATTTTTAGACATAAATTTATTAAAGATATATGAAATTAATAAAATTAGATGAAGGATGTAATACCCCTCATGCTACTGTCTGATTTTTGACATTCTCTGTGGTTTTGTTTGGCACATTGTGATTTGGATGGTACTGTTGATATCATGTTGTGGTAGCATAGACTGTTATTGATTATATGCTCTTATGATGCCATGGTTATTATGATGATATTTTATTATGATCGTTTGATGAAAATTATCTAGAATTCAGTAGACTAGAAAATAGTAATTGATGATATTAATGCAAATTAAAGTAAATCTTCTAATGCTTTATATGATGATATGTTTTGGTGAGGGGACAGGTAGCATCACTCGTTCGCGAGCACCCTGCTACACTACGAATCCTTCTCACGATGCTTTGTAATTGATTATATGTATATATGTTGTATATCACCTTGTTGGATGCAGACTTTGTAGGAGTAAGACTCAATTCCACCTATTTCGATAGGTCTGGGTGAGCATTGAACCAACCCAATGGCAGGAAGTTGAATAATTAAGGTGACATGAAAAGTAACTCTGCACCAAGGCATCAACAGTTTTGTATCTTCTTGGTTTGTGCGTCTTGGTCATATTCATTGTCGTATTGGTCTTTGTATATCATTGTGATTTTATGAATTATTTAGTGTGGGTATGGTTTTACATTGTGATTTAAATAATTAAGTAATTTATAAAATAAAAACATAAAATAATAAGTAAATAAGGCAATGGATAAATGTTAGTAGTAGTAGTAAAAATATTTTATTTATTTTGAGTCTCTCAATGGTTGATTTTAATTGTTTAATATGAAAGTGATTAGTTAGTAAAGTATTATGGAAAGATATATATATATATATATATATATATATATATATTTATTTATTTATATATATATATATATATATATATATATATATATATATTTATTTATTTAAATAAAAGTTCATGTTTGAGGATTTAGAATTTATTTAGTTTTAATTGAATGCATGAAAAATTAAAAAAAATGGAAATGAAATATGGAAAAGGCAACAAATAGGAATTAAGGTCAAATATTATTTGGTTTATTTCTTGAAATGTGACCTCTGGTATTCATGGGAAGAGGAAATTGAAAAGATTCAGGGGCATGGATTTTAAGAAGGAGTTTCTTGTTTTGAGGGGATGTTTGAATATTGTAGAAATTTTTATTCTCAATCATTTCGCTGTTCTTAGTTTCTTTTTCTATTTTTTGGAGAAAATTGGTGAAGAGGAAGGAAGTTTTGGATCTATTGCTGGAAGATCGGCAGCAAGGAATTAGTGCAGCAAGAGAGTCAAAGCTTATACAATTTTTTGGCAAGCGTAGGACGCCAAGTTCTCTTCTTTTTATTTATTCTCTGTAAAATAGTGTTTGTTCTCTGTGTGTGAAATTCTCATCTAGGCTTAGAAATCAATTAACTGTGGGAATAAAATCTTTTGGGGTTATAGTTTAATCAAGGAATTTTAGCAGGGATTTGGGAATTGTTATTCGGTTAATGGTTTTTTTTCTGGGGTTTTCTGGATTGTTGTTGATTGAAAAGGGATTTTATTGCAATCTGGAAATGAACAGTAGTTTTGTTGTCTCAATTGTTTAAAAAGAATAAAATATACATATTTGTGTAGGGACAATTTTTATTTCAATAAATTTCTGGGTGTGATATTCTGGTCTGCACATATATTTTTTTAAAACAGTTCTTTTTTATTTTCAATTTTGCATAGTGAAATGTACAGTATGAATAACTTACCCTGTTTGGGGCATGCTCAAATTTCAGTGTATATATATATATATTTATACCCACATAGTTGAATCTATAAAATTTTGGAATTAAAATTTTATTTGCCGAAAATTGGGGATAGTAATTTATTATTTTCGTTTTTGTTTTAAGCTTTATTTATATAAATGGCTGTGTGTGTGTGGGGTTGGCCTCTATTGGTATCTTTAATACCACCCCGCCACTAGACATGTGACAGTCGGCGGACTGTCCACAGCAGTCTGTAGGACTGTCGTGAGTAGTCCGTAGACTGCTCGCGGCCGGCGGTGAAGTTTCTAGTGACTGTGTGTGTTGGGAATAATAATTCCCATGTAAATTTATATGTTAATTTTTTTTATCCACAAATTTTTATATGTTATTTTCCGTGCAGATTTTTATCTTTATAAATATATATATATATATATATATATATATATATGTATATATATATTTATTAATTGATTTCATTATTCTATTTTCTCTGACTTAAATAATGATGTATTATTTAATTTTGTATACAAAATATATATATATATATATTTAATTTCTTTTCAATTAATATATTCTGTTAATTTAACTGTTAGTTAAACAAATGTATATATATATATATATTCTGTTTCTGTTTCTTTTCTGATTAAAATTATATTTTCTATTAATTTAACTGTTGTTTAGTAAATAGATATTCATCTAGGGATTCTGTTTCTTTTCTGATAAAAAATAAAGCAGAAATTGTTACAATGAAAATAATAGAAAAATAGAAAGAAATCTGTCTTATTGATTTGTTAAAATTACAACCTTGAGAGGATATTGTTAGTAGAAAAATCAATTATGAATGTAAAACAACATTGTTTATTTATTCTGGTTTTAGTATGACTATATTTTAGGAATAGAATTTATTTTGGAATCTACTTTGGAATTAAATTAAGTTATTCCTTTTATTTTGATTCTTGAAATTAAATCTTGTTGCATTGTTGGGTTTGGGACTTTGTTAATTCATTGATGTGGGAACCCTTTTTGTGTTAATACTTTAGTCTTCCAGAGGATGTTGGTTTTGTTGAATTTTCATCTTGAGTTCTATTTCAAGTTATATTTTATTGATGGGGAGTACCGAATTTACGAGATTATGTTATGGTGTTTAAATTGCGAGATGGTATATGCCTCGTATGTTGCTTTTGTTGTTGTTTCTTTCTGGTTTTGGTTGGGTCTCTAGGGAGAGTGGCTCCTCGTGGGGGCCAGCACCCCGTTTAAGGGGAAGGGATCAGGAGAACCCATGAGTGAGTTAGTAAACAAGTGATAACCTAATAATTAACTTAGGAGGGTTGGGTAGTAATATCATTACAAGATTTAAAATATGGATACCTCGTCTTCATTAGTGCTTTCGCAGACTAATGGAAGGCTGAGAATACCGTGGTTGGCAAGGTCGTGACCTCATCCCCACGAGAGGTCTATAGTGGGTCCGCATGCTGCCCTATGGTGCCAGCGCCTCAAGTAGGAGGAAGGGCCAGGAGATCCATAGATGGGGGCCGACGCCTCAGTTTGGAGGAAGGGCTAGGAGAACCCATGTAGGCTATGCGATGACACTCTCCCCTGGTTGCCCATGTGGTTGCTTTATTTTGTTCCTCTAGAAGTGGGTTATGGGAGTTTATTTAGATTGTTGTTTAAACTGATTTAAATTGATTTATGATTATTGTTTTGATACATCTTTAGCATGTGTTGTATGATCTCATTTATATTTGACTTACGATCTTGCATCTTTATGACATTGTGATATGATGTTATTGGTTGCTCATTTTAATCGGTATATTGTGTGATGGGTCTATTTTGGTACTTTTTGTATGGTTGTACTTTTGTTGTCATTCTTGGTCAGAGTTACTTCTCTGTCACCTCTTAGCACGGGGGTGGTCGGGTGGAACGTGCTCTGCACACCGTTGGGTTCCCCATCAGCATTCGTGGCTTCAGTCTCATCTAGTTGAAGATTTGTTCCAGTTGATCTCATTATATTTGATAATCTTGTATATTGTATTCATCCCACGTGTTTGGGAATCATGATGTAACTATATTGATATGATGTAAAATTTGAAAGATATTGTAATGTATTTATCTACCTTGAAATTTTAATTGGCTATGTAATTTCTCATGGGTTTATCTTATGATGGAATCTTTGTATGTATATATATTATGTTGTTATTTATAGTTCCTTTTTATATCTTAGAAGATGATGTTTAGTAATGTCTACTTTTTTTGATGTGACCTCGTGGGCCCCAAAGGACATAGTGGATTATGTTGTTTGTGTTTAAATGGAATGAAGTATATGAGTATGTACATGATCAATTAATATTGGTATGATGATTATTTATCTTTCTCTAAAATAATATAAAAAAATATTTGCATTCTTTTTGTGTTTGTTCTTTGGGGCTTGCACAGTGGGCATTACATATAGAGTGTGTTTTAATTTTAAGATTGAAAAAATTATATAAAATGTGAAATTTGTAATAATTTTTCTATATATATAATAATGTCAAATGTCAAATGTCAAATTTGTAAATAAAATAATAAATTTGTAGTGAAAATGATAATTTACAATCCTAGAATATTTGAGACATTCTTCTATAAACCCTTTTCATTTTTATATAGAATAATAAATTTGTAATTAAAATGATTTAAAATCCTAAAATATTTGAGATATTCTTCTATAAACCCTTTTCATTTTATTGAAATAAAAAATATTATCCACTATGTCTTAAATAGAAAAAATGTCCTACTATTATAATTAGCCGATAGGCTATTATAGGTGGGAAATCCCACCAGAATCATTTGATTGTCTAATGTCAGGGTACTATTCTGGTGGGAAATCCCCAACATATGATGTACAGTCCACTACGAAGTCACCAGGCATGGCCATTCCTCCTTTGTGTCAACAAGAATGGGTCCAAAGTTGCTCACACCATTTTACACATTCCTTGGTTCTCTATGCATAGCTAGGCATTTAAGAAGTAACCAAATTCGATGGAGGTAATAAATTTCAACTAGGTTTAAGATGGGATCCACTTAGAACATTTTTTACCCATCTTCTTTGGTTTCAACTTCTTCTTTCTGCCTTGTGATTTTTGCATTCTACAAGTGAAGATTGGAGGAAGGAGAACATAAGATATAGACTACCAAATGTTTGTTGAGATAGATGGTTGAAGAACTATATTTTTGTGGTCTTGGGTTTTGAGGGTTTTGCTTCTTCTCAGAGATGTATTTTCAAGCTAAAATTTGGTGAATCTTGAAAAATAATAGGAAAATACATTAATCAAGATGGCAAATCCATCCAATCTAAAAATAATTCTTATGGAAAATTAGGGTCCCAAGGGTGGACATTATTGATGGGTTTAAGAGGTAGAAAATAATATTTACTTGCCACCATTGTTTTAAAATATAATATAATATAATGACCCTCATTGTATTCTATAAAGTAAAAAGTACCCACAATCTATAATTCTCATGGGGCTCAAAATTTCTTTTATATAATTGATCTAATGACCTTCATTGTACTTTGTGAGGTAAAATGTACCCACAATCTATAATGCTCATAAGACACAAAATTATGGGCCCCATGAGCATTATAGATTGTGGGTACATTTTACCTCATGCAATACAACAAGGGCCATTAGATTATATTATAAATCAATGGAAGAAACTAAAGATTAGAAATATGGTCCTAAAACAACTAATAATTATGATATAGTATTGGAAAATTAATATATATTTCTACTATTATAATTTATAAAATTTAGGAAAATTTGATGTAATCATCTATCAAATATTGTGGAAATTTTTTTAGTTAAAGTTTTTAATAAAATAATTTATTTAGCGATTTAAATAAGGCTATAATAAAATTTTGTAAAAATGTGGTGATTCAAGTCATGTTATAGCTCAAAATATTAGCCAATTTTGGATTCTCAAATTTCAACTATTAGCCAATTGATGAATATTAGCCACTAAAAGAATCATTAGTGTGTACCTTTTTCGCATCATACTTTCTTTATTAAGTACATGCAAACTAATGATGGACCCAAAAATACCCTAAAGTGATAACGAAATACAATACTCGATTTTATAGCAGTTTGGATTATAGTTTATAAATGAATAAGGTATTTTTGAGTAATTTTAGTTTGTTTTGATGAAAATGACATATTTGAAAAAAGTGCTACTTAATTTCTCATTACATGCAAAGTGTAGACCATTTGTCCAACTTCTATTTATAGAAATATTTAATATTTTCTTACAAAAAATGTCTATGAATGTAAAGTGAACATGTGTTCTTGATTTTTAAAGTAATAAGAAATAAAGTAATAGATTTTTGTTAGTGTGAATTTTAAAAAATATAAAATTGACCTATTTTTTTAGACATAAATTTATTAAAGATATATGAAATTAATAAAATTAGATGAAGTATAGAGTGTGTTTTAATTTAAGATTGAAAAAATGATATAAAATGTGAAATTTGTAAATAAAATAATAAATTTGTAATGAAAATGATAATTTACAATCCTAGAATCTTTGAGACATTCTTCTATAAACCCTTTTCACTTTTATATAAAATAATAAATTTGTAATTAAAATGATTTACAATCCTAAAATATTTGAGATATTCTTCTATAAACCCTTCTCATTTTCTTGAAATAAAAAATATTATCCACTATTTCTTAAATAGAAAAAAAGTCCCACTATTATGGTGGGAAATCCCCAACATACGATGTACAGTCCACTACGAAGTCACTAGGCATGGCCGTTCCTCCTTCGCGTCAATAAGTATGGGTCTAAATCTACTCGCGTCATTTTACTCATTCTTGGGCTCTCTGTGCATAGCTAGGCATTTAAGAAGTAACCAAATTTGGTGGAGGTAATAAATTTCAACTAGGTTTAAGATGGGATCCACCTGTAGCATTTTTTACCTAGCTTCTTTGGTTTTGACTTCTGCTTTCTGCCTTTTGAATTTTGCATTCTACAAGTGAATATTGGAGGAAGAAGAACATAAGCTATAGAATACCAAACATTTATTGAGATAGATGGTTGAAGAACTAGACTTTTGTGGGCTTGGGTTTTGAGGATTTTGCTTCTTCTCAGAGATGCATTTTTGAGCTAAACACTTAGATTTGAAGGCATTTTTCCTTGACAAAACCCTAGACGCCTCTCCCACAAGTGAGTGAGTGAATCTAGGGTTGAAAACATGTTTGAGGAGTAGGAAAATGAATCTCTTCTTATCATAGAGGGGTTGTGGCTATTGATGAGAGTATTTAGGGAGGCCTTCTGAAGCATATGAGGCAGGAAACACCATCATTTGGATGAGTCTACCATCCTAGAAGTCATTTTTGAAGTTGGATGTGTATTCTAGGTTGTTCTATGGTCAACTCCACCATTTCTAAGGCTAAGATCAAGCACCAAATCAGGTCTGAGATGTTTATTCATAATAAATAAGAGTTGTGTCTTTGTAAGTACCTTGTGTGCTTAGATATGAGTGTATAATCTATTGATTTATTCAAAGAGTGGTATAAATGCAAATCATAGTCAATGTAATCTCATAAATTTTCACTACATGATGGCTACACAGATAAATTAATGTATATGGGTGTTTTATAGTTTGTTTCAAGAATCTTTGGGAAAACTCAGTGTGAAGCAATTTTAGGAGAGCAAAGAATTTGAAAGAAAACTTAGTGTCTTGATTTGCGTGGACAGTGGGTACTCAAATTTTCTATTTTCCCAAAATTTTCAAGGGATCCAACTTTTTGTATTCTGTTAGGTCAACAATGAGTACTCAAATTGATTATTTTTTCTTTTTCCCAAAATTTTAGTAGAGTAGAGAGTTTGATAGAATAGTAGAGAGTCGCTACTCTTTTTTTTAA